>JAKIJQ010000057.1:675000-677500 GCA_023373905.1 Rhizoglyphus robini | reverse complement strand
AACCTGACAAAGATCGTTTTAAACAACCTTTATATACCAAATGCTCATTGGACACACACGCACACACACTCACTCACACACACACTGATGTGGTGATGATGACTGTTGTGCTTTGTGAACAACCTGACAAAGATCGTTTTAAACAACCTTCATATACCAAATGCTCATTGGACACAGACACACACACACTCACTCAATGATGTGGTGATGATGACTGTTGTGCTTTGTGAACAACCTGACAAAGATCGTTTTAAACAACCTTCATATACCAAATGCTCATTGGACACAGACACACACACACACACACACTGATGTGGTGATGATGACTGTTGTGCTTTGTGAACAACCTGACAAAGATCGTTTTAAACAACCTTCATATACCAAATGCTCATTGGACACAGACACACACACACACACACACACACACACACTCACTCAATGATGTGGTGATGATGACTGTTGTGCTTTGTGAACAACCTGACAAAGATCGTTTTAAACAACCTTCATATACCAAATGCTCATTGGACACAGACACACACACACTCACACACTGATGTGGTGATGATGACTGTTGTGCTTTGTGAACAACCTGACAAAGATCGTTTTAAACAACCTTCATATACCAAATGCTCATTGGACACAGACACACACACACTCACACACTCACACACACTCACTCAATGATGTGGTGATGATGACTGTTGTGCTTTGTGAACAACCTGACAAAGATCGTTTTAAACAACCTTCATATACCAAATGCTCATTGGACACAGACACACACACACTCACACACTGATGTGGTGATGATGACTGTTGTGCTTTGTGAACAACCTGACAAAGATCGTTTTAAACAACCTTCATATACCAAATGCTCATTGGACACAGACACACACTCACACACACACACACACACACACACACTGATGTGGTGATGATGACTGTTGTGCTTTGTGAACAACCTGACAAAGATCGTTTTAAACAATCTTCATATACCAAATGCTCATTGGACACACACACACACACACACACACACACACACTCACTCACTCAATGATGTGGTGATGATGACTGTTGTGCTTTGTGAACAACCTGACAAAGATCGTTTTAAACAACCTTCATATACCAAATGCTCATTGGACACACACTCACTCACTCAATGATGTGGTGATGATGACTGTTGTGTATTGTGACCAACCTGACAAAGATCGTTTTAAACAACCTTCATATACCAAATGCTCATTGGACACACACTCACTCACTCAATGATGTGGTGATGATGACTGTTGTGCATTGTGAACAACCTGACAAAGATCGTTTTAAACAACCTTCATATACCAAATGCTCATTGGACACAGACACACACACACACACACACACACACACACACACACACTGATGTGGTGATGATGACTGTTGTGCATTGTGACCAACCTGACAAAGATCGTTTTAAACAACCTTCATATACCAAATGCTCATTGGACACACACACACACACACACACACACACACACTCACTCACTCAATGATGTGGTGATGATGACTGTTGTGCTTTGTGAACAACCTGACAAAGATCGTTTTAAACAACCTTCATATACCAAATGCTCATTGGACACAGACACACTCACTCAATGATGTGGTGATGATGACTGTTGTGCTTTGTGAACAACCTGACAAAGATCGTTTTAAACAACCTTCATATACCAAATGCTCATTGGACACACACTCACTCACTCAATGATGTGGTGATGATGACTGTTGTGCATTGTGACCAACCTGACAAAGATCGTTTTAAACAACCTTCATATACCAAATGCTCATTGGACACACACTCACTCACTCAATGATGTGGTGATGATGACTGTTGTGTATTGTGACCAACCTGACAAAGATCGTTTTAAACAACCTTCATATACCAAATGCTCATTGGACACAGACTTACTCACTCACTCAATGATGTGGTGATGATGACTGTTGTGTATTGTGAACAACCTGACAAAGATCGTTTTAAACAACCTTCATATACCAAATGCTCATTGGACACAGACACACACTCACTCACTCAATGATGTGGTGATGATGACTGTTGTGTATTGTGAACAACCTGACAAAGATCGTTTTAAACAACCTTCATATACCAAATGCTCATTGGACACAGACTTACTCACTCACTCAATGATGTGGTGATGATGACTGTTGTGTATTGTGACCAACCTGACAAAGATCGTTTTAAACAACCTTCATATACCAAATGCTCATTGGACACAGACACACACACACACACACACACACACTCACTCAATGATGTGGTGATGATGACTGTTGTGCTTTGTGAACAACCTGACAAAGATCGTTTTAAACAACCTTCATATACCAAATGCTCATTGGACACACACACACACACACACACACACACACACTCACTCAATGATGTGGTGATGATGACTGTTGTGTATTGTGAACAACCTGACAAAGATCGTTTTAAACAACCTTCATATACCAA
>JAKIJQ010000056.1:947500-1400640 GCA_023373905.1 Rhizoglyphus robini | reverse complement strand
TGGAAGTGTGGCTTTTTCTTGTTTATTGATCTAATTGAGCCAAACTTGTGTTGCAGAGCATTGTCAACACCTACGTCACTTAACAAGACCAAGTGTTCCAATTATACACGATTTGTACAATTGTGAGGCCCGTTCTGGTGAAGCAGGTCAAGGTGTCCGAATGAGCATATCGCATATTAGTGTTGCTGTAAGTGTGGCTTTTTCTTGTTTAATGATATATTTGAGCCAAACTTGTGTTGCAGAGTATTGGCAACACCTACTTCACCTAACAAGACCAAGTGTTTCAATTATATACGATTTGTACAATTGTGGCGCCCGTTCTGAGATAGCCTTCTACTAACGAGTTATTTCTTCGACATCAACTGAAGCTGCTGCACAGTCGAACAACACACAACAGTCATAGTGTCGGTCACAAACTTTTCATTTGGAACATTAGTTTGGGACACTCAGAGTGAATTCTGGCATTCTAAGGAATGACCACATCAAGTGCAATGTGACAGCACACAACCTATCCATCAATAGCTAAGCCCGAATCAGTGCCCGTTGTGTCACGAGCTGGCAGACCAAGGAATGACTACAGTCGTAACTTGCAGTGGCCACTGGTGCCGCGCTCAGTGGATGTGACATGATGGAATGGTCGTGCCCTGCTTGGCGTGCCCACAGTCACACTGAGTCAGTTGTAGTCGATGAAGTGCAATGGCACTAACTTCCAGTGGCCACTGGTGCCAATTGGATGTGACATGGAGGAATGGCCAATCTCTCCACTCCGTTTGGTGCGAGCCTACATGCTCACGAGCACAAACTGACTACCATTGGTCTCGGTCAACCTCAGTCTAATCGAACGTATGCCACATTGTACAGCAAATCCATTTGCCGTACATATATAATAAAACGCACTGCACTCACAAAGTGCTAAACAAAACGGTCCTCCAACTCGCTATTTAACAAACCAGATCAAGGACTCCTAACTTTCAGTTTGTCAATCAAATCAATCAAACTTCAAGTGGCCAATAGGATATCTGTACCCTGAAATGCCTAGCTCCTTAAGTCTTCTCATGTGTGCACCGTGTGTGGAGCGTGGAGCACGATGGCGAATGCGCCAAAATGCATGCAAAAGAGAATGGGGCGGCCAATTGTGATTGCAGTGACGACTCACTTGGCGAACATTGAGCACGGCATACACTCACAGTCCACTGACAACGAGAGCACATCTGCACATTCACTGACTGGCTGGTGGCTGTTGGCCCGCTCCATGGCTCGATGTCGTGTTATCCAGTTGCTGCATAGACTGCAATAGTAAGTTGCTGCTACGCAGACGTGTCCATGCGCATTCGACCAGTGCCCAAAGTGCGCCATAACTTTGACTTTACCCTTCAAAGGTCATGAAGGCAGACTCCGATCGCGAGCTTCTACGATGACCACCGAGTTCAGCCGTTGGTGAGTCGTTTAGCATGCAGCAGCGCGCATGCTTTCTTTGGGAGAGAATATGAGAGCGAAGAGATTGAAATTAAAGTACTCTCTGTCTCAGTGGTGGAAGGGTGCTTTGTTATTACTTTATTGTGTTTGATTGCTACGAGGTTGAATTTAAGTGTTTCTCCGAAATATCTAATTATTTTGAGGCTATTTTTGCAGTATTTCTTAGACACCAAATCATGTCTACATATCGTACACGGCAGACGGCACGCAAAAGTATCCCAGGTGGAGTCTATCCCGCCTACCGGCTAACGTCCAATTCGAGTACCTATCGGGAACAGCTGGATAGAGCAAAGCCTGAGAAGCTGTCCGAAGCGGAGATCAAGAGCCGTGAGGCCGCCCAGGAGCGTCGTGTGAAGGACCTCGAAATGGCGCTGGCCAAGTTTGATGAAGAGGAAAAGAAGAAGAAAATTGCCAGAACTGAGGCCTACAAAAAGATGGCTGAGGATTTTGAGAAGAATTATCAACCATAGGGTGAAATATGTTTTAGGAATGTCTGGGTTTATCCTGATTGCTGCCTACTTCCTGTTCCACCTAGTGTCCCAACATCCTGTTCTCATGTCTCCTGAACTTCCTGAATTGTTTAGTAGTACTGTTTGTGCTTTTCTTGTAACCTTTACAAATACACAATAAAGATAGAATGATGCTGCTGCTTGCATTAGCTCTGCTCGCCGGTCTGTGTTCGGTCTGCCTTTCTGGCGCTGCTGTTGAATATATATGACTGCGTTCGAACGTATGCCACCCGATAGCTTCTCTCCCAACAGTGCGCTGATGCTGATGGTCCATTTAGGTTTGTTATAAACTTTAAGTTTGAGCATATTAGTTCGCTTATCCTATGCACTGTGACTACTTTTATGGCCATAAACACAAATGCATTCAATAATAGAATACGCATAGAATAGTGCCAATGGAAGGGATGGTAGTAAACTCCAGTGCAAGTGTTCCGCGTTGTATATTTTGCTTTGTCTATTACTTTGCCCAGTTGCCAGACGTGGCACACTCTGAGTGAACGACAGTATTTAGTGTGTCACAACAGAGACGAGAATACGACCCTAAAACATTGACTGAGAGTAATCCGAGCCATTAGAATAAGGCGAATGTTCAATACTGCTTTACACTCTCTACTCGGTGATATGGCCATTAGCATTACTCGGCGCAGTGTTACACTCAGGCCAAAATCATCAAATTAACTCGATCATTTGCACACACCTTGTTGGCCATTGGTGGCCAGTTTGTTTGTCAGTGTGGGGCAATGATTGGTGCGTGAGATTCAGGTAAGCTATCAAAGCACCAACAATGCAAGCACAATTATAAGTCCCGTGTCATGTACTTGTCCATACAGTGCACAATCACTCGACAGGCAACGAGCTAAGGCACGTTCGAAAGCCATCTCGACGGTACCTCGGTTAAGAGACTCTCACTCTGTTCGACCAAAGCCCCGATGGCATAGATGTTCACACTGTTCGCTTACAGCAAAGTGAAAGGTACTACCATTGACAAATTGTCATCATTACGCTGCTCGCCTTCTGCCTGGCCATCATCATTTGCGAGGCTATTCCATGCTCAGTGAACTCGCAACAAGACATTAACAGTCAGAGTGAATCAAGTGATACATCTCATTCATTGGCAAACCAACTGACCAACAACCGAAATCACTCAACAGTCTGTATTGGTGTGTTGGTGTGCACGATTCGGAATCGATCTAATTTGTATGCACCACCACCACCACCACCACCGCCATCATCATCATCATCATCATCACCTCACTCGTTCATTCATTTGTTTGCTTGTTCGATGTAAATCGAACACTGAAAGACATTTGCAAGTACACATTCGAACACACAGGCACAAATGTATAGCACACTCGTTTTCTATGCAAACTATTTTGTTCGAATTGTTCTAATCGCCATCACCACCAATAGCAACAACAACAGTAAGTGATTATATATTCAGTTCGAACTCGATTTTTTTAAAAGATGATAAAACAGTAAAAATGATGACCGAATGATTTCTTATCGGAATCTATTTTTGTGACAATAGTTACGACACAATGACACTGCCATTGCTTTAATACAACAAAATATGTGACAAATCTATCTGGGCAATTAGCCTTAACACAGCGGTACAGATAGTGAGAGTCAAGCATATACAAGTGAGAAATAACACAAGCGCCCGGGCGCACTCGACTAGTAGCCACAGCACAGCGGTACAAGTGGCCTAGTGGGTCCAATGTGGCACACTTTGCTAACTATTAGATGCTTACAACCAAGGCAACAAACATTCCTTCGGTTTCGATCAGTGGCGAAGGTGGTGAGTGTGTGTGTGATCTGTGTCTCTGCGTGTCGCTTTTTTGTGTGCGAACAGGCATTTGCCATTTCACGCACCGAGTCAATCGTCGGCTCACTGACTGTCAGTCGGACAGGAGAACGAAACAGACGGCACACTCGAACGTGTGCACTGTCGATTGTAAATGCACACAAATCGGAGTTGGCTCAAACGTTTCGCTGCTCGTCGTTGTGCTGCTTGTTCAAGCACTCACACACATTGGCCACTCTCCTCTCGCTGTATGTGTAGAGCAGCAGCGGCCGCCGCTCCACTCACCAACGTTCGTCGATCGTCATCATCGTCTAAATTGTCATCGAAATATCATGCAAATGTGGTGTCGTATCATTGATTAATCAACGATGGCACTAGTTCGCGCATAGATCGATTGTCTCAGACGTACCACAATTTGACCAAACTCGTCTCCATTGCCATTGTGGCTTGAGGACTGCCCGAGCAGCATCTGGCCTTTCTGTTCATTGTGTGTGCAGTACATCGTCACCGACCAAAAGACAAAACAACACTCGCATAGAGCACGATCTCAGTCAGATCTCTGTTCGAGAGCACACATTCACTCGTGTTCATCTCCACTGCACCACTTTTTATTCACTGAATCAGTATTGGACACCACCACCACTACCATGATTCTTTCCTTATATGATGTGAGTTGTGTAATCAAATTTGTCAATCTAATTGCTATTTGCCTAACGTTATGGATGAATTTATACATATACAGGAGTGCTGTTGTGAACATTGCTTCGTTGAAAGGACAAAAGAGCAACTAAAAGCGCTGCTAACCAGTAAGTCGACAGCGAACATCATCCCCAACACGAGCTTCTCCTCAAACGAGGTGAGTAGTGCAATCAAATTCTGCAATCTAATCACTACTTACTTTACCTTATAGATCAACTTTCTCATCTATCGCTATCTAAAAGAGTCAGGCTATCCGTTAAGTGCTTATGTCTTTGGCAATGAGTCGAACATTGTTCAGTCCAACATTGAATGTGCCCTTGTGCCACAGGCTGCACTGGTCTCAATCGTCCAGAAAGGTACTGTTTGCGTCTGGCTATGGTCACTTAGTATTTATCTCATTAATAACAGGAGTTCAGTTCACCGGAGCACAGCTCTGTGCTGCGGATGACACTAAGAAGCGACCTACTGATGCCTTGTCACTGATCGAGGCTGTAAAGCAAGACATTGCAACCAAATTCGTAACAGACAATCGCCGGGATGGAGCGAACCCAAGTGAAAATGGTAGATGCAGACTAAATAAATGTGTCTTGGCGAATGATATAAATGGCATAAGTGCCTCAGTTGAGGCAGCAGCAACTGTTGACAGCAAAGCGGATGTCAAAATTAAGGAAAAGCCAATTAGGATATCAAAGGGTGAGCCTAAGAAGAGCATCATCATCGCCAACAGTAAGACCATCAAGGTGAACCCGGGCGCCAATCCAACCATAATTAAGATGGACTCTGCCAAGAAATGTACCACTTCATCTGAGAACATTTCAGTGCCACTGGTGCACCAGCAAGCACCAGTACAGTCGACCGCTCCAGCGTGGCCATTGATGATATCACCCGTGAACACAACTCCAACGGTGGCCAATGTTGTGTCACACACGATTGCCCAGATGGCCATCAACATTCCGCAACAACAACAACATCACGAGATGTTGAATCATTTATCCGATCAGATGGCTAACGAACTCTTGTTGTCAGGAATGATTCTAAAGGGCCACGAGTCAGAAGTGTTTTTCTGTGCTTGGAATCCGTCCAACGATACACTCGCTTCGGGTTCAGCTGATTCCACAGCTCGTATTTGGAATACCCATGATCCATCAAGTCATACCACGCTCCCCCATTGCAGTGTTCGAAGGTAAGTCAATAGTCGTACGGATGTGCAATTGTTTTGATTTACTTGTTTGCAGTGAAGCAAAAGTGCCCTTGGACAAGGACGTCACCTCGATTAGCTGGAACAATGATGGCACACTGCTCGCCACTGGCTGTTATGATGGATTCGGACGCATTTGGAACACCAGTGATAGACGCTTTCGTATAATGGACAAACACATAGGACCTATCTATGCACTTAAGTGGAACAAGAAAGGCCAATACATTGTCACTGCTGGAGAGGACAAGACCGTAAGCATATTTGTGTCATTTGATTGTTTTTTATTGCTTATCTCTCTCTCTCTCTCTCTCTCTCTCTCCTTCTCCCTCCCTCCCTCCCTCTCTCTCTCTCTCTCTCTCTCTCTCCTTCTCCCTCTCTCCCTCTTCCTCTCTCTCTCTCTCTCTCTCTCTCCTTCTCCCTCCCTCTCTCTCTCTCTCTCTCTCTCTCTCTCTCTCTCTCCTTCTCCCTCTCTCCCTCTTCTCTCTCTCTCTCTCTCTCTCTCTCTCTCTCTCTCTCTCTCTCTCTCTCTCTCTCTCTCTCTAGACTGTCATTTGGGATGCACTTACAGGCACTTGCAAGCAGCAGTTTGATTTTCACAACTCACGCGTAACAGATGTCGACTGGCAGGTATGTCGCCCTAAATGTTTGTTGAACAATTGGCTTAATTGCGTGCTTTTCCACTATCATAGACGAACTATTCGTTTGCGTCATGCTCCAGGGACACTAAGATTCATGTTTGTAAGCTTGGCAACGACCGATCGGTAAAGACCTTTAAGGGTCACCAAGGCGAAGTGAACGCTATCAAGTGGTGTCCAATTGGCAGCCTGCTGGCCTCATGTTCGGACGATCAGTCAGTGAAAGTGTGGTCAGTGCATCAGGACACTCCGGTACACAACTTTACAACTGAACACAAGAATGCGGTTTACACAATCGATTGGTCCAACACTGGACGTGGCACAGCAAATCCGAATGCCAATCTCATGTTGGCGTCTGCATCGTTTGACTCGACTGCTCGTCTGTGGGATGTGGAACGAGGCAAGTGTCTGTACACATTTAAGCACAGCGAAGAGCTGTATTCTGTGGCATTCTCGCCCGATGGACGATTCTTGGCTTCGGGTAGCTTCGACAAGTGTGTCAACATTTGGTCCACTCAGAATGGCGATCGGGTGAAGTATTACAAGAGCTCCGGAGGCATTTTTCAAGTGTGCTGGAATGCCAAAGGCGACAGGGTTGCCGCATCGACAACTGATGGATCTGTAAGTGCTGCTCATAATTGACAAATGCACAGCATACTAATGACTACAACCTTCATCCATAGGTTGTTGTCCTTGATCTTCGTAAATGAAATCTCTCCAACAGACGCATTCAATACTACTCAACATTTATTATCGTAAGAAAGGAAACGCAAAACTTTAACTATTTCTTGTGAGACATATTGCACATGTTACATTTTATATAATTCGATTGTATCCAAACTTGCTTATTCGTATATTACTTAGTCAAATCATAATCACCCAAAGAGGCACACACCAATATCAATGCCGCCTCATTATATTATCCATTTTCATGTGTTGAAACCAAATAAAGCTTACACCTTCACATAATTTTGTCTACTTTACATATATCACATTGACCAGTTGGAGTGGTTTGAGTGGATTGAGTGGATGGACTCTGACTGACTTGCAGTTGCCACTGGTGCCGTGAGCAGTGACTGTGATATGGTTGAATGGTTGTGGCTTGTTTGGCGTGATCATTGTCACTGACACTCCGAGTAATCCATCGGACCAATGACGACGATGCACCTGGTGGACAGGGTGGTGGTAAAATAGGGAAAACGTAAAAGTTGTTAATGCTCTCGATGGACAAACCACCAGCACTTCCTCAACTGCCGTGCATGTTTTGTGTTTGTGTGAGTACCCTTCTCGCACAATCTTTACACGTGTACTTTCAAATTGAGTATGTCAGTCAACAAGTGTGACCATTTTCGCCACTTGATACTTTTCCGTACAAGAAGTGCTCAATCAAGTCAGCTTGAATGTCTTATTTTTGTTCATTGGGAAATCACACAATCGTGATCAGATTGCCCAGCACATTGTCATGCCTGAATTGGTCACCGGTGAACTTAACTGATACATCAAGGGTACTGGCTCAATCTTATAGTGAGCACTTTCGCACTACTGGAACATATAGTTCGATGCAAACGCGATTAAATCTGATGCCAATTAGACTGAGAGTTATAAATAAATGAGATAAAGCGAAATCTCTGATGCATTAGAAAATCATGTCGATTTGCCAAATCAGTGGACAATACATTTCACATTGTATGTTGAGCATTGGCCATCACTTAGCTGAGGCACCAGAACCGGGCGAGTGTGAGTTATGCAGATATGAGCCGTTGAGCAATTTTAATCTATAAAACCAGAATGAAGCAGTTTGGGTAAGCAAACCAGAATTGAACGTCCACATGCCGATGACTATGTTTGCGTTTCCATGTCTAATTCCAAGAAACGACTCGCGCCAAGTCGAACATTTAATGGAATGGCCTTTGGTGAACTCGCTTCGGAATCATTTCGGAGCTCTCGTAGAGCTGTGTCATGAGATGATGGTGCCTCTCATGATGAATTAGTCACTAAAAGCTACTTGTGGCTCTGGTTTTGGGTTTTTGCCTATTGCACTTCTCTATGACCAGAATGAAGCGGTTCGGATACACAAACCAATGCCTAACAAACCAGCAACTCAAATTAGTGTAATTGTTCGTATGTTTCTGTTTGCATCAGAATGTCTGAATCCAATTAACGATTAGCGAATCGCACCCTGTCTAGACATTACAACCACTAATAGACTTATTAGTTGAAATGTACTTTTGTTTCGTTACATACAAAACACAAGAGAAGCGATGTATTTGGATGCAAGTTGAAATCACAAGACAGTGCAACCATCTGTCCATTAAACGATTTGTCTGAGCTATTCCGTTGTTGGATCGAAACTAACGGAACGAACAAATAGTAACTCAGCGCCAGTGTAAAAGCTCAAATGACTATGTTTGCATGATGACACATTCCTTAATCTTCGAAACAATTAGTGATAGACAGGCGCCTTGTAGAGCAATTGGTTATTAATGGGCTTCTAAGGCTCATTGTTTCTATTTACAGTGATCTGCCTGCATGGAAATAGTTTGGGTTGTATGTTTGGCTTAGTGTCATTTAGCGTTCAATTAACGTTTTTGGACCAACTACGAGTGAACTTATGCGAGCACAAGCACAATCGTTTGTCATTTACACAGTAGAATGGAAAGCACAATTGATGTGACCGCGCTGTTTCGCTTTCCGAATAGACCAAATAGTTCAATAGAAGTGGCAGATATTGGCAGTCGGTGACTGACTAACAGAACACGGTGGTGAGCATCACAAAAATGGTTTGGTTAAAGTGGTGGTCAATAAGGAAATTACAAAGAACAAATCAGTCTCACTTCAAACAAAACTATGTCACCATGATGGCGAATGGCACCATAGTCCCGACACACAAGTGCATATTTACCCTAACTCTCTCTCTCTCTCTCTCCCACCCTCTCTCTCTCTCTCTCTCTCTCTCTCTCTCTCTCTCTCTCTCTCTCTCTCCTCTCTCCCTCTCTCTCTCTCTCTCCCTCTCTCTCTCTCTCTCTCTCTCTCTCTCTCTCTCTCTCTCTCTCTCTCTCTCTCTCTCTCTCGCTCAAGAAGTCGGTCAGAGACTAGTTCAAAGGTTGATTAGAAGAAAGTAACTCATTGCTCAACTCAAATGGCACATCCACCACTCACGATGAAGTCCATTACTGCCACTAACAACAGCACCAGACCGGGCAAGCAAACTAATTTGCTCGGAAGCCAGCTGCGGACACACACCGTCTACTGGCACGGAGTAGTCCACAACACTGGCAAGCTTTGTGCGCCCTCGGCCTGTCAGTGGCTACTCTGATCGAGCCGGATCATCACACACAAACACACAACTTGGTGCACTGCACTGGTGTTGTGTTTAGTGCTGTTGGCCGGTCGACATGTCCGTTTGTGTGTGTGTGTGTGTGTGTGTGTGTGTGTGTGTTTGCTGCGGCTGCAATCGAACATTGATATTATTAGTGCCATTTTTAGTCTCTAAGGAACGTGGAATAATACCGAGTGTTGCCTTTTGTTTAATACTATTTTCTCATATTTAGCCATTAACCTATTATTGACAATCATTACCGATTGTATTGTGTATGCCTGTGTGGAAGTGCAAATAGACAAATTGTGTTAGTCTCAAAGATGGCAACATGTAGCGATCATGGCAACTCGCTTAGTGGCAGAGACCAAGTCTCAGTGTGCTGCCAATTGCCCTCCAAACGAATGCATGCACGCGCTCTCACACCTTCACTCACAAGTTGGCCACTGAACAAGCCACAAAATGATTATTTGCCAATAAACTCATAGCACACATATAGAGAAGTGACAAAGTTGTTAATCGGTCAGTAACCAAATTATCTTTATTCATTCAAAGCACATTGAATTAAGGAGCAGTGCAAGAGCATAACTAGGGAGCCAAACTTAGTGAATGAAACATGCAGTACAATGGCTTACTCGCAATAGCAGAGAAAGTGGCAGTGCCGCGCCAAGAGCGCACCACAAGGAGACCTTCTTGCATGGCCAGGCCGACCGATCAGTAGGTAATGTGCATTGCTGTGATGACAGCAATGACAGTCAATAGACGAACTTGCCACTATGATTTGATGGCACACACACACTGAGACACACAGTTACTGATCATCACTGGCCTGTCGAGACAACCGCCACTAATACAGAAGCGGAAAGGTAACACCGAATCGGGGTAACTTGACCCTCTGTCTGTCGCATTGACACTGCAAGTATGAGACACATGGGTCAGGTGTAGGTACCATCTAAGGCATTACGGTCACAATTTGCACACATATTGGCACAATCGTCAATGATCGCTTGTTTCTCTGGTCAGAAAATCACTCGGCAATGAGCAACACTGTTAAGATGATGCAAAGCAATGATTCAAAATCAATTAGTGAATGCCAAAGTGACTCGACCGAGCAGTTTCACTAACTTTAGACGATGTGGCCAGGTAATTGACAATTGTCACCACTGTGTGTTGTAAGTGTGTGCACCAAATAGCTAATTAACACAATGCACTCGTTGGCTAGGTTAAATTCGGTTGTCTATTCGTGATTTGAATGTCACTGCCGACCTACTTACATTACCTTAACTAGTCAATAATGTGTGTGTGTGTACATCTACGTAGTAAACTACATCGTGTGTTGCAACCAAACATTAAATTGCTTGCCTTGAGTCTCACTGAAAATGAGAGAAAGAAAGAGAGAGAGAGAGAGAGAGAGAGAGAGAGAGAGAGAGAGAGAGAGAGAGAGAGAGAGAGAGAGAGAGACAGAGAGAGAGAGAGAGTGAGAGAGAGAGAGAGAGAGAGAGAGAGAGAGAGAGAGAGAGAGAGAGAGAGAGAGAGAGAGAGAGCACAGATTGTGCAACGCTGTGCTGTTCGGCAGAGACATCACCATTCTGTTCTGGCGAAATTGACATTGTCGTTCAATAGTAAATCGATTGAAGGTTGTTAGAGATAAAGCTAGGTTTAGGTTATTGTTTCCTATTTGTGTTCGTTCGCATATGCAACGCACACCAGACATCACAGTACATGCACGCACATACACAACCACCCAACACTGCAATCACATGAAAAATGGCATTTTGTCTCGCACTTATTCGCAACTAAAAATAACTTTCATCTTTACAAATTCTCAAGGGGTAATATATGTTTCCTACATGTTTCATACATCTTTCCTCATAAAGCGACATTTACGCAAACTCGCAAACACATACAAGATGGTGCTAAATCCCCAATGCATATCGCACAATATGAAATATCTTAAAAGCTAATTCAGTCGCGCACACCGAGCCACTTTACTTTTTCTCTAGTGGCATAAACGGGTGTAAGTGTGAGCACTGAATATGAGTGACATATTTCAATAATATTGACTGCCAAATGACTGCAATGTGCATCATCATCAGTCCATTAGCGCACTGTGCTGTGTGAGAGTGTCACCCTTTGGGACTCATCTCCGAGTGAGGGAGCAGTGCTAGAGTGTCAAATGGCACTAATAATTCAATCACATCTGTACCAATACTAAGGGTTTCTCTCACACTTATCTGCGCGCCCGTCCGTGGGTGTGCAAAGTATAACCAAAAAGTGTTACCCAAAAGTGTTACCCAAAACGCAGATCTCACCCTCTAATGGACAAGTGAGACTCGCTTTTTGACGCTAAGCAGTAATCACAACTTTCAACACATTGCACGGAGTAAGCAGTATGCGTAGGCCGAGAGCCACTTCTGACCTTTACAAAGAAGAGATTCGAGACATCTTAATGTTTTATCGGTTCTGTGCACACAAACACACTCAACCAAACCAAAGCAAACACCCAAAACCAAAATCTCAGTGTCTAACTGTTAGTGTGGATGTATGTGCTATCTAATTATTATTACGGCACCGTCTGTGCACAGTACTGCTGCAGTCTTATTTATTTGTCTGTCTGTCTCGGTGTCTGTCTGCTTCTTCTCTCCGAACGCCTAATTGAATTAGTAGAACAAACGCACACACACAAACAAAACCAAGACACTACTACCAAGAAACCAATAAGCCTAACTAACTAACCGAAATGAGAGTGGCACAGATTGCACACATATTCTCATTGCGCTTATTGTCTTATGAGTGCACAGAAGGAATCCAGATTCGGTTCTGTTGTCGTGTGCACTCAAGCATAACTCAGAATCTGCATAGTACAATCTGCGAAATTATAGCCAACTAGGAAGACTCTTGCAAATTTGGCATTTGTGGTTTATTATCATTTCTATGGTTGATTCTAATTTTTTGTGGTTGCTGCTGGCCCAAAGCCAAATGACTGAAGAAGGGCTTAAGGCAAACTGAGCCAGTCCAACAACTCGGGCCCAAGAAATCAAGCTGCTAATGAATATTTGGGACTGCAATCCAACTCGCAATCTAAAAAATCAGGCTCTGTCTTGATTCTTCTTCAGTTGAATTTTGCTGGATTTGGCTTTATCTAGTGGCATCATCGCTGCATTCAGACATATCATTAGTGACCAATGCGGACAAGTGGAAACCGTACTGATGACGTGATTCACCATACACTTAGTCCTGTAGTGTATGCCACAACATTCTGCTGCATAACACTCATATCTATTTCCATTCCAGATCGACATGTCATCACAATCATCGGAATAACTCTCCGAGGGAGAGTTTGACTGTGCTACAACACCAATCTGTCAACCTCTGACCAGCACACAGGCCAGATTCACCAGGCTGCTCCTTTTTGCATTGCCCCAGAACAACAAATAAAAAGCTTTGAAACACTCAAAACTCTAAAGAGTACCCAGTTCAATCAATCTCTCGGTGAGACACTTGACCACCAACGGTTCTTTTATGATTAATTAATCATATTGCACACTGGACTTTACATTTGGAATTATAGATAAAGTAAAGAAAAGTTCTAATAGCAGTGTATTGTCATTTTCGCCAATGTACAAAATGCCCGTTGTTGCTGCACTAACAACCAATTAGTAATAATCGAGGTGATGTGCTTTACAGAATGAGCGTGTTACCTGTCGAGACAGACGTCGGCCAACATTTAGTTGGCCACACGCGTACGCACAACACACAACACACATTCGAGTGCTCGAGTGCGTGGAGTGAAGAGAGGCACACAGCAATCGTTCGATTTGTGTGTTCTGTGTTGAGTGTATGTGCTTTGCTTGGGTGCTGTGCTTGTGCGGTGAACCACATTAATTTTGCTTTCAGACTTTAGAGACAAAAGTTTAAACATTTGACAAAATTGTTTAATTAATCAGATGGTCATCTGTATTCGGTATTTTGGCAACTTGTCATTTCACTCTCAACTTCAAACTCTCTTGCAGAGCTTTTGTTGCATTATGCCATCACCATGAGCATCATCACCATCATTATCACATTCGTTCGTTGGCTTTTTCAAATCGAATGTTATTCGGATGCATTTAATGGCACCCGTAAAAAGGCATTTGAGCATACAGAAACACACACACGTAGAGTACACTTGTTTTCAATGCAAACAATTTAGTTCATATTGTTTAAATCATCTTCACAGCCACCACAGATAACAACCAAATCCGATCTTTTGTGAAAAGCAATGAAACAGTTTGCAACAGATATTAGCGTTGAATTTATAATTTCATGCATCTAAATGTAGCACACCTGAGAAATGGCATACCAACTTAAAACAATTTGTCATTTGCAAGCATTACCTCTTTGCTGTTGGGTGCACTTGTGAATGGACAAGTATTTAGAAGGCAGTTTAAATGAAAGACAAGTAGGGCATCGACAAGACATCGAAAAGCAAACCAATTTAACAAATTTGTATGCCATTCCATTGGTGGCATTTTATCTGGTGAATCTAAACTCACTCCTGTGTTCATTGATAATGCTGTTGGATTGGAGGTTTTGGCCAACTTTCGGAATGTGCCCACTACTGTCATTCTCTCTCTCTCTCTCTCTCTCTCTCTCTCTCTCTCTCTCTCTCTCTCTCTCTCTCTCTCTCTCTTTTTGAGTATGGCTTCTGTCAGACATACGAACGAGCTTGCGATCCAGGAGTTCGGCAAAGATAATTTAAAAATGTAGTACAATTACATTTATTCAACCGAATGGAGACTCGTGACAACACCATTCATAACTACTAACCGAGTGTAAGTGAAAGGAGACCCTCACTGACAGCACAAATGCTGGTAATGGCGCAGTCCACTATTTCCCATTTGATTGGTTGGTGTTGGCGGTGGCTGTCTCTCTCGAGCGCCATTTGGCTGTGTGTTCGTCTCAATCCACTGAATAGCTCATATTTAGTGTGACTCACTGTGTTTCGATTGCCTTCTCAGCCACTACCTAGCCACCTTGCCATTACGGTTGCCTGCGCTCTCATTCGAAGGAATTCTAGTCATCGATCGCTGAACTTTACTGCGTCATTTACGTTTCGCATAGATTTTCTATTTGGTTAATTCCTTCGCATTCAAACACGCACACCACAAAAGTGCTCTCTCCTAGCTAAGGTAAGCCAACACTGTTGTCCATTTTCAATTGGTCTTTTTGACATTTAGATTTAGAAGCTAAGAAGGCTTAGAATTGGACTCGTCCCAATATACCTCCAATATGGATTTGGGTAAAAGCACACTTGGTGATCAAAGCCCTCCTGATGATGATCAAACCGCTTCTTACTATGAACTCTTGCCGATTACACCGACTTTTGATGGGTGGCCTGGATATGAAGCCAACTATAATACAACTAATTCATCATCAAGCGGACAGCAAACAACCGGATTGACTACTAATAATGAGATTGGAGATGTAGCCGAAACCAAAGAATCCAAACCTACGCCTTATCAATGTGAACTATGCTTAGATGTGTATGATAGTCAGGAATCTCTAAATAAACACATTGCTGTACATAACAAGTATGGAATTAGAGAGAAAATGCTCATTCGAGGACAACAACAACAACGACAGCAACTAGCACTGTCGAAGACTATGACAGATGACATAGACTACATACAAATAAGTTCATCCTCATCCGAGTATTCTTCTGATGGAGATGACTTTTCCTTTCCAGAGGACTTGTCCAGTGGAGAGGAAGATAGTTTACCAATGAAGAAGCCAAATAGGCAACCAATTGGTAATGCAAACCTTGTAAGGCAAATGCCAACTGCGAGCCAATGCTCAAAGCTAATTAACCCAGTGGCTAGAGCACCAATACCAACTCAGAGTCAATACCCAAAACCGAATAAGCGACCAATGAACACAATAAAACTAACGACCAGACCTACATCACCAATACCATCTCCGAGTCAATACACGAAACCAAATAAACAAACAATGGAACAAACTGCACCAATACCGGCTACAAGCTCAACTGAACAATATAACAGATTGAAACGTAATAGAAAACTCAATACTATGTTAGATCGTCTCGAAAAAGAAAGAGAAAAAACCTACGAGAAAGGAAGGAAAGAGTTTGAAAAGCACATTCTGCTTGCAACTAAAAGGGATGAAATCCTGCAAGCTAAACGAGTAGAAGTGACAATCAATTCGATTTATGAGAAATTGAAGCGAACTGAAGCTATCTTTAAAGCTAATGGTATTCCAATCCCAAAGAACAAGAGATTTGAATAGAATTAACAAGAACTAACAGTCCTGATAATTTAAAAGCTGTTTAATTTGAACCATTCTTATGTAACATTAAAAGGGTCAAATGATAATTGCTGTATTTTTTGAATGTAATAATAATGTTTATCATTTAGCATGTTTAGAGTAAAAGCGAGAGCACCTCGCGAGATGCGGTGCACACGAATTGGATTGTAGTGGGGTTCGCGTTGAGTGTGTGTGTGTGTGTGTGTGTGTGTGTGTGTGTGTGTGTGTGTGTGTGTGTGTGTGTGTGTGTGTGTGTGTGTGTGTGTGTGTGTGTGTGTGTGTGTGTGTGTGTGTGTGTGTGTGTGTGTGTGTGTGTGTGTGTGTGTGTGTGTGTGTGTGTGTGTGTGTGTGTGTGTGTGTTTGATTGCCAGATGACTTTAGCACAAACTTTTACGACCGTCCAGCATAATGTGATCTTCCCATGTCATGATTTCTTCTTGTTCGCTGGTGGCACACACAGTAGACAGCTGTCAATTTGATCAGACATTTAGCACACCTGATGGTGATGATAACTAAAAGAGCTTTTATCTCTTGATTCAGGAAATCCATAGTGGAAATGTGACAATGCTTAGCTAAGTATCCACTTCTGACAAAAAATGTGTTTCTGAGGTGAAACACATTTGAACAACTATGTGACAGACCAACCGAGCAGTGTTGAAGGAATGCTCAATGTAGTCGTGTGTTCCTTATATTATTGAGAATGACACTCACTCCACTCACTCGAGTCACGAATTGGTTTTATCTTTCTTTCTGTTACAATCGCATTAGACATTGGCCAAAGTGTGAACTAAGCTGATCTATTAGTGGCCACTGTGAGTGATCATGAACTGACTTGAACACCGTGAGTGAGTGGTCTAACACCGTTCCGATCACAGCTCCGAGAGCCGCAAGCAGATGCAGTACAGGATTAGGATTATAAATTTCGACAGACAGAAGACAAGCTTGTGCCGATGGTGGTAAAATGGTAAACATGATAATGCTCTTAGCTCATCTGATTTGCATTTTGTTGCCCCTGCCACTGTATAACTTGTTTCTCGGCTTCGAACTGTGTTGTTTGCATTTCTTCTCCACTGGCAGTGGGTATTAATCGTTGGTAGTACCGGTGTGGACACTACTACTTTGTCCTACTGTTGCGATGACAAATGCAGAGGTATGCAAATCAATGCGAAACACGACGAGGAAAGCGTATGACTAAGTGGTGTCACTGCGTTATATGTCAATCAAGTGCACGAACACTTTAGTGTGCCACTGGATCCGTTTGGCGAATTGACTCGACTACTTTTACCAAAACTAGTGCTGTCTATTCTAGGTTATTAGAACTTTGTTAAATTTGTGCTCAGTAACTCGATTGGAAACCGCTGCAAAGACTGAATCGGTGGTGATGTGACCAAACACCGTAGGGCATAAGCCAATGAAATAAATGTCAAACAATCCGATGATCAAGTTCAATTGAATGTTAGTGAATTTTGGTGCTGTTCTAAGGCACACATTTACATTTATTGATTACATTAAAATACAAAAGAAATACAAAAATAAAAAGTTTCTTCTTCGATCAGCATCGTATTCCAACCTCTTCGGTCACCTTTGTTTCCGGAAGTTTGGCTTTACCCAGATCTTGTGTCACTATCGTATTCCAACCTCTTCGGTCACCTTTGTTTCCGGAAGTTTGGCTTTACCCAGATCTTGTGTCACTATCGTATTCCAACCTCTTCGGTCATCTTTGTTTTCGGCATTTAGCATTGCCCAAACTTTAGGCCTCCATCGTATTCCGACCTCTTGTCTTTCTTCTTTTTTACTTGAATTTGACAATCATTGTCGTTTTTATAATTTTCACCTCCCCTAACCAAGGAGTATTCAAAAAACGGCGCAGTTCTTTATAAGATTCTTTAATTTTCTTGATAGCATAGATGCCTTTACTTTTTGGAAAAACTTTTCAACAGTTTTGCTGTATACACAGAAGTTTTCTGTGTTTACATTTGCTTGAATCCACAACGAGATTATTTAGTCTGTCCTTTTGTTCATGTCGGAATTAGAAGTTTCAATGAACAAGAAGGGTCGGAAATAAGCTTGATAGCCTTTGCCAGTAAATTCAAGAATGAACCAAAGTAAACTTGGCAGATGATTAAGAACGCGTGACTTGATGTCCAAAAGAAAGCGGTTTTGGTCAGCTGATTAAAGCGCAAGGAATATGTTGCATTGTTAGTAGCTTGACACAGACTGCCACTGAGCCAATCAACAAACGGCTTTTATAATCGAGTGGGATCCATCTAGGGCGACGCCTTTGACTTATACCCTTTATAAACATGATAACGAATTGATTAGTAGAAAGTGAAAACACGCGTGCTTGTGCACGTGAGGGACCATTCAGAGGTGATGAACTCAGCAAATCACAATGTTTTATCAACAAAAATAATAATACAATTCAGTAAATGGTTGTTAAGCATCAATAGATCATTATCAGATTATTGTAATATTCATATACTATGTAATCACAACAGCAACAAAATGCGATCACATGTTCAAGTTGAATTTCGATTCAAGTCCACCTAAGCATTGCAATTATTGCACATCTCGTAATAATAAGAAGAAGCAAATTCTTCTAAATTCTCAATTTCAAGACCATTGTCCACAATCGGATCCTTCATAGTTGCATCGTGTTCCTGTTCCCATTGATAGTAACGATCGATAGAATTGTTGTATTGTTTGATTCTGAGGATAATAAACTTTTATTAATTTGTGGTTACGATTGTGGGCAGAATCTTACGTTTTGTGAATGACAAGAAAGTAGACAATCACGATAAAGGCGAACATTGTCTGGACAAATACTTCAAGCAATAAGTTACAGCTAGCCAGTCCAGTGTCAACCATTTTCATTAAACAAACTCGAATGTAGTTATGTCAGACAACAGAGAAACACTTTGGACGATCTTTTGAGGATGTTTGACCATCGACGAGTATGTGATCATGTGATATCGAGAGTTTTGTTTACATTTTAATATGCAGTAAGCATTTTGTTTGCTGTTTTAATATGAAAAACGAATATAATCAAATAAAAGTTTGCCTTTGAACGGAAACAGAGCTATTCATATTGTTATTGTGTGATGTAATAGAGAAACATCCGTTATTTAGTTAAACTAAAGATGGAATTCAGTTCTTTCAAGTTATCGATGAATTTGTCTATTGGTTCACATTTCAACGGATGTTTTAAATCAAAATGAATGCAAGAGCGTAAGTATTAAAAACAAATATCAACGGAAATGATATGGAAATACAAACAAACTCTCATTAGATTGGCGATTAGTAATGTTCACTCTATTCGGATTTTTTTCTCAACCTTCATCGTTTAAACCACCAGTTTTTATCTATACTTTATGCCATTTGTCACAAATCAACATGAATCGAATGATCTACTTCTTGCTTTTATGTTTGCTCCAAAGCTGCTTTACAAAGAGAACATTTGAAGATTCATCGATATTATCTAATTGTTTTGGTTATAGAAGGCGAAATTATTATATTAGTGAAGAAGGCAAGAACTGCACCTACTCAGACCATGTTTGTGCGCCTTTCAGCTCGGTACTGGCGAGAAGTAAACTCGATGGAAGCAACGCTCAGGTGTTAATTGAAAATCAGTCACGAACTAGCAAATTCTCAATTTATCATCCACTCATAAACCCAAAAAGACAATATAACAATCTTAATGGTCCGACGTTTGTTGGAATCAAACAAAAACAAGACAAATGCACTGAGAATCTTTGTTCGCACATTTGTCTTGAATCGAGTATTAAAACACCAGGATATTTGTGCTTCTGTCCCGAGAATATATATCTTCGAGACATTCATACTTGTGTTGAGAATAGTAAAGCCAAATCTAAGGCTCAAGAGTGGTGGAGTGAGAGTTCCAAGTGATTATGCACAAACGGAACTTGATTTGGTTCAGGCCATATCCAGGTAGTTAACGAAGAATACATAACAAACCAAACTTATGTAACTTACTCAACTATTAATAAAAGTAATCTTACTAGAATTCAAAAGTACAAAGTCCATTGCCTTTGCCACTTGATCATGCATCGAGTATGTAAAAAGCGTGTATACACACTTTCAGCACACAAACAAGCTTATCATTGTTTATCTAATTAAATTAAGTGCCAGTGAAGTAGTCCTGAATAGCTCAAGTATAAAAGAACAATCACTGACTGACTTACTGTCATTCTTCTTCTACTCGCAGTACGCCAAACTCCTGTTTACCGAAAGTTGCATCATCTTTCCCTGATAAAGAACTTGAGCCATTGGCATGCTTTGCAACTGCTTTATTTACAAGATGAAAGCTCATCCGTGAATAAGCTAAAGAATTCGCTAAAGCTAAAGCCCGCCCGCTTGAAATTCAAAATACGACAATAACGCCTGACTCAATCTCAAAATTTTGGTAAAATTTACCGAAAAAGAGGATGCCAAGAAGAAACAAGAAGCCAAGACTAAGTATTGAAGATGAAAATATGGGTTTAAAGCTCCCCAAAAAATGGCATGCAAGAGGTTTCTTTCCTCCAAGAAGCAGATGTTTGTAACAGGATGAAGTGAAATGAAATCTCAGAGATGCCTTCTTTGCGGCAATGTATATCACATTGAAAATTCTTATCTCTTATTCTATTGTACATTTCCATTAATTTTGTCAACATTTTTTTAATTCTTAATAAATTGCATATATTGCATTCCATACATACTTTATTGAACTTATCAGCTTCATAGATGATAGCAAAATGAAAAGCAATTGTAGTGTTTAACATTGACGTACATCGGCAATGATGTGATTGGTGCTGTTGTTGATATTCTCGTCAAGCACGTCATGATGATACGAGACGGCGTACTCAAAGCTGAGATTGTGAATTCCATCTGGTCTATCATCATTGTCGTTAAGGGGAATCGGCTGATTCAAAGCGATCTCGTGTTCTTGTTTCCACTGGAAATAGCGTGTGATCGAGCTGTAGTATCGTTTGGTTCTGAGTGGCAAAAGATACATTAAAGCTTATTGTTCAATCTAGACACTTACATTTTGTGAATCACAAACAAGAAGATGATCACGAGTGAAACAGCGCCCGTCTGGACAATCACTGAAATCCACATGTTGTGGTACTCATGGCGAACCTTGGTTTCAATCACCTTCACCACCGTCCATGTGTCGTTCTGTTTGTTGTTGTTGCCTTCGTGCCTCAACATTCTCTCCATCAGCTCATCCTTACCAAACGATTCTTTTTGTTCATTTTCTTGTTTTGAATCTTCAATCCTAACCCAGTCTCGCTTAGCAGAACACGAGTGGCCATTTGATGCGATTTCGAATCCATCCGAACATGCACAAGTGTATGTTTGCGTGGCGATAAGGCAAAGATGGTCACACCGATGATTGCCACCCAAACAGTAGTCATAAAGAGCAGGCTGTCGATCAGCTGAGGCCACTCGGGTTAGACTCACATTTGGAAGTGCATTCTCAAAAAAGTTCATTCGTAAAAATGGAATTGTACTATGACCTGCGCCAAGAGTGTAGTGATTGCAGTGCACATTGAGTGAATCGATATTCGTCCAACAGATGGAATCGTTGAAGATTGCTAAGGAATTTATCTTATCAACACGATTGTCGGCTAGAGCATTTGGTGTTGAAGATGTTCCTACGTTCGAGGTGAACATGTACTTGATTTGGCCTAATTCGGGATCACCCCAAAAAAGTTCACTTGTTACTGGGTTAATTGCTAATTCCATTGGCATTCCTGTGTTGGATTCGACAATTGTTGTTCGATTTTTTCCGTTCATGTTCAAAGATATGATCTAGAATGTGAGATTTTGTTAAATTGTGGACACACAAAAGTGATCCAAACCTGGCTTTTACCAGTGGACTCTCCCTCTAGTCCAATGAACCATTTTCTCTCTCGGGCATTCAATGCCAGTGATAGTGGACCTTCTAAGTGTTCATGAAGAATTGCTCGATGTATCTGTCCTCTAATGGTGGTTACCTCAAAGGTACCCTTCTTCCGGTCAACCCAATACAAATAGTCCGTGTTGACATCGTATACCAAACTCACCACTTCTCGTATCCTCGACTGCACTAGCGGTGACCAGTGAATTTCTGAATCTAAAGGAATCCCCAACTGGATGACACCAATCTGATTGGAGTACCGATCGTGTGCGTACAGTTCTTCTCGATCAAAGTTGAACGCAATCTCATCGATCATATATCGATTCGATCCAATAATAGGATAAGCATACTCGGAATCGACATAAAATCTGCCAATTTGATTTCCGAAACTCACAACAAAGGATGATGAATCACTCTTCAACGCACAGGTTGTACTGTTTTGCTTGTACGTGTGTTCAGGACAGTAGCACTCATAATGGGGCTCAGTGCTACTCGAAAGACAAATGTGCGAACAGACAGATTCGAGACAAAAATCCGAATATGATGACGAAGCATTTGGGTGATTCAGAGGATGGTAGAGTGAGATTGTGCCAAATTGACCAGACATGTGCCTCGGAATGAACACACTGGTATTGCTTCCATTATGTTTGTTGCTCACAAAGATGGAGTTGTTTGTAGAACTGATCCAATAGATTGAGTCTTCAAATACAGCCAAGGAGATTGGGGCTAGTTCGGTGTTGTTGAGTACATGATGTATCTAATGTGGATAGACTTAGATGACAACAGTGAATAGAAGACAGCATTAAAGGCATACCATTGGATATGAATAAGGTGCCGAATATGACGGTGCCGAATATGACGGTGCCGAATATGACGGTGCCGAATAAGATGGCGCAGAATAAGATTGCGCAGAATAAGGTTGTTTTGGTGGCGAATATGACGGTACAGAATCTTCGTAGAATTTGGTTAAATCAAACAACGACCTACGTGCCCTAACTGACGGATACTGAATTTGTTTCAAATATCCAAACGGTGATTCGTATGGTTTTGGATTTAATATATCTACATACTGAATCGAGTAGTTCAACTTGTCTATCCAATAGAGTCGTTCCATTGCTCCGTCAAAGACAATGTCCAATGGCCACTGTAGTGGACTATGATTCGCTATTATTTTAGAGTCATCCAGTTTTGCGTTCAAATCACTACTAAATATGCCAACTTCACCATCGCTTGCATCTTGAGACCAAATCAATCTATTCCGTTCGGGTTGTACTAAAATACTGTGCACAGACTTAAGTTTGTTCATGATTGGTGTACAGTAGAAAGGCTCAATGCGACAGACGATTATTTTGTGGCGCGTGCACAAGTACAGGCTGCCATGAATCCAGTCGATTGCAATGTCTCGAATTCGACCATACTTGTCACTGAATGGAAGTTTAGTTTCGTGTTTGAATTGGCGATTTCCATTAAGAATGACCTTAAATTGGGGGTAAATGTTAAAAATGTTAAAGTTTAGGCCATTGAATGCAAACCTGATTAAGTGCCGAATGAGTGTGATTGTCTCTGGTTGTTCCAACATAGAACAATCGATTCTCGAATCTTTCAATCGCTGATATCTCCTCCCAATCACGATGTCGAGAGTAAACGACAGTGTACGAAATGTTCAATCGTAAATCGAAAGCTCTAATCTCTCTTCCAATCGAGTAGTACAGAATTGGCGAAATGTCTTTAGCCAAACACTTGGTCTTATTCACGAGTTCGTATCCTTCGACACAAGTGCACTCAAAACTTCCTTTAGTATTGCGACATTCCTGACTGCAAACATGATTGTCACACTCGTTTACATCCTCACAGTTTGAATTATCTATCAATTTGAATCCATCTCGACATGTGCAGTAGTGCTGAGTGCCATTCGTCACACAACTGTGAGCACAGTTGAGTTCATAACATGGAACATTCCGACATTGATCACCTTCATCATCTCCCTCCGGACAATCACGTCGATGATCACACAGGTTCGAATGAGGAATACAAAAATCTTCAATAACGGAGCACTTAAATGTCTTGCTCGGTATGCATTCATTGCTAACTTCTTGTTCATGCACAGACCCTGAACACTTTGACTCGTCCGAATTGTCGCCACAGTCGTTTTCTCCGTCGCATCTGTAATCTTGTGATACTTGTCGTCCATTTTCACAGTCGAAGTATGGCAAATATAAATAAGGCTGTTTTCCATATACATATGGTGAAGTATAATGGGATGAGTTCTTAACTGTTTGTGCACACAAGTAAAACACAAGTAAAAAACTAATTAATCGAATCATTCTCAATCATTGGACGGTGCTTGTCAAATGATTGATCGGAGGCAAGTGATCAACTGTGCTGCACTGCAACAGATAGGCTCGATCAAAATTGGTCATGACTTTGTTTATGATTTGAACGGGATATTTGACATACGGATGATCATTTTATGCAATACACGAAAACATCCTTTATATCTCGAATAACACATACTTGTCGCTCGATCAAACACATTGTTTTGCCCTACAATGAATCTAAATGTTTGCCATGAACATCCGAACTTTGTTACAAACGAATGAAATAAAACCAATAACAAACTTAATTTCATCTTGATGGTATGGCCAAGTATGATCATAGGAAATAGTCTGTTTTGCTTACATTGTTTTACTGAAAACAATGAATAGCTTGTTGTGTGCTTGACGTTGTTATGAAATACAGACACAACAAATACGAATGTTTCTATTCTATCGAAATTCGAATTATTAAACTTCCGTTATATCATTCGTGTTTTTATCAGTTTTCTGAATATTGTTTGATTATATTTGCATATAACAAAGTATTTATTAGATTTATCAAATATCTCATAACGATAACAACATAGTCGCGCATCGACACTGACGCGTAGTTGCTGCTGCTGTTGATATTCTGGTCAATCTTATTGTGATGACACAAGACTTTGATTGTGAATTTCATTTGGCCTACCATCATCAACAGTAATTGGTTGATTCAAGACAATCTTGTGTTCATATCTCCTGCGGCGTGTAACCGAGTTGTAGTAACGTTTGGTTCTGGTGAATGCCAAAAGAGTCATTGATCATTTGTGCATATTGTTCAATCATAAACACTTACATTTTTACCAATGCAAACATCTGAGCTGCCACTGCATGCCAAATGTTGTTGCACTGATGGTGCACTTTGTTCTCAATTTGCTTGACCACCAACGATTGGTCACTTGGTTTATAGTTGTTGAGGCTAGTTTCTTGCCGTTTCATTCTCACCATTAATTGCTCTTTTCCACACAATTCCACTTTATCATTTTTGTTTGTTGGAACTTCCGTTCTGTCCCAGTCGAGCTTAGCTAACACGTCGTGTACACAAACACGATAATAACAGTCCCAGTGTACACGTATTACCATTTGGTGCAAGTATGAATCCATCGGAACATGCACAGCTGTATGTGTGCGGACTGATAAGGCAAAGGTGGTCACACCGATGGTGGTCAGGCAAACAATAGTCATAAAGAAGCGGCTGCCTATCAGCAGAGATCACGCGAAATAAACTCGCATTTGGTAGAGCATCTGGTTCAAATATCAACCTCCAATAAGGAATTGTTTTAAAATTGCTCGTATGATTGGTGTATTGATTGCAGTAGAGGTTGAGTGAGTCATTATTGGTTTAACAGGTGGAATCGTTTTGAATTGCCAATGAATTGATCAGTCGATTGTCCAAAGGTGACATTGAACAAATTTGTATTTTGTTATGTTGCAATAAAGCGGAAAAAACTTACATATAGTTGTGTCGAGGATTATATAGATTTGACTAAATTGTAACCTGAAAAATGGACCTCATTGCAGCATTGTCCAATCCGAAGGTGTCTCACAATTGACACTTTACATTCACGGCCAGAAGAATACACAAGTGACAAAGGAGCCACTTTGAGCCAGGCATGTTCTTGCAATAGCATGCATTCGAATGTCTATAATGACACTCTTCTTGATTATAACTATCAGAGAAACTGGGTTGTTGGTAAAGTGCAACACTAGTTGCATTGATGGTAGAGTAGCATCATCGAATGATCGAATGTGTGATAGTTCTGAAGACTGATGCACCGAGTGAAGAAAGCACCCACACAAACGAGAAAGTTCATCGAGTAGAGCAAGAAGAAATAAATCGACAAGAAGACGAGCAGGCCAACCGTGCTCGGCAACAACACTTTGAGTGCAATTGAGTTCTGTTTGCAAGTGCACTCACTTACACTCTCATACACATTTGCATGCCGTTGTTCAACTCTGCAATCACTCGATCTATCGCTGTGATCGACAGACTTACAGGTATGAGCCTTGTACAATCGCAGCCAACTGGTCAGACACTATCCTGTTTAAGGCCATTTGTAAGTTCTATGTTTGATTCTACTAACAGAAATTATCACCAAACCAATGCCAAACAAATTAGGAATATATCAAATAGTAAAAACGTACTAATGCTTAGAGGCACAAACGAGTAGAATAAATACATGTGATGTTAGTCCGGTCTGGACCCTCTCAGGGGCCTAGGGCCCAAGCGTGACCAACGATATGGTAGACTCTGTCTACCCAATTTCTGCCCTAATCTGGCTAGTCTAGCTAACTTTTGCGGTTGTTGTGCGGTGTTTGTGTGCCGTTAATACCAAGCGTGATCAACAGATGGCGTTAGGGCTGTTGATGGTGCTGTGGTTGTATGCGTTGATACCAAGCGTGATCAACAGATGGCGTTAGGGCTGTTGATGGTGCTGTGGTTGTATGCGGTTGACCAGCTAATCAATCGAACTCAAAGTCTCGCGATAATTGAGTATTTATTCTGATTATTCTATGTGTTCTCACCCAGTACAGGTGACGTAAGGTTATGGTTAGAACCTCCGATGATTAGTAATGATAATAATAATTGATTAATAAGATGACGTCCGGTTGGGTTAATAACCGTAGATGACTTCCGGTTGGGTTGATAACCGTAGGTGACTTTCGGTTGTGTCGATCGGGTTGATGATCGTGGGTGACTTCCGGTTGGGTCGATCGGGTTGATGATCGTAGGTGACTTCCGGTAACGATTGGGTTGATAATCGTTGATGATGACTTCCGGTTGGGTTGATAACCGTAGGTGACTTTCGGTTGGGTCGATCGGGTTGATGATCGTGGGTGACTTTCGGTTGGGTCGATAACCGTAGGTGACTTTCGGTTGGGTCGATCGGGTTGATGATCGTGGGTGACTTCCGGTTGGGTCGATCGGGTTGATGATCGTAGGTGACTTCCGGTAACGATTGGGTTGATAATCGTTGATGATGACTTCCGGTTGGGTTGATAATCGTGGGTGACTTTCGGTTGGGTCGATCTGGTTGATGATCGTTGATGATGACTTCTGGTCTGGTTAATAACCGTAGGTGATGATGATGATGTCCGAGGTTCTCAGTACAGTGCTCAGGGTAATAAGCAACAGGCAACCGTAAAGTGGTCTTTCCGGTCAACCAGTCCAGTTAGTGAGTATGTCTTATGGGATCACAAACTAGACCAGTGTCCGGTGGTCTCGATCGTATAGTGAGTATGTCTTATGGGATCACTATCAGATGCTTGACCGACCGCTCGGTGAACTCGAATGGCCTGCGGCGGCTCCTTTTATACCCGCTCGTGGCAGTGCCAAAAGTTGCTCCCATCCATTCTTGGTATCCCATAGTGGTACACCATAGTGTGTCGTCCAAGGTGGGGTGGAGGTGTTTTGGATCGAGAAAGTTCTTCGATGTCCAGAAGGTTCCGTGATGTAACACCTGGCATTCTGCATCGTTGGAATGTGATGACCTCAATTGGTGCCTCATCTCCTTCCTTAGTAGTACATTGGCTGAGGTGAAGGCGTTCGATGTCCAGAAGGTTCCATGTCCTTAGTAGTGCATCGGCTGAGGCGGAGGCGTTCGATGTCCTGAAGGTTCCATGCTGTAACACCTGGACATAGTGTCACATTTGATGAATTTCCATCCTTTAGTAGATTCTTTGCCTTTTTGTTGAATCTGCCCCTTTACTACTTTCTCCCGTGGTGAGGGCTTCTCGTATGTTCCTGCAACGTTCAGCGTGCCTCTTTTCTTGTGTACTTGTGTACGAGAACTTATTGAATAGCCCTCGTATATGCCTCCTGCAGTTGAGGTGAAAGGTGAGTGTTGTGTGCTCTCATAGCGTACTGTGTGTGTGTCCACTCAACGAGGTCAGCGGTCACTGCTCCACTCGTGGCTTGGCAATGCAGCTGCAGCTGTCGTTCTACAGTAGTAATGCGCGTACTATTCTACAGTAGGGCCGCGTGCTTGGTGCTATTCAGTTGTCTTCTCGGTCTAGCTGACTGTGAATGCTAAGGTACTGTTGTGGGGTAGCAATAGCCATCCTCCTGTAGCGTCCACTGCATTGCTCCTTGATGATGAACCAAGTCTGCTTGTGCTGAAATAGCCGCCGTTTGTTTTGATCCTTCTGTGTGGCCCGTTGGTAGCCAATCCTCGCTATTTAGGTAAAAAAATAAATTCTAGGTGAAGGACCTGGTAGAGATGTAGAGGTCTACATCACACCCTCCCACTTTTAAGCGGTGACGTCGGCGTCCCATTCAGGTGAATGCCTAGACGGTTTCTCTTTTCTAGGTTTCATTGCTCTCTGTTGAGTTTAACTTCCAATTGATCAGTCTCTGCAGATCAAAATCCTCTTCTACAATTCCACGCGAATCCATGTCCTACTTCGCGGTATCATAACAATTGGGTTGACCAATGTTTGCTTCAAATAGTTTCATAACGATTGGTATCTGGTTGCGACCAAAAGTTTGTTTCAAAATTTTCAGACCAATAGCTGCCTATTGCCTGACAAAGTTTGCTTCGATTATTATCGGATTCAGAACAAATGGTATATCGTTGGGACCAAGTGTTTGGAGTGATTGGTTGAGTGAAGAGCAGTCACAATCGTCAAGACGAAAGGAAACGGATCCCAGGACTCCGCTTGGGCTTCATTCGGGTTCAGAACAAATGGTATATCGTTGGGACCAAGTGTTTGTTTCATCTGGGTTCAGAACAAATGGTATATCGTTGGGACCAAGTGTTTGGTTCATTCGGGTTCAGAACAAATGGTATATCGTTGGGACCAAGTGTTTGGTTCATTTGGGTTCAGAACAAATGGTATATCGTTGGGACCAAATGTTTGGTTCAATTCGGGTTCAGAACAAATGGTATATCGTTGGGACCAAATGTTTGGTTCATTCGGGTTCCGAACAAATGGTATATCGTTGGGACCAAGTGCTCGCCGCAAATGCTCATCGTCCTTATTCATCGTGGGATAATCCCAAATCGCAGGTAGTCTTCCGGCCAATCAGCCTTGGATTACTCGCTTGATTATGTCTCGACTAAGCAATAAAGTCACACGGTTGATCCGTGACCTTGTACAGCACTCGATAAGTTAACTCGCCAATTTGTGTCTCAATGTGGACTGTGCCTGCAAAGGTCGCCACTCCGATTGTCTGTCGGAATGTCACTCTGTTTGGCAAGAATCTAACTTTGAGCTTAGTACACATACGCGCGCTAATTATTGGACAAGTGACTTGCGTAGTCGTTGAGGATCTCCATCTGATCCATCCATCTCCTTAATCTTCTCGTGCGTGATCTTATTTGTTGTTTCCATCTTTGATTCTTCAATTCTGTGGTCTAATTGTCGCTGCCACTTCCGTTGATACAATTCCATGGGCTTATTGACACTGCCATTTCCGTTGGTACAATTCCATGGACTTATTGACACTGCCATTTCCGTTGGTACAATTCCATGGACTTATTGACACTGCCATATCATTCACTTTGCTCTTCTCGGGCCTAACTTATGACAAAGGAATTTCACTTTGCTTGCGTGGGTACACAACTCTGGCTCATTTCTAATTAGTCCTGACAAAGAGTCATGGGAATTGACGACTGCTCGATTCATCAACATGAACTCTACATTGCTGGCACTGCTAGTCGCCACCATGTGAGCCCATAATCATCGAAGCAAACTTCGATTTACAAAATCTAAACAGGGACGTCATTCTGTGCAAACGGGTAAAATTCCATTGCCAATATTTCCGGTTCCGTTCCATTATTTAGTCCGTTTAAAGAAGGCGTCGTCTGTCATATTTTGATCAGATTTGTCTCCGTGCACATTCCATTCATAACATTGCGCTGAGAGCCCATTCGCCAAAGACTGCCGCTGCTTCTTTTGCATATTCGTTGATTAGTCTATTTGAACCACCGGTACTCGGTTGTTTTTCCGATGTCTTGTCTACTTCTTCATTTCCGGTTGTTAAGTTGGATCTGGATTCTAGTCCATCCGTTTCATCGTATCCAACGTACGCTATCTCGGCTATTGTAGAATAAAGTTCCAATTCCGGTTCCAAATTCTTAGTTGAACTCTTCGTTGGGTTGATCATTCCAACGGGTAATTCTCTAGGTCCATTTGACGGTTCAACTTCCGTCTTCAGACACTTTACTTTTGGAACATTCGCACTTACACTCGTACATTCCAGTTGTTCAACACGATCTTTGTTAGGTTTGGGAACTAATTCATGCTCATTAACTACTATTGACCTAACTTCTAGGTTCGGATTGTTAGTATGGTTAGTATTATTATCCGAAACCGATACTTTCACTCTATCATTGGGCAAAACCTGGTGAACTTCAAGATCAATATTCTGTTCTAGTTTAAACTTTTTGATCATGTTACGACCACAAATTAAGTCAATCAGATTTGTATCGACTACTCTATAGCTTACAAATCGAATTAATTTCCCTATCTTAGTAGGTAATCTAACAAGTCCAATAACTTGACCAAAACCTCCTACTTGTTCAAATGTACTTTTAGAATAACGGAAACTAATCCGTAATTTTTGACAAAGTTTTTCGCTAATTAAATCTAAATCAGAAGCTGTATCGTAAGCAGCTTTAATGCATTGATCATTAATCTTAACTTCTATCTGAATTCTACCAGATGATCTAGTCGAATTATCATCTGAAATCTCAGTACATAACACTTGATGTGGTGTTGCAATCCACTCAACGCGATTAACTGAATTTTGATTTTCGAAACAAATTACCTCTGAGTGTCTTTGTCCACAAACATGACATGTGTACTTGGAGAGGCACTCTTCTACACTATGTCCTGTTCTCAAACATAATTTACACAAGTTCTTATCTCTCCTAATAGCATCTCTCTCCTGTGGTGACTGATCAGATCTACATCTGATTGAATAATGTTTTCCTTCACAAAACTCACATTTCCTTTTCCGATTTGATAAGGAAATTTGCTCTTCATGAGATTCCTCACTATCAGCATTGGAACTAGCATCCTCAGTACCTGAATCTAAATCCTCAGAATAGTCTGACTCAGAATCTAAATCCAGACCATAGTTACCACTAGTAATACCAACTTCATGATAAAGTTGTTGCAGTCGCTTATCAAGGAAATCGATGAAAATAGCTACTGGCTGTCTATCAGTGAACAAATTGGTGTAATCCCTAACTACTGTCTGCGGTACTTTACTTGTTATTTCGCTAAAGAATGTGTAATTCAGGAAACTGTTATCAGCGCTAATCGCGATTAAAGTTTCGTATGCGTCCCTTACTATGGATAGAAACTTACTCCATACTTTTACACTATCATCTACTTTAACTTCCTCAAGTTGTTGTATTCGTAAGATCACTTCATATTGACAGGCATTCTTGTCACTGTAATGTCTCACTAATCTAGTTTTTGCAAGTGCGTAAGTGTAAGCGCCACAACCGCTTATCACATGTTTTGATCTAGTGTCCAAGTGTTTGATCAAAATTGAGTACTTGATTGCATCTGTAGTGTCTGTATCATCGACTAGCGAAACGAACACATCCCAGAATGGTTTGAAATTTGAATAAGATCCATCAAACTTCTCAAGTATGGTCAATTGACGTACATCAAATCTAGGCTTTGGAACACTCGAACCTAGTACTGCACTCATTGGCGTACTCGTCGTTATAGTACTACTAATGTTTGCACCTGTTGCACCACTGTTCACCATCGATTGTGAACTTGCCTTAGGTACTGCGCTACTCGGACCAATAGTACTCCCGGGTACTATTACCGGCTTCGCGTTTGCCATGCAAACCGAACTAACCGTGAGGCCCACTGGTTGACCCATGCTAACACCCACAGTACCAGTACTGATGGTGCTCGCCCCGCTTGCTGTGGGCACAACTGCGCTAACAGGTGTGACCGAGCCTACGTGCGAACTGCATGAGGCACTCACTGGACTGTTTACTCTGTTCTGGACTTGTCCAGACTGGTCCGCTTTACTAAGATCGTTGACTTTTAGAGGAGAAGTCACCCGATCTTTTATATCTACGATAACTAACTGTGCGAGCTCATCCATCTGCTTCTGTAGATGGAGAACTTGATTTTCATGTTCTAGTCGCATCTGTTGCATTTTATCAATTACCGACTCATATTCGGTACGATCCACTCGATCCGCATTCCTCTGTTCGTCTACTCGATTCTTATGCGCTCTAAATAAATCCATAATTGCCCTTAACCTAAGAGCATGTGCTCTATTTTGATCGTCCTTATCGTTTAAAGCATCCTTACTGTGATCACGACAGTATTTATTGACTCTATCATTCACTTCATTAAAACCTACTCTAAGAAAAATTAAATAATCTTTTTCAGTCTCTGAAGGAATAAATCCATCTACTGTAGCCCTTTCATGGAGTTCATTTATCTGCGCCCATATCTTATCTCTATCTTCTTCAAGTTTAACTTTAATCTTATCCTTAACCATGTTTGACTGTATGTTAGTAGTCTAATTTAAGGGGTAGGGGACTGATCGTGTCAAACCAACAAGAAATGTGAATGCACTTACGTTTGAACCGTTCAGACGGGTGTCACTATTTCTTGTTGTTATTGTTGTCGTTCTGTTGTCTTTAAGACAGTTGATCAGATTAGAATTGTCAATTCGCTGTTGACTTTGGTTGAGTTGAGTTGATTAGTTCAGTTGTTGTTTGGGGTGCTGGCAATTGAAAACGCTTTTGCCAAAAGGTTGATTTGTGGTGTGGTTTTCGTTGATGATTTTCACAAGATGATTGTTGTTTGTTGAGCTTTGTTCGCGACGGGTGAACAATCCTGCCGACCTGTGATGTTAGCCCGGTCTGGACCCTGTCAGGGGCCTAGGGCCCAAGCGTGACCAACGATATGGTAGACTCTGTCTACCCAATTTCTGCCCTAATCTGGCTAGTCTAGCTAACTTTTGCGGTTGTTGTGCGGTGTTTGTGTGCCGTTAATACCAAGCGTGATCAACAGATGGCGTTAGGGCTGTTGATGGTGCTGTGGTTGTATGCGTTGATACCAAGCGTGATCAACAGATGGCGTTAGGGCTGTTGATGGTGCTGTGGTTGTATGCGTTGATACCAAGCGTGATCAACCGAACTCAAAGTCTCGCGATAATTGAGTATTTATTCTGATTATTCTAGGTGTTCTCACCCAGTACAGGTGACGTAAGGTTATGGTTAGAACCTCCGATGATTAGTAATAATAATAATAATTGATTAATAAGATGACCTTCGGTTGGGTTGATAACCGTAGGTGACTTTCGGTTGGGTTGATGATCGTGGGTGACTTCCGGTTGGGTTGATAACCGTAGGTGACTTTCGGTTGGGTCGATCGGGTTGATGATCGTGGGGACTTCCGGTAACGATTGGGTTGATAATCGTTGATGATGACTTCCGGTTGGGTTGATAACCGTAGGTGACTTTCGGTTGGGTCGATCGGGTTGATGATCGTGGGTGACTTCCGGTTGGGTTGATAACCGTAGGTGACTTTCGGTTGGGTCGATCGGGTTGATGATCGTGGGTGACTTCCGGTTGGGTCGATCGGGTTGATGATCGTAGGTGACTTCCGGTAACGATTGGGTTGATAATCGTTGATGATGACTTCCGGTTGGGTTGATAACCGTAGGTGACTTTCGGTTGGGTCGATCGGGTTGATGATCGTTGGTGATGACTTCCGGTCTGGTTAATAACCGTAGGTGATGATGATGATGATGATGCCCGAGGTTCTCAGTACAGTGCTCAGGGTAATAAGCAACAGGCAACCGTAAAGTGGTCTTTCCGGTCAACCAGTCCAGTTAGTGAGTATGTCTTATGGGATCACAAACTAGACCAGTGTCCGGTGGTCTCGATCGTATAGTGAGTATGTCTTATGGGATCACTATCAGATGCTTGACCGACCGCTCGGTGAACTCGAATGGCCTGCGGCGGCTCCTTTTATACCCGCTCGTGGCAGTGCCAAAAGTTGCTCCCATCCATTCTTGGTATCCCATAGTGGTACACTATAGTGTGTCGTCCGAGGTGGTGGGTGTTTTGATGTCCAGAAGGTTCCATGATGTAACACCTGGCATTCTGCATTGTTGGAATGTGATGACCTCGAGTGGTGCCTCATCTCCTTCCTTAGTAGTACATTGGCTGAGGTGGGGGCGTTCGATGTTCAGAATGTTCCATGTCCTTGGTAGTGCATCGGCTGAGGCGGAGGCGTTCGATGTCCAGAAGGTTCCATGCTGCAACACCTGGAAATAGTGTCACATTTGATGAAGTGTTACATCCTTTAGTAGATTCTTTGCCTCTTTTGATGAATTTGTCCCTTTACTGCTTTCTACCGTGGTGAGGGCTTCTCGTATGTTCCTGCAACGTTCAGCGTGCCTCTTTACTTGTGTTCTTGTGTACGAAAACTTATTGAATGGCCCTCGTACATGCCTCCTGCAGTTGAGGTGAGGGGTGAGTGTTGTGTGCTTCTCATAGCGTACTGTGTGTGTGTCCACTTAACGAGGTCAGCGGTCACTGCTCCACTCGTGGCTTGGCCAGCTGCCGTTCTACAGTAGTAATGCGCGTACTATTCTACAGTAGGGCCGCGTGCTTGGTGCTATTCAGTTGTCTTCTCGGTCTAGCTGACTGTGAATGCTAAGGTACTGTTGTGGGGTAGCAATAGCCATCCTCCTGTAGCGTCCACTGCATTGCTCCTCGATGATGGACCAAGTCTGCTTGTGCCGAAATAGCCGCCGTTTGTTTTGATCCTTTCTGTGTGGCCCGTTGGTAGCCAATCCTCGCTATTTAGGTGAAAAAAATAAATTCTAGGTGAAGGACTTGGTAGAGATGTAGAGGTCTACATCACATACATTTGCCACATAGTCTATCTTTCCATTTTAGTTCACTGCATTGTCTTGCTTGGCCGAATGGTCACTGTTCAAATGCAACACAAATAAGTGACTAAATGTGTGATGTTATGTGTTGGCAATGTGACACAGAGATTTAAATTGTGTATTGAGTTGTGGCAGTACGGCTCGGTCAGTGAAGCACTACCACATTAATAAGTCTCGATTAAAAGCACTAAATAAAGTTTATTTCGTCAGTTGACGCGATAGTCAGAAAGGTGGGGGAAATTGATGACAAATGGCACTAGGCCGAGAAAAAACACAGGTATAAAATAGGGGTAAGAGCGGGACCGAATGGCCCGAAGGGACGGGCGTTGGTTGGGAGTGTTCGTGCCTGGAACAGCTCGCCAAAGGATTTGAATGAGAGCGGTGGTGAGAGCTAAAAGAAGAGCAGGACTGTTAGTCGAGTCCGTGTGCAGCGCTGAGGGCTTACTCTGATTTAGTCTACTTGTAACTGAGCCTAGCAGGCCCATTAAATAGGGGAAGATGCGGACAGGAGACACCAGGCGTCGATGACATCGAGGTGACATTGGCCGCATTGACGAGACATGACTGTGGTCGATGAGATGACCACCACTTGTTAGTGAAAATGACTAAGCGCTAGTGGCGCTGTTATTGAGGGACTTGTGTAGGAATAGTCTTGTGAAGACCACGAGAGTTGAGTCGGCCGCTTGCCCGTGAGTCTCTGGTCGGTACGACCACAGAGTGCACCAAGTTGAATTGAGTCATTTTGTGGTCACTGCTGGCACAAAACCAAAGGACTGAACAAGTGCTCAACGCGAACTGAGTAACGAAGCCAAAAGATGTCAGTCAGTCAGTCCAACATCACACACACAGATTATTTATGTGTTAAATGAGGGAGATTTTTGGTTTCGTTATATTGAAATGGCACTTACTTTGAAAGAAAGTGTAACATTTGTATCACTTGATCACGTGTGTTCTGTAAGTATGCCCTCTAACAGTTGTGACCCATCCAATTGTGTGTGTGTGTGTGTGTGTGTGTGTGTGTGTGTGTGTGTGTGTGTGTGTGTGTGTGTGTGTGTGTGTGTGTGTGTGTGTGTGTGTGTGTGTGTGTGTGTGTGTGTGTGTGTGTGTGTGTGTGTGTGTGTGTGTGTGTGTGTGTGTGTGTGTGTGTGTGTGTGTGTGTGTGTGTGTGTGTGTGTGTGTGTGTGTGTGTGTGTGTGTGTGTCCGTCAACAAAAGTGCACACCGCACAGAACTGTGAATGTGTTAGAACATAATAAAGATTAGTTCGATTAGTGCTTGGTAAGTGATGATGATGGCGACGATATGTCAACCAGTCTGTCAGTCATTCTATTGAGTGGAACGTGTTCCTCATCACCTTCAATCGATTGGCAAGAAGTGTTTGGTATGGGATACGAATAGGACAACCTCACGAGCATATGCATGCGAGGGTCTAGTTGATTGTTTGTGCCTGTCCCACATTACGAGCACCAACAAACATCGAAAGCGAATTGCCTTTGACATTGTCTTTACTTGTGTTCACTGTTTCGTTTTGCAGAACGAGAGCGATCACGAGACGTGCACACACACAAAGTGGCACTCACAATCTGTGCACGGTGCACTCTACGTGTGCGCCTTGGTGTGCTGGCAATGGCACCCTCGTTCGGTTCACTTATTCACTCGCACTCGTAGTCAAAATTTGTTTCCATACTCAATCCATCTTGCTCACGTTTTGTCGCGGGTTGGTCTGGTCTAAAAATCGATTGATTTTAATTGCCTATTAGCTATCACTGTTGGACATCACCTCCTGCTATATTCTACAATTTGCACTCAGTCGAGACAGGTCAGAATAAGTGAGCTCACGAGCAATGCCTTTTGTGGTCGAGACCTATGACAAACTCGCAACGATTTATTTTACCAAACAAACAAGTTCATTTCAACTTAGTAAAGACAAAGCAAATGTTCCTTTGAGCATCTGCCATTTGTATTATTATTCACTGATCTGCTTGCAAACTTGCAGTGTGTTCTTTTGTGGTTGGTGTATGTTCGATGATAAACTCAGTAACGCAGTGACTTGGCTTATACACTTGCATGTGCAATATTGCTTGTTACATTGATTACTATGCAATGTGCTCATTGCACAGGCACTCGCAAATTCATACCTGTTCTTCACTTAGTTCAGGTATAGGCATGTTTAGTTGACCCTTTAAGAAGTCCTTTCTCTGCTGTATGTGTCAGTGAATGTGCGTCAGTGGTATAACGGTCAGCATAGCTGCCTTCCAAGCAGTTGATCCGGGTTCGACTCCCGGCTGACGCATTGACCAACAGTCAACAATACTTTTTTATTAAATGCCAACACAATCAGCCACCGCAATGGCAATCAGTTGGTCATCAGTATATAAATAGCGAAATAGTTAATGCCGTAGCAACTGAACACTTGCACACTATCTGAACAAATGAGAACGGCGGACCTTTCAATGGGAATCAACTGCACTACTGAACCAGTGACTACTCCGTGAAATAGACCATTTCTGCTTTCTGGTGACTTTATTAGAACAGCAGATTGCAGCATTGATGCATCCGGCCGATTGCTTTACTCTCCGTTCTTGTGTGCATGTATGTGTGTGTGCATGTGTGTGTGTGTGTGTGTGTGTGCAAACTATTCGACCTCTTTTGGTGTCTACTTATTTAGGTTTGCCTAGACCATGTCGATTGTGGTGGGTAAGTTCGTCTCGAGCCAGTTCGAGTGATCTCGAGTGAAGACACAAACACAGAACCAAATACGAACACACAAACGGACAGACCGACCATTCGACCAAGTTTGTGTGTGTGTGTGTGTCTGCTCTCACATAGCAACAACCACCATCACCATCACCACCAGCGAGCGCACATCAATTCGATCAAAATGTCAAGCCAATGATTCGACACACAGATTTGTGTTCTAATTATGTTCGTATATTGTGCGTTCTAGTGCTTGCCCGTGCTGCACAACCGAATGTGGCTCATATACATTGTAAATATAGTGATGCAGGAATAAACTGAGTATTTGTGTATGATGCGATGTGTCTTGCCTTGTCTTGCTAACTTCCTCTCCTTGGTCGTCGCTGCTCACTGTGCAGCACACAACCTGAACGAAGCGCGCGTATATGTTGAGCTGTTGGCTAGTTGCCTCACCGTTCGAAATCAATTGGCAAAGTTCGGTGCGTACACTATGCTAGCTCGCGTTTATTTTGAAATTGTTTAAATTGTGCAATCGCTTGCGTTGAGCGCGACCATCCAATGGCCAATTACTTTGTAAGCCATAATGACCAAACCAAGTAAAGCCATCTACTTTCAAGCGCCTTCTCACTCAATGCTAGTGCTGGTGTGGCAATAATCAAATGCGAATGGACAAGTAAATACAAACTGGTGCATGTAGGCCTCTGTCCAATAAGAATGAAATGTTCAAATCATGGTTTAGAAATGAATGGATTGCCTGTCTACTGGACCACCACCACTACTACCAACAGACGACGATCAGACTGTTGGCAGAAGGAAAGTTTGTTCACCGAGTCCTGACCCACCGATCGATGCTTCCATCACACCGAGGTGGTTTAATGCTCAGGTTGCTTCGATTCACATTGCACTGCATAGAAACGGTTAGGGTCTCATTCCACGGGTGGACAAGCTTCAATTAGAAGCGAATGTATTGGTGTAGTTGACGGTGGCTTAGTGTATTAGGAACTGAGCCAAGTGAGATTGAGAGTGCAGCAGCAGCATTTAGACCGCAAACTTCACACTCGGCAAGACTCAGCGCAAAGTGGCACTTTGTACAGTCAGTGAGCTTGTTGGCACTGAGGTAATCGGTCGGACAACCACTCGTGTGAGCCTATCATCCGAGACAGAATTGCGCTCTCTATTCGGTGTCACTCACTAATCACTTGTGTAAAACTGTAAAGGGTTAGGCCGCAAGTCCAATGGACAATGTCATGTGAACAGTCCGTGGACAGTGAAGAGTTCGGTCCTCAAACCGAACGACAGTCTGACTGAGGTATAAACACAAATTTGCACTGACTGGTGATCTCTCTCTCTCTCTCTCTCTCTCTCTCTCTCTCTCTCTCTCTCTCTCTCTCTCTCTCTCTCTCTCTCTCTCTCTCTCTATCTCTCTCGTTCTCTCTCTCTCTCTCTCTCTCTCTCTACTTCTCTCTCCTCACTTGTTATGAGCACACCATGCGAATGTGATTGATGGTTTGCCAATTCTGAGTTCCATGTACAGCACACATTTTGCACGTTGCCAAGCAAATCCTGTCTCCCATTTAGATTCTGAATGAACTTTGGGCTAAATTTAATTCTACTAACACAAGACTATTGTCCCCTATGCAGACGTTCCCTGAAGAAGCACATCCGTGCCGAGCACTGGAACAATTGCGGTAGAATCAATGCATAATTATGATCGTAACTAATGAGATCTTTTCTATTTCAAGGCAAATGTGTTCAGCATTGTGTCCATTAGAAGACATTTTTTTGTATTACTCTTGCCCACCTAACCTAATCCTTTAATCTTTTACCTTAACTGTACAACTAACTTTTATGAACATTTATATGTACGCTCAATTTAATCCAATCTAATAAATCGAATTTAACCTGTGGCAAGTTATTGTCGATTTGTATTTGGTTGTTGGGAGCGAGATTTGTAGAATATGGTTTGATTAGTTAAGATACAACACAAACTACCACTGTCAATTGTTAGACTTAAGATTGGTTTGATTATACTTGATTTGTTATATTGTTCAATTGACTTATGTTTTGTTTTCCAATAGACTGATTGGATTTGTTAAACCGAACAATACCAAACTGATTTGAGAGATTAGAACGTCTGGGACAACTGAACGAGCGCATCAAGTCAAGACGAGTCGATCTATCTGCAATGCTCAGTTGGCTTTTGTCAGGCCATTTGTACCAAACTGAACAAGACACTCGATTCCATTCGATCAGCCACTCGATACCTGTCAACCCCTAACTCATTTTCAAATTGGAACGTTGGCCACTTCTCACGGAACACATTCTCGACGAGACACTCGATTCCATTCGATCAGCCACTCGATACCTGTCAACCCCTAACTCATTTTCAAATTGGAACGTCTTGGACAACTGAATGAACACATACTTGTCTCAACACTCGAGACGAATCAGTCTGTCGACTGGTGCCTCTCGCTACCAAACTGATTTGAGGGATATGAACGTCGCGGACAACTGGAGGAACACATTCTTGTCTGTACACTCGAGGCAACAACTGCCTTAACCGAACCAAACCTACTTTGATACTTTGACACCAACGGCACTCGCCGGCCGATAGCACAATCCATTTACCTGTATCGAAACAACAATTGGAACTGAACCAGAGTCCATTTGGTCGAACTGCCCGATTAGACTCGAAGGGCACTCGCCGGCCAACAGCCAAACTCAAATTGTCATTACTGAGCACCCCAATTGTATGCAACACATAAGTGGCTTCGATCTGATCGACTGCCGAATCATGTGGCCATTTAGGCAGTAGAAGGCAAACTAATGAACGATGCCGACCGTCGTACAGTTGGCAATGTTCTCCTGTTCGATCCAACATAAACCCGAATTGGCGATTGTGACAGTAGAAGGCAAACCTCTTCCACCTCGAATCTACAGATTAAACGTCTCAGTTTGAGTACGAGTGTGAGTGCTATTGTGCCTTTGAGCGCTTCCCGTGCAGTGCCGTCTCCACGGTTTGCCTCTCGTTGCCAGCCTGAGTGAGAACCAATTTTTTCCGTTGCGTTATTTGCTTGTTCGCTCTTTCAACCAAGAAGGAGAATGGATAGAGATGTTGCAGTGGGACCATTAGACGTCAGCAGGCAGCGGAGAAACACAGATTTGCCTCAATACATGACCGTGCTGTGCACTGTGTGTGTGTCAGTCTGTCAGTTTGTCTGTCCATCCACGATGGACTTCACTCTAAATCATCCTCTAACTGGCTCACATTTGAACACCTCAAGTCCAAATCAGTCCCCGATGTGGCACAAGCTGGCAGACCAATGAACGACCAGATCAAGTGCAAAGTGGCAGCACCTGTGTGACTCTAGGTATCAGCACTGGTGCTGCTGTGCTTGATTTCCGAGTAGCCAGTGCCTCCGTATGGCTCATCACATTGACCAGCATCTGTGTGACTCTCGGTATCAGCACTGGTGCTGCTGTGCTTGATTGCCGAGTGGCCTGTGCCTTGGTGTGGCCAGTCACAGTATTGTTGACGTGAATTGAAGCAAATCTGATTTAGTATCTTTCAGTTCTAATAAGTGTTTTCGCCCAATCTAGATCTAATTTGTGCCATACGCCTCTTCACAATTGACAGATCGTCATCAACGGTGAACTCAAACAACTCAGTTCGCACTTCTATCTCTCAAAATGGATCCTTTATAGACATTGCATGAAGTAATTCTTATCCATCTTTTCAGTCTATTTCGACTGGAGAAAGTTTTAGTCTTTGGAGATGTCTACCCAAGTTGGAATGCTGAGTAATCCTCGAAACATGCTATCGAATTTAATCGACGAAAAGTTCCGAATTCCTCAACTTGGCCAATTGGTCAATACTGCTAATGGACAACTGCTCGTACAGGTTCGTTCCACCTGGCGCGATGTTCACTACTCTGAAGGTCTGAACATTGATTTGAAAGGATTGTTTTCACCAGCTAACTTGAAAGTACTTACAAAACTGATCATTTCGACTAACATTACCAAGCAGAGCGAGATCCATCAGATCACTGAATACCTTTCCGAATGGGCCGATCCACAAAATCAAAAGCACCTCACCTCTCTCGAACTGTACCTTGTGTTCGATAAGCAGATCAATCCAGCTGATACCACCGATTGCCTGAACAGTCTATGTGCCATTGTGAACAAATTTGTCGAAACCGGTCTGGAGAACTTGACCATCATGTTCCAGGCCATTGAAAGTGACACCTCGGCTACAATCTATTTCCCCATTTTAGCCAAGCTGAAGTCATTTCGACACTTTTCATGCCATTTCATGTCTGCCCTCACCGAGTGGCTCAACGAATTTGTGCCCAACAACAAACAATTGCAAGTCCTGGATGTTTTAAACGTTGTTCGCGATCAGGAGGAATTGCAATTGCGCAATATTGCTCAAGGTGTGATGGAACGTTTTACTCAAAATCGTTGTCTCGAGGTCGACTAAGAAGCAATGCCAGAGTACGAATTGCGTGCTGCAGTTTTCCGTGACCTTTGTGAACGGTTCAGTTCAATCACCTGCCATCAAATCAACTCGAACCAGATAGGAATCACTCTATGGTTTGTAATTCGCTGCGCAGGCACTCTCCCCCAGTTAGTGTCTTTTGGCTTTTTGGAGTCACTGGCGGATGCTTTTGAGGAACCGAACGAGCCACCAATAGTTCATGAGCCTCCTGTGTTGGCATCGGTGAAGGTGCTTGATCTATGCTTTGCACCTCACAACCACAACTATCTCCGCATTCACCAAATTGCTCGTGCCTTTCCTTCAGTCCAAGTCATCGATCTGGATATCACCACTCGTCTAATGTGTCGGGACTGTGACCACTACATATGGTATCGGCGTCAAGAAAGGGAACAAATTGCCTGTCTACGTGCGCTGTTTGAGCCTCTTCGAGATTGTGCCGATCTGCGCCTCTTTGTCCCTCACGTCAATGGATCCGATATCCAAGAGCACATCAACCTTGACAATGTGTTCCGTGGCTGAATGTCACAACTAACACGTCTATTGTCTTTCATCGGAAAGATTTATTTGTCTTTGTCCACACCAATTGTCTTCTACTTTGTTCATTCTGTCTTTATCCACTTATTTGTATTCCACTTTAAAGTCATCCGTCCTAATGTACACTTCAACACCTACATCCCTTAATTACATTGCCTAATTATTGCACGACCACCACGCGGTTGATTGGAGTGGCATTGTGCAATGGCGCGCAACATCGAGCGCATATTGGCGGTCAATATCAATCACACATTTATCCACTTTACTATGTAATCAGTGCAATAGCACTTTTTCAGCTATATTTAAACTGCGAGAGATCCAAAATCGAGTGCATCGAAGATGGTCATTCTGGCCAAACAAATGTGTGTGTGTGTGTGTGTGTGTGTACTAGAGAGAGAGGGAGAGAGAGAGAGAGAGAGAGAGAGGGCGAGAGAGAGGGAGAGCGAGAGAGAGAGAGAGAGAGAGAGCGAGAGGGGAGAGAGAGAGAGAGAGGGAGAGGGACTGAGAACTGGCACTGTTTCACCTTTTCGGGGATGATGATGACGGCTAACAGAGACTGGTGCGGTTGTAATGAGTTGTGTGGTGTGCACTGAGCACTTTGGCTCAATTGTTGGTGAGTGATCACTGTTAATCTCAGTTTGATCAGTCTGCCTGTCTGGTCTTTATTCCGTCTTTCGTTTGCATCTGTGCACAGCACACGCACATGTCAGTATACAAGTATGTAAGTATACTTGTAATTTAGTTCATTGTCCAAGTTGCCAATGCACACAAGTGACTCGTACTCCGCGGCAGTGATGCATTGAGGCACAATCACAACAATCACTGTCACCGGCCACGACAATGGCAGAGTCGGTCGATGGTGACACTTTGAGCAAGGTGCGGACAATACTCTGGAACACAAGTTTGGGTCAATTAGATCAATATACAAGAAAAGGCACACTTACAGCAACACTAATATGCGATATGCTCATTCGAAAACCTGAAGCATCGGTGTGTTGCCATTTACGTTTTTTGTTTCAATCTGAGCGTTTCGTTGTGAAACGTAGTTCGATTTCTTGGTTCTCTTCCACGTTGTCCCTGTTTTAATTATTACTAGAGAGAGATAGAGAGAGAGGGAGAGAGGGAGAGAGAGAGAGAGAGGGAGAGAGAGTGAGAGAGAGTGAGAGAGAGAGAGAGAGAGAGAGAGAGAGAGAGGGGAGAGAGAGAGAGAGAGAGAGAGAGAGAGAGAGAGTGAGAGAGAGAGAGTGAGAGAGAGAGAGAGAGAGAGAGAGAGAGAGAGAGAGAGAGGAGAGAGAGAGAGAGAGAGAGAGAGAGAGAGAGAGAGAGAGCAACGATGATATGACGATTCGAGCTAACTGCCAAGTCGATGTGTGCTTGTGTGCTGTGTGCTTGCCTGTCCACTTCTGTACCACGTAGTATACTGCACTGGGCTGACGTGATCGAGCGCGTTTGTGTTTTATAACACACTATTGTTAATTAAGTGCACGTTTGTGCGCGTCGTACTGTTTCAGTCCATTAGAGGTTATTGAACTGAATGTTCGTGAAAAATATTCTCTGTAGTTCGGTGAAATGGAAGACCACTGCTAAGATTGTGTCGGTGTTAAAGTAGATCAAATAAGAGGAACAGAATGAGGCATCGAGGTGCAGTGAGTGTTTGTTTATGTGCTTGTATGCTATTGGCCATCGGCACAGTTTGCCTGTTGTTGTGTTTGTGCCTGAAATATTTAAACTAAACAGTGCACTGGGCTTTCATTATGACACAATCTGGTCAAATTAATCCACTGACACTTGGGCTAAATCGCTGTTTGATCGAGTGTGTTATCTATGATTGTATGCGTGCGTGTGTTTGTTTGTGCTGTGCTGCTGTCCTGTCTATCGTTGGCCAATAATGCACTCTCACTTTTACGCAATTATAATGAGGATGGTATGGTGTGCACTCTTTCAACGGTTGCAGTTCCAACATGCACTACCTTCACTGATCGAGCTACAAAAAATAAACTCAACGATTGCGATGATATGTGCACTCAGCTAGAGTGCAATGATGGAATGATAGGAATGAGACAGTGACGAATACCTTTACGATGATTTCATTAGACTCATGAAATCATGGAAAAACAACAAAACCACTTAGCAAATCACAACAGAATGTTTATTGAATAAAGATAAATATCTGAATAGAATTGATAATACAAAATTTATGTCAAAGCCCGAGTCTCCAATCACGCATTGTTAATATATCGTCGCTTAAGACCCAAAAAGCCATAACTTTCGGGCATAACCGCCGAAACACTCAAAAGATAGTTGAGCACCTGCTCAACAGTGTACATCCGATCGAGTTTGATTTGAACCACTGCATTAGTCACAATTTCCAACTCATCATCAATGTTAGGAGATAATAGATTGAGTACCATTACAAGTTTACGTCCTTTTCCTTTGATGTACACCAGCGAATGCCACGGAACATAGATATGATTCAGTCGAATGTCGTCAGCATCAAAGACTAGTTGAACATGTTCGCTGAAAGGTACTGAGCCGTAGACGGTGGCTTGGAATATGCGTATGCGAAAACTGGGAAACATATTGAAAGATATCACTGATATAATTGAGAGATAAGACTTACGTGCTATGAAAAATATCCGGTCCATGACAGCAGAGACGATCAAAGAAGCGACGAACCAAAGCAGTTTTGTCGTTGCTATATAAAAATGAGTAAATTTGACTAACAAATATGAAATAAAAAGATTATATTGCCTTAATCGCTTATGTGAGCTACAAGTAAAGCAGTTAACCATGCTTGAAGCCATTGTGGAGTGATGATGATGAGCTATTCGAGACTGAACTGAATCTGAACTGTTCACTGCTCATTCAATATTATAATATGTATTGCGCTGTTTGCACTCGGATGAATAAGTCAATGATTAATCACTCTATGATGAGATGAGTAATATAATCGCATAGACAAAACATTGAATCATCATGCATAGCTTCAATCAAACACACCATAGTCAATGTCGAAAATGTCAATAATAATTCTTTTCTCGTCAACTAGCAGTGTAAGTCCAAAGCGACACACTTGGCTAACTAATTCCACCAGGTAACTCTCTTTCCGTAGTGGTTGGCACTGGTATAGTTTGTTGCCATTCTCGCCTATTCACTGAGTCGATGGTTAGGTTTCAATGATTAAAATGGCTGAATTGCATTTTATTGTTGAAGAAGGAAAGAGAAAAAAGAACAGAAGGAGGCATCAATGTCCGATTCGTGTCTCCATCCGCATGGTAGGCCTGTTGTTGCCTTCTTTTATTTGGTCATCACAATTTGTAATGAGCATAAACACAAACACCGATCCACTTTGTCAATCAAACCAGGCAATTTGCCTATATCAATAGAAACAGACAAATGCAAATAGTTTCTAGAGCATCAATGACAAGATTAATCTCTCTCTCTCTCTCTCTCTCTCTCTCTCTCTCTCTCTCTCTCTCTCTCTCTCTCTCTCTCTCTCTCTCTCTCACTCTCTGCCTGGGACCGGTGATCTCTGTGTGTCATGTGTGTTGTTTGTCCATTGCCTTTCTCCTGCAGCAAATGTGACAAATGTGAATGGCGGCAAGTAGTGATGAAGCCATTTGGCTTGGCAGTAAAAGCAATTAAAGATATTAATGGCCAAATGGCTATTGGCCACACACTCGCACTAAAATGGTAAAGTGAAATGGGTCACCTGCTTGCTGCAGTCATCTTGAATTATGATAGCGAGTGTGCTAACGGTTTTGCAAGCAGCAACGAACAGTCAGATAGATCAACCATTGACAACATAGGTGTTAATCTTAGGAACACTGTACTGCCTTGTTGCGCTGTCATCATCATCATCATGCTCAGCACGTTACGTTATCTACGAATGTGCTCGAGCTCACTGGCTCGCTGACACTCACACAGTGTCAGTCAGCTGATTCGGTTGCAGTCTCAGACCACTGTCACACTGATGTATTTGCAGATTGCCCCGTGAAACAGTATCGTCAAAATCGTGAGCACAGTCAAATTAACCCACACTTATTCTGGAACTGCATCACATTCAAATCAATAATCGTCCTCAAAGTAAGTTGATACCCTAAATTGGTTACGGTGAGCATCTTTGACTAAGCTTGCTTCGCTATAACTCAAGGCTCCAGTGATCTAGGTGAAGTCAGTCAAATTTGACTAGCAGGCTCTATTGGACAGTTACCTTTGAGCAGCAATCAGAATTACCATCTGTATTGGTACTTGGCTTCAAAGTGAGTATTGTCCATAATTGGTCTTATTTGGTCATCCTGTGTCTTCTTCGCTTTAACACACATTTGCATAGAATCCTTATATTTTCAATCAATTACTCTCAATTCGGCTTTCCGTCTCCTAACTTGCTTAAATCTTTGCACTTTAGCTCATCACCAAATGGCTAAAAGACACATTAAGGAAGCTAACCCAGCTTCTATTTCTCAGCCGGGAAGTAGTGGTACAGCTCGTAAAGCATCCCTTAGCAATGCATCTTCATCACAGGAACAGTCTGTTGTATCGAAACCTTCTACATCAAATGAAAATCCTGCGGCCCAAGAGATCGCCACTAATCAATTATATCAAATCAATGCTGGACTCGATGCTAAACGCCCAAAAATGGAAGAAGGGCCAAATCATGGAAACACACTTTCTGCAAAAGTCCGAGCACAAAACACTGAGCCAAATGTAATCGGTCCTGTTCTCGAGGGCAACCAATCTCAACCACCACCAGCACGAAAGAAGTTTAACAATTTGCCAAACGAAATTCTACAAAATGTAATTGTGCGTTTAGAAACACACAAACAAATCAGCTTTCGTCTCGTCTGTCATCGATGGCAAGGTGCAATTGAGGAGCTACTCGAGATGACTCAATGCATAAAACTCAATTTGCCTAGGTGTACTTATGGGCTTAATAGTCCCGTCGGTCAGTGCCATCAGTTGAATCCTAAAGTCTCCTTGAACTCTACTCGTTTTGACACTAACTGTATTGAGTCCACATTGAAGTTTGGCAAGTTGGCCAAACTAACCATTCATTCACATCACTTTACTAATGCTAACATAGACCTTATTGGACGCTTGTTTGGGAAATTGAAAACGGTGGTAATCTATTATGACTATGAAGAAGATAGACAGGAATTTACTGAACTACACAAGTTGATCGCTCACTTCAAGGAGATCAATTCATTCAATATGATTCGATCTGCCAATCCGATTGCCAATTCAAACTTTATTGGAAACATTTGCAGTAATTTGGCCAACAATGGAGTTGTCTTGAAGCATCTGAGATTCTATGTGAATGTCAAATATGCGAACAACAGTGCCGATAGAGATCGTGATACATTAGCGGACTTAATGAAACTCTCTCCAAGCTTGGAGGATTTTGCACTTACTTCATGGCCATACAATGGACAATTGCTGGATCAAGTACTTGCGAATGTTGGCACACAACTCACAGCTACGAAGCCAAATGAAAACTCTGAATTCAACAGTTTGGGCATTCCATTGCGAACACCACAAAACATAATTCAGATACTTGAAGCCAATCGGGAATTGGCCAAAGTGCGACGACTTCAGCTTTTTCAACTAAGAACCTTCCTACAAGTGAGACTATTTGTACAAAACTGTCCAAGGATTCAAACATTGGAATTGCACTATAATAGCGATGTGTGGCATCATTTGAGTGTTGAAGTAAATGTAAGCTGTAACTCTACACATTATGAATTACTGACACTTTATTGTTTCAATTTTAGGTATTCGACAATGACTATATGGGGCTGATTGGTGGACAGGAACAGCTGACTGAGTTGAAGCTGTTCTTTATTAAATTTGCTCGATATAGCGAAGGACATTATGCGCCCAACATTCGTAAACTTACTATTGGATTAGTCAATTTCTTTACAGATTTGTTCTCGGTATCCTTTCGCTTCACCCCACGCGGTAGGACAGCGTTTGCTGATGAGTTTGTCAAAGTTATGGAGAACAAGTTTCCTGCTCTGGAAGAATTGACTGTGTTGACACACCAAAAGGAGGGCACCAGTAGAGAGAAGTTGAATTCGGCGAATAAGATCAGCAGAATGGTGAAAGAAAGGATTCCAACTTTAAAAATAGTCAAATTTGATCTTGAATGTGACTTCTTATACCGAAACTGATAAAGCCAAATTGAAACGAAATGTAACCACGATCAATTGATCATAAGTAAACAGAGTTAAAACACAAGAATGCAGTAATGATGTTCAATGCATCACACGCACACACACACATTTGACATTAATGTGACAAATCATTATCATTACTTAAGCTAAACTATCGTATTCACTTAACAATAATTGAATTTGTTTTGATTTAATCTCCATTTTGATTTACCTCACTATCTCTGTATGAAATGGCATTGAAATAAAGTAATAACTAAAGTTGTAAGCAGGACAGTGTCGGCCAGACGTGAATGCCAGCCACAGAGCAGGGAACGGCAGACAGCACGACAACTTGAGGCTTGAAGAGGACCGGTCTCGACGAAAGAAGAACACCGCTGCCACCAGTTGTAATCACAAAAGTCGTCGTGTTAAGTCTGGTTTATTGTATGTCGGTTGTGGGTTTATATACAGAGGTATGTATGTGTGTGTGTTAGTGTTAGGTTTGACTCATACAGTCACCATCGACTGTGACCACTCATCCATAGACAACGTCCAGCTAGAGGGACGCCAGTTACCCTCACACTAACAAATTGGAGTGGTTCATTGAATTCCACATTTAGAAAGGTCACCGAGGTGGGACTTTGGCTGGCTGCACCATCAAGTCGTTCAAACTTGGTTTGCACAGAAGAATCGATTAACACATTAGAGAGAGAGAGAGAGGGAGAGAGAGAGAGAGAGAGAGAGAGAGAGAGAGAGAGAGAGAGAGAGAGAGAGAGAGAGAGACCTACTCGACATTCTCCATGTAATTGTAGCTACGAGCACTGTAGATCGAAGCAACGCAGCACAATCAGCAAGACCCTTCCGGAGGCATCATTGCTGTTGTCTTTGAGAATTCAGGACAAGTTTCTCCACACTTGCCACACCGAAAATTGTCCATTCTGAGAGAAGAAAAAAAGCGATTATGGTTAGCTATAGAATGGGAGAATTACGACTCAATGAATCATTCGAACAGTCGCACAGTCATATTTATAATTCAAGTAACACTAATCCTCCTACCTCTCGATCATGTCAACACTTTTCACTCATATCACTAGACCTCTACCCATAATTCACCATCAGGACAGAACTGATCTTTTTTTGTGCTTCTAGTTTTGTTCTGTTAACATCGTGCATCTACTAATATCACTTAGAATTGAACTATGAGTGTGGGGCCATTAGTATGTGAACTAAAGGTAAAACAAAAGAACAAACAAACAAACAGACAGACAGACAGACAGACAGTGCAATAACAAAGCAATCCAGACTAATGGGCTTCGAACGAGACGCGACCTTCGATGAAATCGCTCCGGAAGCCATTTAGCCAATGTGCTATCAAAGAGAAGTGTCATCTAATGATGGTGCCTCACAGAGTAGATTAGTCATCATTTGTGGCTCTGGTTTTTTGGTTTTTTGCCTATTGCACTTCACATCAACCAGATTAAAGCGGTTCGGATACATAAATCTAGTCTGAACGAACGATTGCCAATGACTATGTATGCATTGCCATTTCGAATTCCTAGAAACGATATACTATTCGCTCCCGTTCGAACGATCGGATAATGGCTATTAAGAGAATGGCGTTCGCTGCACTCGCTCCGGAACAATCTGGCTCTCGGAAACAAGAGTCACCAAACGATGTTGCCTTTAAGAGTGAATTAGTCATCAAGTCCCACATGTGGCTCTGGTTTTGGGTTTTTTCCGATTGTACTATTATCTATTATCTATGATCAGAATGAAGCGGTTAGGATACACAAATAAGAGCAAAACGAACGAAGGTCGATGTCTATGTTTGCCTCGCCTTGTCTGAATCCAAGAAACGATTAGCAACTTAATGGGGCTATTAACGAAATGGCCTTCGTTGCATTTGCTCCCGAACAATTTTGCTCTCGGACAACTGTATCATTAAATGATGGCGCCTCTAAGGGCGAATTAGCCATCATGAGCCACATGTGGCTCTGGTTTTGGGGTTTTTCCTATTGCACTTCTACAACCAGATTGAAGCGGTTTGGGCACACAAGCCAATGCTAAAATCATAAGCTGATATGAGTCACTGAGCGATTTATTGATTCGTTGTATGCAAACCGAACTGCAATCGAACAATTCGGCGAACAAAACTGCCGACCCGCCACACTGGCTAGACAGTGAAATCACTAAATGACTTTTGTTTCGATGAATACAAAACACAAGCGTGCAATGCTTTTCAAAGCAAATTGAAATAACCAAATAGAGAAAACATAAGTCAATGACACGATTAGCCATTAGTAGCGAGTTGCACTATAACAAATCATTGAAGTCAACTCAATCGATCAGTTATTGCAATTGTGACAATACGACAGGAAAGCCATTTTCTCAATTGTAGTCCACAATTACCAAAATTACTTTGCACCGACAATGTCAACGGAAATCCCTTGGGGATCATTGATTCGGCGTGTAACTGTAGGTGTCCATCCACCAGAACCGCAGTTTTATGCTCATCAAGAACAGAATGGCCTAGTATTAAATCCTGGATCTACAACTTCCTATCGGTCTTCAACTTCCACTTCGCAAAGTGGAGAGTCCGATGATGCCCCGTTATCGTTTTCATGCTCCATTTCAATGTCTAGTGAATCTAGCTTCAACTATGGTCACAATCATTCACATTCAAATGGGAACACTTGTCCCGAATGTTGTCATAATTGTGCTGAAGAAGTAGCTTTGCTGCAGGCAAATCAACTGGCCTACCACCAAAATCCGCATTGCTTTGTGGCGAATATGGTCAACGGGAATGCGCCACCACTCATCCAATCCACACCATTCTATCCAACATCTGGCTTTACTTTCTCTTCGATGCATTCAATTCCAAGGGCACAAGCGGAGGCCTTCATCTCGAGAGGACAATTTCGTGGGCAGCCAAACAGTCGTCGACCACCATGGGCCAATGGAATGGGCAATCGTTCAGGTGGTGGTGGAAGAGGTTACAATCAGTACTACAATGGAGGAAACAACAGTAGAGCAGCTCAACATTGGCGCTATTTCCATCAAACTGAACAGACTAGTGCGCGCCCAAATGAACTAAGTGGTCATTTGATACCTGGACGAGTTGGACAGTATCATATTAACCAGCTTCAACCCTTTGTCACTATTCCTTTGCCAAACGAGGCCGCCTCCGTTCTTGAGACAGGCGGACAGGTTCGTGTTCGATTTGTGTGTAAACAGCGTGCGCGTGCTAACTCAGTTTAATTTGATTATTCAATTTAAAGCATCTTTTACCCTGGCATCTCATTGATGTAATTTAACATTAAATTATATATGTTTGATATTTTATGCTCAAAATACACTAATTTCAATAAAATTAACGTTAATCTTAATGTTTGTTCCACTCAATTCGTTAGAGCGTAAATATTAAAGTCGGGACATTGCTTTCATTAACAAACCGCTACTGTCGAGTGGGCCTAATCTCATATTACAAGTAGGCATTCATGTTTCTGTTCTATTGGGAAATTCGAAATGAATTGGATAATAGAGCCGGACACACACACTCCGAGCACAGTTCTGTTGAGAATGTACTTCTAATTCAATAGAATTATGTGCTTGTTGTGCAATATTGAGGACTCAAATATAATTAACTTTTGCTCATATACTTCAGAAAGTATAAACAACACACTGCTTGGTTCCTCTGTGGCGGACTGTCTCTGGCCACTCAATTGAGCCACACCGAGATGCCAATGCTCCTTTTCTGTGCCCGAGCCTGTTTGTCTCATAATGTTGGCACACACTCATATTACTCGTCAAGTATATCATTGCCCGTGTTCGGTTAAATGGTGGTTGACAGTGCTAACTCGGTTGTGATTGTAATTCTGAGATAGGTGATCTCAACTCGGCACCCCACACTGTTTGAACAAAGCGCGTCTAAACTTGGTGCACGAGTCACGATTGCTCGCTTGATGTTCTGCCATTCGTATGACACTAATACGGCGTGTGCTCCGAGCTAGCAAGCTCATTCGTTGGCAATTGTGCTCTGTTCGGATTTGTTATTGTTTGGATGGCGGCGTCGAGGTAGGGACAGAGAGAGGCATTCTCTGGTCGATTGAGGCCTAGACCCGAGTTAGTGTACATTGTGGCACCGACAGGCGAAGCAATGGTGTCCGACGGAGACATGCGCTCACTTGCAGGTAAAGACAGATCTGAAAAAGTGGCCAATTTGGCTCTGGCTGACGAAGTAATGGCCAATGTGGCTCGGGAAGTCGAGGTAATGGTCCGCTTGTCTCGGGCAGACGAGATAATGGCCAATGTGGCACGTGCAGACGAGGTAATGGCCAATGTGGCACGTGCAGACGAGGTAATGGCCAATGTGGCTCGGACAGACGAGATAATGGTCTGCTTGTTTCGGGCAGACGAGATAATGGCCAATGTGGCACGTGCAGACGAGGTAATGGTCTGCTTGTCTCGGGCAGACGAGATAATGGCCAATGTGGCTCGGGAAGTCGAGGTAATGGTCAATGTGGCTCGGACAGACGAGATAATGGTCTGCTTGTCTCGGGCAGACGAGATAATGGCCAATGTGACACGTGCAGACGAGGTAATGGCCAATGTGGCTCGGACAAACGAGGTAATGGTCTGCTTGTCTCGGGCAGACGAGATAATGGCCAATGTGGCTCGGGAAGTCGAGGTAATGTTCTGCTTGTCTCGGGCAGACGAGATAATGGCCAATGTGGCTCGGGCAGATGAGGTAATGGCCAATGTGGCTCGGGAAGTCGAGGTAATGGTCTGCTTGTCTCGGGCAGACGAGATAATGGCCAATGTGGCTCGGGAAGTCGAGGTAATGGTCTGCTTGTCTCGGGCAGACGAGATAATGGCCAATGTGGCTCGGGAAGTCGAGGTAATGGTCTGCTTGTTTCGGGAAGACGAGATAATGGCCAATGTGGCTCGGGCAGATGAGGTAATGGCCAATGTGGCTCGGGAAGTCGAGATAATGGTCTGCTTGTCTCGGGCAGACGAGATAATGGCCAATGTGGCTCGGGAAGTCGAGGTAATGGTCTGCTTGTCTCGGGCAGACGAGATAATGGCCAATGTGACACGTGCAGACGAGGTAATGGCCAATGTGGCTCGGACAGACGAGATAATGGTCTGCTTGTCTCGGGCAGACGAGATAATGGCCAATGTGGCACGTGCAGACGAGGTAATGGTCAATGTGGCTCGGACAGACGAGATAATGGTCTGCTTGTCTCGGGCAGACGAGATAATGGCCAATGTGGCTCGGGAAGTCGAGGTAATGGTCTGCTTGTCTCGGGAAGACGAGATAATGGCCAATGTGGCTCGGGCAGATGAGATAATGGTCTGCTTGTCTCGGGAAGACGAGATAATGGCCAATGTGGCTCGGACAGACGAGATAATGGTCTGCTTGTCTCGGGCAGACGAGATAATGGCCAATGTGACACGTGCAGACGAGGTAATGGCCAATGTGGCTCGGACAGACGAGATAATGGTCTGCTTGTCTCGGGCAGACGAGATAATGGCCAATGTGGCACGTGCAGACGAGGTAATGGCCAATGTGGCACGTGCAGACGAGGTAATGGCCAATGTGGCTCGGGAAGTCGAGGTAATGGTCTGCTTGTTTCGGGAAGACGAGATAATGGCCAATGTGGCTCGGGCAGATGAGGTAATGGCCAATGTGGCTCGGGAAGTCGAGATAATGGTCTGCTTGTCTCGGGCAGACGAGATAATGGCCAATGTGGCTCGGGAAGTCGAGGTAATGGTCTGCTTGTCTCGAGCAGACGAGATAATGGCCAATGTGACACGTGCAGACGAGGTAATGGCCAATGTGGCTCGGACAGACGAGATAATGGTCTGCTTGTCTCGGGCAGACGAGATAATGGCCAATGTGGCTCGGGAAGTCGAGGTAATGGTCTGCTTGTCTCGGGCAGACGAGATAATGGCCAATGTGGCTCGAGCAGAAGAGATAATGGCCAATGTGACACGTGCAGACGAGGTAATGGCCAATGTAGCTCGGACAGACGAGATAATGGTCTGCTTGTCTCGGGCAGACGAGATAATGGCCAATGTGGCTCGGGAAGTCGAGGTAATGGTCTGCTTGTCTCGGGCAGACGAGATAATGGCCAATGTGGCTCGGGAAGTCGAGGTAATGGTCAATGTGGCTCGGACAGACGAGATAATGGTCTGCTTGTCTCGGGCAGACGAGATAATAGCCAATGTGACACGTGCAGACGAGGTAATGGCCAATGTGGCTCGGACAAACGAGGTAATGGTCTGCTTGTCTCGGGCAGACGAGATAATGGCCAATGTGGCTCGGGAAGTCGAGGTAATGTTCTGCTTGTCTCGGGCAGACGAGATAATGGCCAATGTGGCTCGGGCAGATGAGGTAATGGCCAATGTGGCTCGGGAAGTCGAGGTAATGGTCTGCTTGTCTCGGGCAGACGAGATAATGGCCAATGTGGCTCGGGAAGTCGAGGTAATGGTCTGCTTGTCTCGGGCAGACGAGATAATGGCCAATGTGGCTCGGGAAGTCGAGGTAATGGTCTGCTTGTTTCGGGAAGACGAGATAATGGCCAATGTGGCTCGGGCAGATGAGGTAATGGCCAATGTGGCTCGGGAAGTCGAGATAATGGTCTGCTTGTCTCGGGCAGACGAGATAATGGCCAATGTGGCTCGGGAAGTCGAGGTAATGGTCTGCTTGTCTCGGGCAGACGAGATAATGGCCAATGTGACACGTGCAGACGAGGTAATGGCCAATGTGGCTCGGACAGACGAGATAATGGTCTGCTTGTCTCGGGCAGACGAGATAATGGCCAATGTGGCACGTGCAGACGAGGTAATGGTCAATGTGGCTCGGACAGACGAGATAATGGTCTGCTTGTCTCGGGCAGACGAGATAATGGCCAATGTGGCTCGGGAAGTCGAGGTAATGGTCTGCTTGTCTCGGGAAGACGAGATAATGGCCAATGTGGCTCGGGCAGATGAGATAATGGTCTGCTTGTCTCGGGAAGACGAGATAATGGCCAATGTGGCTCGGACAGACGAGATAATGGTCTGCTTGTCTCGGGCAGACGAGATAATGGCCAATGTGACACGTGCAGACGAGGTAATGGCCAATGTGGCTCGGACAGACGAGATAATGGTCTGCTTGTCTCGGGCAGACGAGATAATGGCCAATGTGGCACGTGCAGACGAGGTAATGGCCAATGTGGCACGTGCAGACGAGGTAATGGCCAATGTGGCTCGGGAAGTCGAGGTAATGGTCTGCTTGTTTCGGGAAGACGAGATAATGGCCAATGTGGCTCGGGCAGATGAGGTAATGGCCAATGTGGCTCGGGAAGTCGAGATAATGGTCTGCTTGTCTCGGGCAGACGAGATAATGGCCAATGTGGCTCGGGAAGTCGAGGTAATGGTCTGCTTGTCTCGAGCAGACGAGATAATGGCCAATGTGACACGTGCAGACGAGGTAATGGCCAATGTGGCTCGGACAGACGAGATAATGGTCTGCTTTTCTCGGGCAGACGAGATAATGGCCAATGTGGCTCGGACAGACGAGGTAATGGTCTGCTTGTCTCGGGCAGACGAGATAATGGTCTGCTTGTCTCGGGCAGACGAGATAAAGGCCAATGTGGCTCGGGAAGTCGAGGTAATGGTCTGCTTTTCTCGGGCAGACGAGATAATAGCCAATGTGGCTCGGACAGACGAGGTAATGGTCTGCTTGTCTCGGACAGACGAGATAATGGTCTGCTTGTCTCGGGCAGACGAGATAAAGGCCAATGTGGCTCGGGAAGTCGAGGTAATGGTCTGCTTTTCTCGGGCAGACGAGATAATGGCCAATGTGGCTCGGGAAGTCGAGGTAATGTTCTGCTTGTCTCGGGCAGACGAGATAATGGCCAATGTGGCTCGGGCAGATGAGGTAATGGCCAATGTGGCTCGGGAAGTCGAGGTAATGGTCTGCTTGTCTCGGGCAGACGAGATAATGGCCAATGTGGCTCGGGAAGTCGAGGTAATGGTCTGCTTGTCTCGGGCAGACGAGATAATGGCCAATGTGGCTCGGGAAGTCGAGGTAATGGTCTGCTTGTTTCGGGAAGACGAGATAATGGCCAATGTGGCTCGGGCAGATGAGGTAATGGCCAATGTGGCTCGGGAAGTCGAGATAATGGTCTGCTTGTCTCGGGCAGACGAGATAATGGCCAATGTGGCTCGGGAAGTCGAGGTAATGGTCTGCTTGTCTCGGGCAGACGAGATAATGGCCAATGTGACACGTGCAGACGAGGTAATGGCCAATGTGGCTCGGACAGACGAGATAATGGTCTGCTTGTCTCGGGCAGACGAGATAATGGCCAATGTGGCTCGGGAAGTCGAGGTAATGGTCTGCTTGTCTCGGGCAGACGAGATAATGGCCAATGTGGCTCGGGCAGATGAGGTAATGGCCAATGTGGCTCGGGAAGTCGAGGTAATGGTCTGCTTGTCTCGGGCAGACGAGGTAATGGTCTGCTTGTCTCGGGCAGACGAGATAATGGCCAATGTGGCTCGGGCAGATGAGGTAATGGCCAATGTGGCTCGGGAAGTCGAGGTAATGGTCTGCTTGTCTCGGGCAGACGAGATAATGGCCAATGTGGCTCGGGAAGTCGAGGTAATGGTCTGCTTGTCTCGGGCAGACGAGATAATGGCCAATGTGGCTCGGGAAGTCGAGGTAATGTTCTGCTTGTCTCGGGCAGACGAGATAATGGCCAATGTGGCTCGGGCAGATGAGGTAATGGCCAATGTGGCTCGGGATGTCGAGGTAATGGTCTGCTTGTCTCGGGCAGACGAGATAATGGCCAATGTGGCTCGGGAAGTCGAGGTAATGGTCTGCTTGTCTCGGGCAGACGAGATAATGGCCAATGTGACTCGGGCAGACGAGGTAATGGCCAATGTGGCTCGGGCAGAAGAGATAATGGCCAATGTGACACGTGCAGACGAGGTAATGGCCAATGTAGCTCGGACAGACGAGATAATGGTCTGCTTGTCTCGGGCAGACGAGATAATGGCCAATGTGGCACGTGCAGACGAGGTAATGGCCAATGTGGCTCGGGCAGACGAGGTAATGGCCAATGTGGCTCGGGAAGTCGAGGTAATGGTCTGCTTGTCTCGGGCAGACGAGATAATGTCCAATGTGGCTCTGGCAGACGAGGTAATGGCAATGTGGCTCGGGAAGTCGAGGTAATGGTCTGCTTGTCTCGGGCAGACGAGATAATGGCCAATGTGGCTCGGGCATACGAGATAATGGCCAATGTGGCTCGGGCTGACGAGGTAATGGCCAATGTGGCTCGGACAGACGAGATAATGGTCTGTTTGTCTCGGGCAGACGAGATAATGGCCAATGTGGCTCGGGCAGACGAGGTAATGGCCAATGTGGCTCGGGAAGTCGAGGTAATGGTCTGCTTGTCTCGGGCAGACGAGATAATGGCCAATGTGGCTCGGGCAGATGAGGTAATGGCCAATGTGGCTCGGACAGACGAGATAATGGTCTGCTTGTCTCGGGCAGACGAGATAATGGCCAATGTGGCTCGGGAAGTCGAGGTAATGGTCTGCTTGTCTCGGGCAGACGAGATAATGGCCAATGTGGCTCGGGCAGATGAGGTAATGGCCAATGTGGCTCGGGAAGTCGAGGTAATGGTCTGCTTGTCTCGGGCAGACGAGGTAATGGTCTGCTTGTCTCGGGCAGACGAGATAATGGCCAATGTGGCTCGGGCAGATGAGGTAATGGCCAATGTGGCTCGGGAAGTCGAGGTAATGGTCTGCTTGTCTCGGGCAGACGAGATAATGGCCAATGTGGCTCGGGAAGTCGAGGTAATGGTCTGCTTGTCTCGGGCAGACGAGATAATGGCCAATGTGGCTCGGGAAGTCGAGGTAATGTTCTGCTTGTCTCGGGCAGACGAGATAATGGCCAATGTGGCTCGGGCAGATGAGGTAATGGCCAATGTGGCTCGGGATGTCGAGGTAATGGTCTGCTTGTCTCGGGCAGACGAGATAATGGCCAATGTGGCTCGGGAAGTCGAGGTAATGGTCTGCTTGTCTCGGGCAGACGAGATAATGGCCAATGTGACTCGGGCAGACGAGGTAATGGCCAATGTGGCTCGGGCAGAAGAGATAATGGCCAATGTGACACGTGCAGACGAGGTAATGGCCAATGTAGCTCGGACAGACGAGATAATGGTCTGCTTGTCTCGGGCAGACGAGATAATGGCCAATGTGGCACGTGCAGACGAGGTAATGGCCAATGTGGCTCGGGCAGACGAGGTAATGGCCAATGTGGCTCGGGAAGTCGAGGTAATGGTCTGCTTGTCTCGGGCAGACGAGATAATGTCCAATGTGGCTCTGGCAGACGAGGTAATGGCAATGTGGCTCGGGAAGTCGAGGTAATGGTCTGCTTGTCTCGGGCAGACGAGATAATGGCCAATGTGGCTCGGGCATACGAGATAATGGCCAATGTGGCTCGGGCTGACGAGGTAATGGCCAATGTGGCTCGGACAGACGAGATAATGGTCTGTTTGTCTCGGGCAGACGAGATAATGGCCAATGTGGCTCGGGCAGACGAGGTAATGGCCAATGTGGCTCGGGAAGTCGAGGTAATGGTCTGCTTGTCTCGGGCAGACGAGATAATGGCCAATGTGGCTCGGGCAGATGAGGTAATGGCCAATGTGGCTCGGGAAGTCGAGGTAATGGTCTGCTTGTCTCGGGCAGACGAGATAATGGCCAATGTGGCTCGGGAAGTCGAGGTTATGGTCTGCTTGTCTCGGGCAGACGAGATAATGGCCAATCTGGCTCGGGCAGATGAGGTAATGGCCAATGTGGCTCGGGAAGTCGAGATAATGGTCTGCTTGTCTCGGGCAGACGAGATAATGGCCAATGTGGCTCGGGCAGACGAGGTAATGGCCAATGTGGCTCGGGAAGTCGAGGTAATGGTCTGCTTGTCTCGGGCAGACGAGATAATGTCCAATGTGGCTCTGGCAGACGAGGTAATGGCCAATGTGGCTCGGGAAGTCGAGATAATGGTCTGCTTGTCTCGGGCAGACGAGATAATTGCCAATGTGGCTCGGGCAGACGAGGTAATGGCCAATGTGGCTCGGGAAGTCGAGGTAATGGTCTGCTTGTCTCGGGCAGACGAGATAATGGCCAATGTGGCTCGGGCAGATGAGGTAATGTCCAATGTGGCTCGGGAAGTCGAGGTAATGGTCTGCTTGTCTCGGGCAGACGAGATAATGGCCAATGTGGCTCGGGAAGTCGAGGTAATGGTCTGCTTGTCTCGGGCAGACGAGATAATGGCCAATCTGGCTCGGGCAGATGAGGTAATGGCCAATGTGGCTCGGGAAGTCGAGATAATGGTCTGCTTGTCTCGGGCAGACGAGATAATGGCCAATGTGGCTCGGGCTGACGAGGTAATGGCCAATGTGGCTCGGACAGACGAGATAATGGTCTGTTTGTCTCGGGCAGACGAGATAATGGCCAATGTGGCTCGGGCAGACGAGGTAATGGCCAATGTGGCTCGGGAAGTCGAGGTAATGGTCTGCTTGTCTCGGGCAGACGAGATAATGGCCAATGTGGCTCGGGAAGTCGAGGTAATGGTCTGCTTGTTTCGGGAAGACGAGATAATGGCCAATGTGGCTCGGGCAGATGAGGTAATGGCCAATGTGGCTCGGGAAGTCGAGATAATGGTCTGCTTGTCTCGGGCAGACGAGATAATAGCCAATGTGGCTCGGGAAGTCGAGGTAATGGTCTGCTTGTCTCGGGCAGACGAGATAATGGCCAATGTGACACGTGCAGACGAGGTAATGGCCAATGTGGCTCGGACAGACGAGATAATGGTCTGCTTGTCTCGGGCAGACGAGATAATGGCCAATGTGGCTCGGGAAGTCGAGGTAATGGTCTGCTTGTCTCGGGCAGACGAGATAATGGCCAATGTGGCTCGAGCAGAAGAGATAATGGCCAATGTGACACGTGCAGACGAGGTAATGGCCAATGTAGCTCGGACAGACGAGATAATGGCCAATGTGGCTCGGGAAGTCGAGGTAATGGTCTGCTTGTCTCGGGCAGACGAGATAATGGCCAATGTGGCTCGAGCAGAAGAGATAATGGCCAATGTGACACGTTCAGACGAGATAATGGCCAATGTGGCTCGGGAAGTCGAGGTAATGGTCTGCTTGTCTCGGGCAGACGAGATAATGGCCAATGTAACTCGGGCAGACGAGATAATGGCCAATGTGGCTCGGGTAGATGAGGTAATGGCCAATGTGGCTCGGGAAGTCGAGGTAATGGTCTGCTTGTCTCGGGCAGAAGAGATAATGGCCAATGTGGCTCGGGCAGACGAGATAATGGCCAATGTGGCTCGGGCAGATGAGGTAATGGCCAATGTGGCTCGGGAAGTCGAGGTAATGGTCTGCTTGTCTCGGGCAGACGAGATAATGGCCAATGTGGCTCGGGAAGTCGAGGTAATGGTCTGCTTGTCTCGGGCAGACGAGATAATGGCCAATGTGGCTCGGGCAGACGAGGTAATGGCCAATGTGGCTCGGGAAGTCGAGGTAATGGTCTGCTTGTCTCGGGCAGACGAGATAATGGCCAATGTGGCTCGGGCAGATGAGGTAATGGCCAATGTGGCTCGGGAAGTCGAGGTAATGGTCTGCTTGTCTCGGGCAGACGAGATAATGGCCAATGTGGCTCGGGAAGTCGAGGTAATGGTCTGCTTGTCTCGGGCAGACGAGATAATGGCCAATGTGACTCGGGCAGACGAGATAATGGCCAATGTGGCTCGGGCAGAAGAGATAATGGCCAATGTGACACGTGCAGACGAGGTAATGGCCAATGTAGCTCGGACAGACGAGATAATGGTCTGCTTGTCTCGGGCAGACGAGATAATGGCCAATGTGGCACGTGCAGACGAGGTAATGGCCAATGTGGCTCGGGCAGACGAGGTAATGGCCAATGTGGCTCGGGAAGTCGAGGTAATGGTCTGCTTGTCTCGGACAGACGAGATAATGGTCTGCTTGTCTCGGGCAGACGAGATAAAGGCCAATGTGGCTCGGGAAGTCGAGGTAATGTTCAGCTTGTCTCGGGCAGACGAGATAATGGCCAATGTGGCTCGGGCAGATGAGGTAATGGCCAATGTGGCTCGGGATGTCGAGGTAATGGTCTGCTTGTCTCGGGCAGACGAGATAATGGCCAATGTGGCTCGGGAAGTCGAGGTAATGGTCTGCTTGTCTCGGGCAGACGAGATAATGGCCAATGTGACTCGGGCAGACGAGGTAATGGCCAATGTGGCTCGGGCAGAAGAGATAATGGCCAATGTGACACGTGCAGACGAGGTAATGGCCAATGTAGCTCGGACAGACGAGATAATGGTCTGCTTGTCTCGGGCAGACGAGATAATGGCCAATGTGGCACGTGCAGACGAGGTAATGGCCAATGTGGCTCGGGCAGACGAGGTAATGGCCAATGTGGCTCAGGGAAGTCGAGGTAATGGTCTGCTTGTCTCGGGCAGACGAGATAATGTCCAATGTGGCTCTGGCAGACGAGGTAATGGCCAATGTGGCTCGGGAAGTCGAGGTAATGGTCTGCTTGTCTCGGGCAGACGAGATAATGGCCAATGTGGCTCGGGCATACGAGATAATGGCCAATGTGGCTCGGGCTGACGAGGTAATGGCCAATGTGGCTCGGACAGACGAGATAATGGTCTGTTTGTCTCGGGCAGACGAGATAATGGCCAATGTGGCTCGGGCAGACGAGGTAATGGCCAATGTGGCTCGGGAAGTCGAGGTAATGGTCTGCTTGTCTCGGGCAGACGAGATAATGGCCAATGTGGCTCGGGCAGATGAGGTAATGGCCAATGTGGCTCGGGGAAGTCGAGGTAATGGTCTGCTTGTCTCGGGCAGACGAGATAATGGCCAATGTGGCTCGGGAAGTCGAGGTTATGGTCTGCTTGTCTCGGGCAGACGAGATAATGGCCAATCTGGCTCGGGCAGATGAGGTAATGGCCAATGTGGCTCGGGAAGTCGAGATAATGGTCTGCTTGTCTCGGGCAGACGAGATAATGGCCAATGTGGCTCGGGCAGACGAGGTAATGGCCAATGTGGCTCGGGAAGTCGAGGTAATGGTCTGCTTGTCTCGGGCAGACGAGATAATGTCCAATGTGGCTCTGGCAGACGAGGTAATGGCCAATGTGGCTCGGGAAGTCGAGATAATGGTCTGCTTGTCTCGGGCAGACGAGATAATTGCCAATGTGGCTCGGGCAGACGAGGTAATGGCCAATGTGGCTCGGGAAGTCGAGGTAATGGTCTGCTTGTCTCGGGCAGACGAGATAATGGCCAATGTGGCTCGGGCAGATGAGGTAATGTCCAATGTGGCTCGGGAAGTCGAGGTAATGGTCTGCTTGTCTCGGGCAGACGAGATAATGGCCAATGTGGCTCGGGAAGTCGAGGTAATGGTCTGCTTGTCTCGGGCAGACGAGATAATGGCCAATCTGGCTCGGGCAGATGAGGTAATGGCCAATGTGGCTCGGGAAGTCGAGATAATGGTCTGCTTGTCTCGGGCAGACGAGATAATGGCCAATGTGGCTCGGGCTGACGAGGTAATGGCCAATGTGGCTCGGACAGACGAGATAATGGTCTGTTTGTCTCGGGCAGACGAGATAATGGCCAATGTGGCTCAGGCAGACGAGGTAATGGCCAATGTGGCTCGGGAAGTCGAGGTAATGGTCTGCTTGTCTCGGGCAGACGAGATAATGGCCAATGTGGCTCGGGAAGTCGAGGTAATGGTCTGCTTGTTTCGGGAAGACGAGATAATGGCCAATGTGGCTCGGGCAGATGAGGTAATGGCCAATGTGGCTCGGGAAGTCGAGATAATGGTCTGCTTGTCTCGGGCAGACGAGATAATAGCCAATGTGGCTCGGGAAGTCGAGGTAATGGTCTGCTTGTCTCGGGCAGACGAGATAATGGCCAATGTGACACGTGCAGACGAGGTAATGGCCAATGTGGCTCGGACAGACGAGATAATGGTCTGCTTGTCTCGGGCAGACGAGATAATGGCCAATGTGGCTCGGGAAGTCGAGGTAATGGTCTGCTTGTCTCGGGCAGACGAGATAATGGCCAATGTGGCTCGAGCAGAAGAGATAATGGCCAATGTGACACGTGCAGACGAGGTAATGGCCAATGTAGCTCGGACAGACGAGATAATGGCCAATGTGGCTCGGGAAGTCGAGGTAATGGTCTGCTTGTCTCGGGCAGACGAGATAATGGCCAATGTGGCTCGAGCAGAAGAGATAATGGCCAATGTGACACGTTCAGACGAGATAATGGCCAATGTGGCTCGGGAAGTCGAGGTAATGGTCTGCTTGTCTCGGGCAGACGAGATAATGGCCAATGTAACTCGGGCAGACGAGATAATGGCCAATGTGGCTCGGGTAGATGAGGTAATGGCCAATGTGGCTCGGGAAGTCGAGGTAATGGTCTGCTTGTCTCGGGCAGAAGAGATAATGGCCAATGTGGCTCGGGCAGACGAGATAATGGCCAATGTGGCTCGGGCAGATGAGGTAATGGCCAATGTGGCTCGGGAAGTCGAGGTAATGGTCTGCTTGTCTCGGGCAGACGAGATAATGGCCAATGTGGCTCGGGAAGTCGAGGTAATGGTCTGCTTGTCTCGGGCAGACGAGATAATGGCCAATGTGGCTCGGGCAGACGAGGTAATGGCCAATGTGGCTCGGGAAGTCGAGGTAATGGTCTGCTTGTCTCGGGCAGACGAGATAATGGCCAATGTGGCTCGGGCAGATGAGGTAATGGCCAATGTGGCTCGGGAAGTCGAGGTAATGGTCTGCTTGTCTCGGGCAGACGAGATAATGGCCAATGTGGCTCGGGAAGTCGAGGTAATGGTCTGCTTGTCTCGGGCAGACGAGATAATGGCCAATGTGACTCGGGCAGACGAGATAATGGCCAATGTGGCTCGGGCAGAAGAGATAATGGCCAATGTGACACGTGCAGACGAGGTAATGGCCAATGTAGCTCGGACAGACGAGATAATGGTCTGCTTGTCTCGGGCAGACGAGATAATGGCCAATGTGGCACGTGCAGACGAGGTAATGGCCAATGTGGCTCGGGCAGACGAGGTAATGGCCAATGTGGCTCGGGAAGTCGAGGTAATGGTCTGCTTGTCTCGGGCAGACGAGATAATGGCCAATGTGGCTCGGGCAGACGAGGTAATGGCCAATGTGGCTCGGGAAGTCGAGGTAATGGTCTGCTTGTCTCGGGCAGACGAGATAATGGCCAATGTGGCTCGGGCAAACGAGATAATGGCCAATGTGGCTCGGGCAGACGAGGTAATGGCCAAAGTGGCTCGGGCAGACGAGATAATGGTCTGCTTGTCTCGGGCAGACGAGATAATGGCCAATGTGGCTCGGGCAGACGAGATAATGGCCAAAGTGGCTCGGGCAGACGATGTAATGGTCTGCTTGTCTCGGGCAGACGAGATAATGGCCAATGTGGCTCGGGCAGACGAGGTAATGGCCAACGTGGCTCGGGAAGTCGAGGTAATGGTCTGCTTGTCTCGGGCAGACGAGATAATGGCCAATGTGGCTCGGGAAGTCGAGGTTATGGTCTGCTTGTCTCGGGCAGACGAGATAATGGCCAATCTGGCTCGGGCAGATGAGGTAATGGCCAATGTGGCTCGGGAAGTCGAGATAATGGTCTGCTTGTCTCGGGCAGACGAGATAATGGCCAATGTGGCTTGGGCAGACGAGGTAATGGCCAATGTGGCTCGGGAAGTCGAGGTAATGGTCTGCGTGTCTCGGGCAGACGAGATAATGGCCAATGTGGCTCGGGCAGACGAGGTAATGGCCAATGTGGCTCGGGAAGACGAGATAATGGTCTGCTTGTCTCGGGCAGACGAGATAATGGCCAATGTGGCTCGGGCAGACGAGATAATGGCCAAAGTGGCTCGGGCAGACGATGTAATGGTCTGCTTGTCTCGGGCAGACGAGATAATGGCCAATGTGGCTCGGGCAGACGAGATAATGGCCAATGTGGCTCGGGAAGTCGAGGTAATGGTCTGCTTGTCTCGGGCAGACGAGATAATGGCCAATGTGGCTCGGGAAGTCGAGGTAATGGTCTGCTTGTCTCGGGAAGTCGAGGTAATGGTCTGTGTGTCTCGGGCAGACGAGGTAATGGCCAATGTGGCTCGGGCAAACGAGATAATGATCTGTGTGTCTCGGGCAGACGAGATAATGTCCAATGTGGCTCGGGCAGACGAGATAATGGCCAATGTGGCTCGGGCAGACGATGTAATGGTCTGCTTGTCTCGGGCAGACGAGATAATGGCCAATGTGGCTCGGGCAGACGAGATAATGGCCAATGTGGCTCGGGCAGACGAGATAATGGCCAATGTGGCTCGGGAAGACGAGATAATGGCCATTGTGGCTCGGGCAGACGATGTAATGGTCTGCTTGTCTCGGGCAGCCGAGGTAATGGTCTGCGTGCTGGAAGACGAGATACGCACTCACTTGCCGGTAAAGACATAGATCTGAGTATGTGGCCAATGTGGCACGGCCACTGTCCGTCGGACAGACATGATAATGTTAGGGGTGGAATGGCGGACTACGATGGCACTCACTTGCCGGTAAAGACATAGATCTGAGTATGTGGCCAATGTGGCACGGCCACTCGACCAGTGCACAAAGTACACTGCATGTAATTTCTCCATAGACGGTGGCGACTTCTTGTGACAGAGATTCAACAACTCAAATAAAGTTTAGCCCAATCAATCAATTTGACACAGAAATCATCACAAACGGACTCGAAAATGGAAAATAATGAAGATTTTAATGAACTAATTAAACTAAATAAAATAATGACAAGTCAACAAACAGTAAATAGAATGAACAATAGATAGAATGTTTACAATGTCAGTCTGTTCGCATTGTATTGATACATTGTCCTCCGAATGTGGAATGTGTTGTTACATATGTTGTCACATGTGCTGATTACATGCGAATGTTATGCACATTTGGTCATTTGTGTTTGTTCATGAGTGAGCCAAGTGAATTGTGTTCAGAAAGTACTGGAAAGTGTGACTCCGGCGAATGTGTCTTAAGGGATATTGATTGGATTGATTGGCCTTTTGAGTTGAGTGGTTTGGAATTGAGTGAAGCAGGAATTATAAGATTTGTGACATTTGAATTGAACTATCTGAGTTGGACATGATTGACTGGTTTGGGTGACTGACGTATTAGTATCGGATGTGTATGTCTGTGTTGGTTTGTGTGATTGTGTTTTATAGTTCACCTCCACCGTTGCCCTCTCTCACTGATTACGGATCTTGCCGGGCACATATCCTTTGTCGATGATTGGGTCTTGCAAGAACATGTGCAAGCACCGCTCGTTCTGCGCCAGTGGATGACCGGCCACCTTGTTTATGAAAATCTCGAGACCTTTCTTGCGTTCTTCGATAAAATCCTCTTCAAAAATGCCCTCATCTGAACGGAAGAGCGGTATCTGACGGCGCCATGCCTTGCCCGGCAGTGGTGGCACCACAATCTTCGAGTCCCGCTCCAACTCAGTGCGTAACCATTCGAAATCAGAGTAACGCCGGCGTACAACCGATTCTTTCAGTTTAAAGATTGGCAAATTGCACTAGACAGTAAGGTTAAGGTGAGAAGTGGACAGACTCAGGTGCGCCATCATACATACCCTCATTCGAACCTCATAGTCGGTGTATCGAGTACGGGCGATACCATGTGTGACCGGGTTGAGTACATCAATCTCGAGAAAATTAGCCGGCTCCGAGTAGGCGTCATCCAGGGTCTGCTTCTTTACCTGCAGACGGCGAGTGGACTCTTGGTTCAGTGAATCCGCCATGACCAGAAGTAGGGAGTATCGAGTGATCAGAAGGGACAGCGCACAGAATTCAAACTGAGTGTAAGCTTGGCCTGATTAGCCAAAAATGTCAATTCCACTTAGATTCTGCAATATCAAAAGAGAAACTGTAGCTACATTACAACGATTTCATAACCCTTTCCCTCCCACCATCACCATCAATGTGCCACAATCAATGAAGTGCCTACAAAGACTGCGCTTTCTCGGTCACGTGACCACTCTCGAACTCACATAGCATATGGAAAGATGTACTTACTATTGATTACTTTGCGCTAATTGGGGTAATTGAATAGATTTAATCGATTTATTGACTGAATGGCACAATTCGATTCGTTGATTGCCACCGTAAATGAGACCAATGAGTAGTGACCGTTGCGGTAGTGGGCGATGATGTTGGCGTTGATTGAAGGGTGTTGCTGTGACCAGACTGAAGTGAGACCGTGTTCAGATGATGATTTGACTCGTTTGCGTATGTACAAGGTGGCGGCCACTGCGTGCTTGAACAAATGAACACCGCAAATGTCTTCGAGATGTTGCTCACACACACTCACGAACACGCAATAATCGTTCAATACTGGGTAGTGTGTGAGTGTGTCGTACTGGCTTAAGCATATGCCTCACGTCTTGCCCTAATGGCAAATCGATATTGAAGCTTATGGTGGCGTGTGCGTGTGTAGATTGAATCAACTAACGAGATAGTGAACAATCAAACAGTGGTGAGGGCTGCTGGTGGTGGTGGTGGTGTGGCGGTGACAGCAATTGACAGTTTGGTAGGTGTTCACGCGGTGTCGGCAGAAAATACGAGAAGCGACACAGCCGCGGATGGACAGACAGACAGACAGATCAGGATAGTGGAGGTCTCGTCGTTGGCGTTGTGTGTGTGCGAGTATGTGTGTGTGTGCTTGTGAGTGCGAGTGTCAGTCAGTGCATATGTCTGCTTGTGCATGTATTCTCGCTCGACTCGCACCGAATGGATGACATTTGGCGGACTCACTCTGTATGTTGTGCACTGCGAATGGACTGCGGTTGAAGGAAAGAAAGAAAGAGAGAGAGAGAGAGAGAGAGAGAGAGAGAGAGAGAGAGAGAGAGAGAGAGAGAGAGAGGGAGAGAGAGAGAGAGAGAGAGAGACTGGGGCGGCAGCAGCAACAACGGAGATGGCGATGGCGAACGAACAGATTGGCCAGTGCGGCAGTGAGCCGAGCCGAGCCAGGCAAACACACAAATGCGCTCGATCACGTCAGCCCAGTGCAGTAGTACGAGGTGGACAGGCAGGCACACAGCACACAAGCACACAACGACACATCGACTTGGCAGTTGGCTCGAATCGTCATATCATCGTTGCTCGCTCGCTCGCTCGCTGGCTCTCTCTCTCTCTCTCTCTCTCTCTCTCTCTCTCTCTCTCTCTCTCTCACCCACCGCCACCATTACACTACACTGCAGTAGTACTACGCACATCGCGCTTCTCGCGCTTCCTTATGGCACAAAAACCAACTAAAACGCATTGCATTTGCACAATGTAGAGTGCATCACAATTAGTAGGCGTAATGTCTCGTGATTAATCGAATACACACACAAACCACAATCATAAAAAAGAAGACAGACGACACTGTGTGTTACTTAATCATATTGTAATGTTTAATTTGTACATAAAAAGTTGATTATTCTTACACTAGCTCATAGGCAGCCAAACAGGAAGGCAGCGCGGTTCAATTGTGGCAAACATTGTGACATTTCTTTGCTGTTTGTGAGCGGACAATGACTGGACATTTAGCTGCATGATGATATAATGTGGCATCAACAGAAGTAATCTGTGCTGTGTGTGCATAACACATAATCTGACACTACATTTCGCTTGTTTCATTGTCCTTGATCGATAGCGTCGAGTAGCATCGGCACTATTCGGTTAGCGTGCTTCGATCAGAGGCAACCTGCCGACAATCATATTGTTCATCAAACTTAAAACCAATGTAAAGCAAAGTTAGTTTATTTATTGTTCTCATACAGAGGCAATGGAAAAGACTGTGAGTGTGTGTGTGTGTGAGTGTGTGTGCTTGTCAAGACAAATAGACACATCCGAGCGAGTGTGTGTGTGTGTTGCACTCAGGCAGCGTAATGTGTGTTCAAACAAAAAGTGGTCAACAAAAGTGATCATGATATTGATGAGTGTATAGATGTGTTGATGTAGAAAGCTGGCACACAGTGTGCGGGGCATAATGGCTAAGTGGACTTGGGTTTGCTTATGTAATGACAATGGTAAGTTGAGGTAAGTTAAGGGAAGCACATGCTCAATTGTGCGTAAGTGATTGTGTGTTTGTGTTTGTTCGTTCAATGTATATGAATATGAGATAGATTGAGTTGATTATGGAGAGAATGTGTAATGCTATTCGAGGTAAATACTGGCTAGAAACTGGTTCACTACAAACTATATATAGTAAGCAGGCGAGTGTGTGTTCTCTTGATGATGGCCAATGGGTCAGATGGAGTTTGAGTAAGATGATCGGCAGAAAGTAAAGTGAGTTCAATGTTTAGCCGGCTGCAGAGTTTGGTCCAGTTGGGGACGGGTGTGAAGAGTGAGTTCAACTGAGCCGAGCAGAAGCGGTTTTGGCCTGATTGCTCAACACTGGAGCTCAGAACAGTTAGATCAGTTACTCGAGAAAGCTTATTAACTCTAAACTGCCTGGGCATCGACCAAAGTGTGTATGTGTGTGTGCGCATAAATGGGTTATTGAATGTGTAAATGGTAGTAATGATAGTAGATTAAGTGATTTGTATAAGGTAATAGGAGATATCATCAGTCGGCTTCTGCCATCCGCTACTGGATCCTTCAGTCAATGTCTAAGTGTGGACTATGAATGCCAATCTGCAAGACAATACAGAGATTAGTATGAAACCGCAAACTCCAAATGACTTACCCAGAGAGTCTAAACATTTACGGGTTCCAACAGTTCAAAGTGCACATCCAGGTACAGCAGTGGATCGATCATGTCCTCCTCCGGCAGAGCTTCGTCTCTGTTCTTGGGCTTATATCGGGGCAGCTTCAGATGGATTGACCTAATGTGGCCAATGGCGTGTTCCTTCTCCTTGAACATCTTGTTACAGTCCGGAAACTTGCAGCTGTATGGCCGAACAGTGGAGTGGGAGCGTTGATGGCGCTTCAGCGAGTACGGTGTCTCATAGGCCTGTCCACAGCCCTCGAAGGGGCAAACACATTTCTTGACTTTGTCCGGTTTACGCTGAGGCTGCAACTGTACTTTATCTGTGCCAAGTCGCATTTTCTTCTTAGCTAATTCTATCTCTTCCTCATGATCGACTACCGCGTGTTCGACTATCTCACATCGTTTCGTGGCGCTGAAAGTACAGTTGTCGAAGTGACAGCCAAACAAGCCCCGCTCGTGTGATTCGTACTGGTGAACGTAAAGTTGGCTATGAGTATCGAACACCTTGATGCAATGACTGCACTCGAACTTGGTTGTCCCTTCTGGGTGAGCTTCATTGACATGTTGTCGCAACAATAGACTGAAAGGTCAATCAAACAGGTTAGGTTTAGTGGAGTTTAGGCAACAAGGCACATTGGCACACTCACCTATTGACGAACGTTTTGCCGCAATCCTTAAAGCGACACTGAAACTCCATTGCCTGGTGCTGCTCCCACATATGTTTGTTAAAGGTTGGAATAGTGTGACAGTGCATCTCACAAAAGTGACATTTCAGGTAGTATATCTTGAGATTAAGTTGAGCATAACCTTCATCGTTATGGTCTTCAGCGCCTTCTTCCTCTGGCTTTTGTCTTGCAAGTGGTGGTGTCACTGGCACCGCCTTTGGCAACGACCTTTTCTTCTTTTTGGGCTTCTTTACTGCACACGAAGTGCCTGGTTGCTGCACTTGCTGCTGCTGTTCATGTTGCAGTTGCTCTTGTTCATGTTGTTGCTGTTCTTGTTGCTGTTGCTGTTGTGAAATGGCAGAAATGGCCTGTTTCAACTCTTCAGTCTCGTCCACCTTCTGGACATTGTGATTGCCAATGGAGACTCCGGACTGGGCAGCCTCTCCTTGAGCCTCCTGCTGATCGTGATAGATCAGCGCCTTCTGAAACAAACACTGATCGCAGAAGCAGTTCTCACCTGACTCGTAATGATTCGTACATCCAGACGGACCTGCAGCCACGCCCATAACAGCAGTGTAAGTGGCGAGCGAGTCGCCCTGAGCGTCCATGTACTGCAAGGCATCGGCCACAGTGTTGGGCCCCGACAGGAGAGCGCCCGCATTGCCCCCTGATGGCACGGTTTCGATGAAGAAGCCACTCTGGTTGCGGGAGACAATCTTCAACTGGACATTGTTGTGCATGATGGGCGATGTTGTGGCCAGCATTGGATCGTTCTTCTTGGACATATGCTGCTCTGCCATGTCCATCGCCTCGTCCACCAGCATCGAGTCCACCTTGAGTTGATCGATTTTGTTCTGCATTTGCATGGCCAGCTGCAGTGGGATGCCGGACGTGTTGAGATCCGACGAATCTGAGGACTCAGAATCAGATGAGTCTGTGTGCCCAGGTGATTGTGCTCCGCCAGGATTGTCCACCTCGGACAGTAGGAACGCGAACAGATCGTCGATCAGTAAGTTGAGACGCGACTTGAACACTCTCTTCCGCTGGTCAAACCGGCGCGCCAGCACCGATTGGGTGGAAGGGAAGGACTCCATGGGGACACACGGGCTCAAAATGGTCACGCAAAGGACAGCCAGGTACGGGAGAGGACACAGTGCGTCGTGCCTGCCAGCCACTAACTGACACAGTGCACGCTCACACTCACTCACACACGCACACACAGCCATATACAACCGTTGAGTGCATCGACCCGTCATAGAGTACGTACCGCACCCTTAAAGACCCACCTAGTGGATTGAATTTAAAACAAAATGAAATAAAACAGTAAAACAGATTTATTTGTTATAAATTGAGTAAAATAGATACATTTGGTGTAAATGAATCATAATCTAAGTGGAATAGAATTAATAGCACAATTAAAAACACAGTCAGTGTGAGTTCGCTTGTTGTGTGGGACATTAGCGAACATGGATAAATGCAAATAAAGTGAAACCAATTGCACATGGTCAGAGTATGTAATGTGTTTGGACAATTTAAGTTATAATTATAAAAATATATATCAATTATAAATGTGTATTGCTATATTCATATTATATAAGGCTATTTGAATTGGAAGTATTAGTCGATTTGTAACACAGAATTGTGGATTATCTCTTGTTGAATGAAGTCTCAACAGTAAATGAATAATGTCAGTGCACACATTGATGCCGCCGGCGATAGTCAATTTGTGTGTCTGCTCGATCTCAACTCTAATTACGTGAAAATTGATCAAAAAATGTAAATGTCATTAGGAAACGAATGTGTTTATATGTAAAAATGCTAAATTATTAGTGGATGTGCAAGTCTGCCAGAGTAGAGAATGTGTCATAGTAAAGGCATGGCTCATAAGAATGACCATATTAATGTGAAGACATCTGGTTGGTATGTTTGTGGTTCATGGGTCATCAGATCAGATCATTTCTTGTTAAAAGCACGCTGTGGATAAGTGGGATTGTGACCGTTGGTTTGTGTTCGTGAATATGTAGCTGATGGTTTACTGGTTGATGGTTGACCTGCTCGATGCTGCTGCTGCAGTTGCATCGAAGAAGCGTTCACCTGGCAGTGTTGTCCTGGTTGTTGTTGTTGTGGTCGAATCTGCTGTTTTGTACGAAATCCGTCTGGGGGTATCAGATCTCCGAACTCGCTCATGAACTTCTCTTCGGCTTGTTTCATTTTCAGATGTCCTTCCATTTCTTGCTTCTTTCGCATTTCGAATCTTTTCTCGCAACCCTGAAGGTATGTCTTCTGAAAGACTTCAAATTTTGCTGGAGTCAACCGTTTTTGCATGTCAAGAATGTATGCTCTTTCATCAGGAGTCATCCGCAACCGTGTAGGGTAAAGTCGTCGTCCCTCTGAAAGAAATTGCCCGAATACTGCCCGTTGGCCTGCCAGTTTCTTCCGTTCATTTTCCATTAGTAGATTTCGAAATTTCATTTGCCTCATTTGTTCTCTATTCTGTATTCCATATGTTAACTTTTCTCGTTCTTTTGCGACTATTAGTTGCTTGTGCAGTTGTTCCGCATTGGGCTTTTTGGGTTGTGGCGATGTTTGTTGGACTTGTTGTCGTGGTTGTTGCAATTGATTGCGTTGCGCTTGTTGTTGTTGTTGCTGTTGTTGTATCAGTTGCTGCTGCTGATGCTGTGGTGTGCCTGGGATGTTGGCTAACACCAAATTGATTTGACTTTGAGGTTGTGCCTGTGGGGGGCTTTGTAGATTGACCCGTGGCATTTGGGAGTTATTTGTGTCGATATAGATAACTTGGGGCTTTTGGCCAACAGAAATGACATGGGCTGGTTGTTGCTGTTGTTGTTGTTGTGGGCGTGGATGATGATGCAAAGTGACATTCGGCGCTAAGGTTGGTATTAGATTCAAATTTTGTTTCACTTGAATGCTTTGTGCAGTGCTTGTCCCGTTAACTAGTGCTTGCTGTGGTTGTTGTTGGACTTGTGTCGGTTGTTGAGCCTGCACAGGTGCTTGTAACTGACTCACAAGAAGTGGATTCTCTTCTCGATTGTCCACCTCTGGCTTCACTGGCCGCTGTAGGGCTCGTGACACAGGAACAATCGCAACCAACTGAACATCGTCATCTTCCTCTTCTTCTTCTTTTGCTTCTGGCTGTGCCGCACTCTCGACTTCTGTTGTGCTTGTTGGTTTGGTTGGCTTTGTTGGTTTTGTTGGTTCGGTTGGTTCGGTTGGTTCGGTTGGCTCGATTGTCTCGCTTTCTTCTGCTTTCTTCACACGTTTCCTACACACAATTTGTCCTACATTGTTCCTTATTTTGCGCTTCATATGATCAGGCGTGATGCCTCGTGCCAAAAGAGTTGCTTCCAATTCCTTTTGTTTCTTCATGGCTGCCTCCGCAATTTTGTGCGCCTTTATTGACTCCTCGTCTCTCATTGGTTGTTCAAATGTTGTCCTTGTCTCAACACCGTTCACTATGCTCGATTTGGCTCTGATGGGAGAAGCTGGTGCGCCAGGGAGCTTGATGATTGGCACAATTCTCATGGCTGGTTGGCGAGAAGCGGTTTGTGGTTGTGTTTTGGTTTGTGTCAAGTTCATGGTAGGAGTTGAAGGAGTGTCTCTCACAGTTTGTGGGTGCTGGATGTGTGACATGACAGTAACTCGGGTGGCTGGGCTTGAGGCTAAGGGTAGTATCACTTGCTGTGGCAGCGTGGAGTCCTGTTGCTGTTGCAGTTTATGAGCTGTTTGCGGTATTGTGATAACAGAATTCGCAATAGGTTCGGCAGCTTTATGAAGAACCATCATTGGCTGTGGCATTGACTTAGTGGTCACTATTGGGTTTGCAGTCGTTGGTGTTCGTGGTTTTATCATTATAATCTGATTCGGACGTGGTGGTGACAGTGGCGTTTGTTGCTGTTGTTGTGATATTGAGGTGATTGGCACAAATGTTACTGTCTGTGCTTGTGGCTGCACTGTCTCCACAACTGGCAATTGAGGATCTGTTGGTGCAATTGTGTCAAGTTCATTCAGTGGTGGACGTTTGAGTGTGGCTGATAGGACTGAACTGATTGGATTGGCTGTCGATTCAATTGGAGTCTGTTTCGATGGTGCAATTGAAGACACGTTTGATGTTGTTTGTTGTGCCACTGCTGCAGTAATTGAAACAGTAATTGGGCTTGACTCAGCTATGTTCGGGTCTTGATACTTTTCTGGGTTTTCGATCGATTCTATCCTTCGATGATTAGTTACAGTTGACTGGTCCACAGCTATCTTCGACTTTTTACGACACACAGGAGCATCATCATGTGCCGGTTCGGGTTCAACTTGAGCTGGATCAACATTGATTTCATTTATTTTCGTTTTGATTATTGTAAACTTGATATGAGCATCGTGATGTTTGACCAGTGACGCTTTGGTGGCAAAGGCCCGTTTACACAGTTCACATTTGAATGGGTCTCGTTTCTTGTGTTTTTCAATAATATGCAAACTTAGCACACACCGACGGGTGAAGCCTCTCTTGCACCAACCACATCTGTATAGTATTCGTATGTTCGATTGTACTTGCTCTCCGGGATGCTTCTCTCTGAAGTGATCATTGATTTTGAGCATATCTCTACTGTGGAAAACACAAATAGTGCACTTGAAGTAAGTGGAGAAGGCTATTTCGGCCTCATCGCCCGCATGTATAGTTGTAACCGTAGTTGTACGATCATCAACTGTATCTATCGTTTCTAGAGAGGTATCTTCAGAGTCGAGAGTGATGCATTCAATTTGAGGATCGTTGGACAGTTCGATTGAGGTTGTTGACAGTGCTGGGTCTGGTGTTGTCGGTGGTGATGTGTCCCAATCAACAAGATCAATACATTCCGGTGAAGATGAAACTGAATCTTCTGAAACATCAGTTAGAGAATCCGTTTCATCATCACAATTTGGTGTAATTGTCGTAGTCAAGGGTGACTTGTTTGCCCCACTATTTGCCACTGACGAAGGAATGGTCTCATTGTCCGATTCACTCGAAGTCATAGTACTCTCGCTGGTGGTGAACTTGGCAAGTGATGAAATCGGTTTCAAAGTAGGCAAAGCCTTGTCAGACTCAGCCGGACTGGCCAACTTGGATGTTGCTGTTGATTTCACTGATTCCAAAGGATCAATAATCTCACAATCAGAATCGCTCTCTGCGAGAGTGGGAACATCTGTTGGATATGTTGGATTTTTATGCGCATTCAGGCGATGAATATTAAATTTTGAACAGGCATTGAAGTATGTGTTGAGCAAATTGGGAGAGCAATATGTATCTTTACATGTTACACCACAGGTGTGTTTGAGATCTTGGTACACCATGTGATGCATCGAGTGGTGGAGGAATTCCATCGATGAGCGACTCGACACCTCACACTGCGGACATTTCCATTGGAAACCAAAGATTGGTTCTATTTCATCTGACTCAATCAAATCGGGCTCCAATTCCAAGTCTTCTTCCTCGTCAGACTCGGAAGAGACGTCGATTGTTTCGGTCGAATCGTTCTTGTCAAGTTTGAGTATCAACTTTATTGGAGGCTGTTCACCATCAGCAGCAGTGGCTTCGTTCGACAACGAAGAGGAATATCGACGAACTGGGCCTTTATGCTTGAAACGAAGTTTTTTCTTTGATACTTTCTCTAAAACTTTTCCATGTTTTGAATAATCAAGATCGGGCATTTTCGAACTGCTTGGCATCTCAATGGTGGACTCTATTGGGGCTTGGTGTGGTGCTTCTGAAGAAGGAACATCAATTGATTCCGTAGTTTCGAATTCGGATTCTTCTTCAATAACAGGAAGAGTACCTTCAGTTGTTGATTTGTTTAAAGAAGTTTCTGATGGTTCTGTTGCAGTCAATGTTGCACTTGAGTCATTCGACGATTTACAGATCTCTAAGGATGATTCTAATATTGAATTCTCTGAATCAGTCTCTAATTCAGTTTCTTGTTCAGTATCTTGTTCAGTTTCTGATTCAGTTTCTGGTTCAGGTTCTTGTTCATTTTCGGCTTGAGCATCCATGATTTGAGAGATCGCTTCCTGATTCAACATTTGTGATTCAATTTGATCCATTGGCTGACCTTTTGGAGAAGGTACAGGCGATTGTGAACTTTCATCTGTGGACATCTCTCCAGTGCTGATCAAACTTGGATTCACTGGTTCTAATCCAATGAGTGATTCAACTGACGGTTCATTGCATTCTTCTCCACCATTTTGGACATCTAATTGTGTTTGGACCACAGTCGTAGTAGTCGCCAACTCATCGGCAATTTCAGTTTTAATCTTAACAAAACGGTTGTTCGGTTTTGCATTTGAATTTCTAATCGACGTACTCGGTTTGATCTCTTTCTGTACTGAAACACCATTGGCAATATGTACTTTGATGTGATCCTGCAATCGTTCGGCATTCATGAAGACGACATTACAATATTCACATTGAACAAAGTTTTCGATACTTGAATTTCGCGATATTGGTTTTGGTTTGGGATCGTTGAGTTGTGGTTGTTGATCGGCAGAGTTTGGTTGTTCACTCTGTTCGGCTTCTTGTGGATTATTTACTGATGTATCATTTGTAAGAGTTTTCGGGTCATTTTGGTTATTCTCGTTAATGCCTTCAACACCTGATTGATCTTCGCTCATTTGGCTACCATTTTGAGTTGTATTTGAATCTGCCGTAGTACAATCTTCAACGTGGCCGCTATTATCGTTTTGAGATTCCAGTGTAGTGGTTTCTAAAGTTGTGGTTTGTTGTTCTGAGACTGCGGATTGAAGATCCGAAACAGTAGATTGTAGATTTGTGGCTGTGGATTGTTGTTCTGATGGTGTACGGTGCGAACTTAACTGTCTGACGAAACTGTTTGGCTTAAGAAAAGCACTACTGGAAGGTACATGACCAATTGCAGCGAAACCTTCCAGCTCTGTATCAGGCAGTTGAGTATCTACTGTAGATTGAAGTTCCGTAGTTGGGGATTGAGGTTCCGTAGTTGTAGATTGAAGTTCCGTAGTTGTGGATGGAAGATCCGAGACAGTGGATTGAAGTTCCGTAGTTGTGGATGGAAGATCCGAGACAGTGGATTGAAGTTCCGTAGTTGTGGATTGAAGATCCGAGACTGTTGATTGAAGTTCCGTAGTTGTGGATGGAAGATCCGAGACAGTGGATTGAAGTTCCGTAGTTGTGGATTGAAGATCCGAGACTGTTGATTGAAGTTCCGTAGTTGTAGATTGAAGTTCCGTAGTTGTGGATGGAAGATCCGAGACAGTGGATTGAAGTTCCGTAGTTGTGGATTGAAGTTCCGTAGTTGTGGATGGAAGATCCGAGACAGTGGATTGAAGTTCCGTAGTTGTGGATTGAAGATCCGAGACTGTTGATTGAAGTTCCGTAGTTGTGGATTGAGGTTCCGTAGTTGTGGATGGAAGATCCGAGACAGTGGATTGTTGTTCTATAGTTGTGGATTGAAGTTCACTCGCTGTACTTTCTTGTTCTGCTTGGTGGTCTATATCAATGGGCACCTCAACAGAATCTTCAACTGGTTCCGGTTTAATTCTTTTTACATAAACACGTTTGCACAACTTTTGGGGTACATCTGGAAAAGGCCGTTTAAGAGTAACACTTTTGCTTCGTGTTAATGGACTCGTTAACTTTGCAACTGATGATCGAGTTTCAATCTTTGATTGAGATTGGGTTTGAGTTTCGGGTTTTCGAGTTTTCTGTGGAGTTCTGGTTTGAACCTTTTGTTGACTAGCGGTTTTAGGGCTTGATCGGAGATTGTGACCTTGAGATGGGCTTGGGGTCGCTACTTTTGTTTTGGATTTTGTCGTAGTGGCTGGCTGAGCTTCTGGTTGAGGCTTAGTTTGTGTGCTCGGTTGATTCGCAGACACATTCTCTGGTTGTGCCTTCGTGCATGATCGAAGATTGCGAGAAGCAGTTGGACCAACTGACTTTGTGGCTTCTGACTGAGATTCTTTTTGATGTTTTGCTTTAACCGATAGTTGAGTATTAGTTTGAGCCTTTGTTTGAATGGCAGGTCTAACGTTTGACTGAGAATCGGTCTGAGACTCTGGTTGTGTCTCTTGATTAGCTTCAGTTTGTGTGTCCAGTTGAGTTTCTTCTTGATTGACGGCGTTAGTGCATGAACGGAGGTTGCGTCTAGTTGTTGGGCCAGTAGGCGTTACTTCTTTTGGAGTTTCTCTGTGAATTTGTGGTTTAATTTGAGGTTGAGTCACTGTTTGATTTACTTCAAGTTGAGTTGCTCCATCCACAATTTCGGTTTTAATTTTTGCTGAGCTTTGATTCTTAACCACTTTTGGTATCTGTTTTCGACAAATTATTGGGCCTGTCGACTTTACTTTCGATGAATTATTTTTTCGAGTGTTAGGCCGCGTATTTGGTTGAGTGGCTGTTTGAATCTCTGGTTGAACTACAGTTGGAACTTCTGGTTCAACCACAGTCTGAGAATCGCCTTGACTATCTGTCTGAGTTTCTGTTGGACTTACTCGTATTGCTTCTTGTGGAGACTCAAGTATGGTTTCACCTGAAATTAACGAATGAGTCTTGGGTTGAATCACAGTTTGATTTGCATCAAGCTGAGTTTCTCCATCCACAATTTCGGTTTTAATTTTTACTGGGTTTTGATTCTTACCCACTTTTGTTATCTGTTTTCGACAAGTTATTGGACCAGTCGACTTTACTTGAGTTCGATTTCTGAGAGTCTTAAACGTTCTATTTAGTTGAGTATTAGTTTGAATCTCTGGTTGGACTTCAGTTGGAACTTCTGGTTCAACCACAGTCTGAGACTCAGTTTGAATCTCTGGTTGGGCTTCAGTTGGAACTTCTGGTTCAACCACAGTCTGAGACTCAGTTTGAATCTCTGGTTGGGTTTCAGTTGGAACTTCTGGTTCAACCACAGTCTGAGACTCAGTTTGAATCTCTGGTTGGGCTTCAGTTGGAACTTCTGGTTCAACCACAGTCTGAGACTCAGTTTGAATCTCTGGTTGGGCTTCAGTTGGAACTTCTGGTTCAACCACAGTCTGAGACTCAGTTTGAATCTCTGGTTGCGCTTCAGTTGGAACTTCTGGTTCAACCACAGTTTGAGACTCAGTTTGAATCTCTGGTTGGGCTTCAGTTTGAACTACCGATTCAGCATCAGTTTTAGCTTCGCATTGAATGATTGGTTGAGTTTCTGTTGAACTTATTGGTATAGCTTCTTGTTGAGACTCGAGTATGGTTTCACCTTCAATTATCGGTTGAGTCTCTGGTTGAACCACACTTTGATCTTCATCAAGTTGAGTTTCTACATCCTCAATTTCGGTTTTAATTTGTACAGAGTTTTGTTTCTTAACCACTTTTGTTATCTGTTTTCGACAAATTATTGGACCAGTCGACTTTACTTGGGTTCTATTTCGGAGATTTTTATGCGGTTGAGTAGCAGTTTGAATCTCAGGTTGGGCTGTAGTTGGAACTTCTGGTTCAACTACAGTTTGAATCGGCGGTACGGTTCCAGTTGGAACAACCGATTCAGCTTCAGTTTGAGCTTTGTCTCGAACATTTGGTTGAGTTTCTGTTAGAATATTAGGTTCAACCACTGTTGGAGACTTATTTTGAATCTCTGGTAGAGTAGCAGTTGGAACTACTGTTTCAGCCTCAATTTGAACTTCGCTTTGATTCTCCGAGTGATCTTCTGTGGGTATTGGGTCAACCACAATTTGAGATTCAGTTTGTTTCTCTGGTTGAGTTTCTGTTTGTGCTTCTGATGCAGTCTCCTTTTGAACCTCAGTTTGAATCTGTGTTTGGGATTCTGTTGAAATTATCATTTGGATCGCTGTGTGTGCTCCAATTGAAAGTACTGATTCAGTCTCTTTTTGTGTCTCAGTTTGACCTTCTGGTGAAGCTTCTAAATGAGATTCTTGTTGAGCCTCGGTTTGAACATTTAGTTGATTGACTGCTTTACCGTTTGACTTGCGTTTGCGGCAAGTTTTAGGCTCCGGGACTACTCGATTAGTAAGTAAATCCGTAATGATCTGATTCCCATTAAGAGCGTTCGTTGCATCAATGTCTACAAAGAGTTCTTGCTGATCAAGTGGTTCTTCTTTAATCCTCACACTGAACAAATCTGCACCCAAAGGCTTCCTAGTCGATACTTTGGGTTTGGGACTAACTGATTGGATTGGTGATGCAGGCTGAGTTTCGGTTTGAGTTTTTTGTTGTGCCACTGTTTGGACAACTGCTTGGGTTTCTGGAGGAACTTTTGATTTATTAGCTGGTTTTCTGCCTCTGCGGCAAGGGTACTTGTTTGGTAACTTCTGAACATTGGCCTGCGCTTCTGGTTGAGTCTCTGAGCCAGTTGAAGCTTGTGGGATATCTTCTGGTTGAATCACTGGTTCGACAATCGACAATGTCTCAGATTGACAGTTAGGTCCATCCTCTACCTGGCTAGGTTCATCATCGATTTGTTCAACTTTAATTTTGACCTTTCTCTTTTCATTTTCAATCAGCACCGAATTGGCTCGATTGAATTCGTGATTATGCAAATGATGTCCATACCTACGATCACCCTTAGGTTGAAACAACTTCGGACACCAGGTACAGTCGGTCTCAGTAGGCCGTTTGGGTTTCGGCAACTTAGGCGCCGTTCGTCTAACGGTCTTCTTGGGCGTCTCATCTACTGGTTCCTGTTTGATTTTGATCTTCTTCTCATCCTCACTATCGTCAAGTAGCTCACCTTTAATGACAAGGTTCTCATCGAACAGACTGCCATGCTCCAGTGTCCAATGGTTGGCCAGAATGAGCTTGGTGCGAAAGCCCACGCCACAGTCCTCGCACTCGACCTTTCGACTGCCATGCGTCTCACGATCATGCTGTTTCATGCTCTTCATATCGAGAAACATCTGACCACACTCAACGCAAGCGCAACTTGTATAATGTGTATGAGTCTTACGACCCGAAGAGCGAAGCGTTCGGGTTGGAGTTGGTGCAGGCGCAGTTGACCCTTTCGACGGAGTTGCCAGCTCAGCAGACGACGTCTCACTTTGGGTTGGATTCAGCGGTTGCTGGCTTACGGCATTGGTCGGAACATTTGCAGTGGCACCATTCGCCTGAATGCCGACAGGACCCGAGCTGCAAGCAGCAGCTTGTTGCTTCTCTGCTACCCTAGTGGCTACCATCCTCGTCACAGTGCAGTGTTTATGTGCAATCAGCAGAAATGGTTAGTTAATCTACTCTAACATAAACACTAATTAGTAAATCAATTAGCAATTAGATATACAAACAAACTTACATGGCAGACATAAATGAACAGGTGTATGTGAACCACTTTTAAATGTCAGTCTTTGATGTCATGCAAAGAATCTTCAAAAGTTGTGCATTAGATTGCGATACTTCGATGTTTGGTGGTGTAGCACTTACCGACAAATACCGATACTAGGCACATTTCAAATAAGGCATAAGGACAAGGGAAGGTTGGTAGGCTTCGGTCGATAGATGTGCTCACACTCCGTAGAGAGGAGCGCTTGGGAAGGAAAGGAGGTGCCAGCGATACCACTCTTAATCACAGCTTGGGTGGGAACCGCAGACTTTGGCAGAACCAAAAGACTAGTCAAGTTTCCCAGGGGTTGGAAGGTATGGATTCAATTGGATATCACTGGGGTGGAGGTGATGGAAGGATTGTGAAGAGATTTAGGTTAGTAAAGGCTTAAAATTTGAGATCATGCAGATATACAAAGGGGAAATTAATATAAATGCTATTTGCCAGGCGGTGGCGAATATGAGGCTTGCAAGCAGAGTCGCACAGTCGCACAATAATTCAGTCACGCTCTGTGCACACATTGGCCAAGTAGATTGAGGAGAGAGCAGACAGTGCGCCACAGATGGCGGACAGACAGAATGACGTGTCAAGTTACGAAACTGCTTTTCACTCTACGAGTGACTGTGTGCGAATGTGTACGTATGAGCTTTTAAACTTAAGCAAACGAACTTCGCTTTGTGCATCTGCCGCTACATTTCTGAGAACTCCTGTCTGCTGATGCTGACGACTGCAGATGTCCCCCTTCTCTCACAATAACCTGTCAAGTGTGCGATGATTTGCGCATTCTCTCCTTCTTGGAAGAGAGAGCTCGCTGCCTGCCTTAAACCACAAATGTGCTAGCGGTTCGCATTTGTGTTTAGAGGGCTCGCAGTGGATTTTTCCGGATCGCTAAACCGAGGCTGCATTTCACGGCTGCTGCCGCCTGTCGAACAAAACGATCGCTGCACCGAGCTGTGGGGAGTCTAGGTGTGGTCGCGCCGGAGCACTTGCCACCCCTTTGCAATTGGTGCCTTACTGTCGATGTGGCAGATGCAGCTTAGCTTAACCTTTGACACATTGATGAATTGTCACTTTATTGTTCGCCGATGCCGACAAAGCAATGTAAAATGCCATTGAGGATGGACTCGACAGCAATAAAACAGTACGATCAATAAATAAGCAACTAGTTTGTTAGCCTTAAAACGTTAACCGCCAACAACTATTTTTCGATCAGTCACTCTGTTCGCGTCCTGATTTATCGTTTTTTCACGGTGCGGCCGCCTGTCCATCCACTTTTAACGACGTGTGCACATACGTTCCCACCGAGCGCAGCCCTAAATCAAACTTTGCAGTCGCAGCTTCTAATCCACCGCAGTACGCATGTCAGAGTCAACTAGCAAAGGCCAATGCCAAAACGAACCACAAGCTATGCTCCCAGCACCCCATTAATGCATTCTCACTAGACAATAGAACATTAGAGTGCGACACACATCAATTTCAAAAATTCCAAAAATGTATGGCAGTTGAAAAAAGGTTCGATTTAAAAGCGACCCTAAGTTGAACTTGCGTTGCAGTAACGATCGAGTGCTTTTAACGTGGCACAAAGAGCCAACTTCTAATTGGCAGTCTATATATGCGCATGCTCCCTAAATTTAGCACGCTGGTTGTCTTATGGACAGGCACCATCGACCACTCGCCGTTCGCGAGTCACGTAGTCAAAAATGACGAATGCACCATTTCACCGAATCATAATGAACTTGAGTCACGCACAAATTCCACCAAACAAGACCAAAAACCTATTATTATTTGAACTTTACAATTCACAATTCTTTCCCAACCCAAGTAATCAATAACATGATGATGAATGATGATATTAGAGAATATGAAAGTTGAAAACCCACTTACAACTAGGAATAAAAAAACTTAGATTTCAAAAATGAGATCTCCGCGTCGGGGAATCGAACCCCGGTCTCCCGCGTGACAGGCGGGGATACTCACCACTATACTAACGCGGATCGAGTTGTAGTGGGTGGTGTGCTTGGTGGCATTTTAAGGGGATTTACATTTGCATTTGCATAGCCCAATTAATCGACAGATGCGTTCTTTCTCATGAATGCTTTTGTCGCGGGGAGAGTACAATGAGCAATTGGCCAATTCAATTTAGCCCAATACTACTCTTTGCGTTGCGTAACCATTGCCTTTCATGCACCGTAAGCATAATTGAATTAGTGCATACGAGTGCTTGTGTTGTGTGTTATCAGTACAACTAAATCACTTTGACTACACCAAAATGCACTTATCTACCAAATAGTACAACCCGATGGTCATACATGGAGCAAAAGTACCCACATTTCGCTCTACCCCAAGAGAGAAGACAACTCTGTTTGAGCTATCGCATGATTGCAGCGAGTGATACAGACAAACTTGAAGTGTGTGCATCATATGCACGCCAATCAGTGGAAGGTCATGGCAAACGCAATACGCGACTGGCGCAAATGAGATCGCACACTGCTGCTCACAGACATAAACAAGAGCAATTAGTTGTGACTGGTAGAGTAATAAACAGCAGCAGTACACGAATCGTAATTCGATTTGATGTTAGCGTACAAAAATGTGTCGTGAAGGACTGTCTGTTTGCATCAGTAGAACCAATGCAAAGTTTGGCAGTTCGTGCCGCTGTCTAGACTGCTGAAGGTTGCAGACAAAACAAATTACGTTATGGTCATTTGTCTGGTTTCGTTTCGTTTGCATTCGCCTTTGTTCGCTCGCGTTGTGTGACGAGTTGAGTCTAGTTGTGTCGAGTTTTACGATTCGTTCATATTTGAAAGCACGTTCGTTTTTATTATGTCCCGCCGCACTAATTGCGAATTACAAATGCAAACACAATTTGTTGAGTAAATAAAAATTTCCTTCTAATAACACTTGATTAGTCATTTCCTTTCCTCGGTTCGAAATTCGAGTACGCAGATGCACAAACGCGGCTGCTTGAACCGCACCCAAATGTTTCCTGGTTTAGTCTCCAGATGTCTCATTGACGATTCGTTTAGAAATGTCGTTTACTAAGCGCATCTTGTACTTATTGTACCTTAAGTTGAAGTTAGAGTATGCGATATAATAAAGATCATAGCACACATCATGCATGCACAACAAATTGTCTTCTCTTGATGGTAAAATATCGAATATTCATAGCCAATTCAACATTTCTTGGTCCAATTTCCTCAATCTATATTTGTCGTTAAATTCATTTTCCTGTACAATCAATCACAATGTATTAAATGTTAATCTACCAACTATCTACAAAAAAACATTCATGTAATGTTTGGTCACGTTAGCCGCGGCCTGAGCCTTTGGCGAAAAAAAAATCATTTGTCAAATCATCATTCTCGAATTCGAATTAAGGAACATTTTGCCAACAATGGCGATTAAATAGTGTCTGCTGGCACAAAAGCTCTCAATTTAGCTCATAAGATGGCGCGTCGGATGTGCACAGACAACCGTGTTTGTGATTTATCTCATCAATTGATGTGGATATAATTTAATTGTCACTGCTATTAAATTGAGTTCGTTTTTCAAAGTTTATGTGATGGCGGGCGATTTTGTTCCAACTTTCTATTTGGCAGCACAGAAAATAAATTAAATTGCCGAATTTAGTCAACCAGATAGCATATATTAATAATCTCATATTTCTTTTATGACAAAAAGAGTTCGGTAACTGGGAGACGCATCAGCATGAGAGAGAGAGAGAGAGAGAGAGAGAGAGAGAGAGAGAGAGAGAGAGAGAGAGAGAGAGAGAGAGAGAGAGAGAGAGAGAGAGAGAGAGAGAGAGAGAGAGAGAGAGAGAGAGAGAGAGAGAGAGAGAGGAGAGAGAGAGAGAGAGAGAGAGAGAGAGCACTCACCAAGATGAAAAAAAAACAAAAAAAAACGAAGCAATACGAGATGAAGTGAATGGGCAAAAGTTAATTATATTCGAGTATACTCAATATTGCACAACAAGCGCACAGAATTCTATAGAAATGAAAGTACACTCTCCACGGAACTTTTCTCGGCGGCGCCAATTGTCCAATGCCTCTCGAGTTTCCCAACAAAACGGAAAGTTGAATGCAAACTTGTAATATGAGATTAGGCCTAATTGGCAGTGAAAGTAAGGCTTCAACTTTAGTATTGACGGTATAATGAATTGAGTTAAACAAACATAAAGATCAATAACGTTAATTTTATTGAAAAAGTTAAATAGGAGTACATTCAAAGAGTGAATTCTAGTTAATTTTAAAGCTAAATTACATCAATGGGATACTAGAGTAAAAGTTGCTTTAAATTGAATTGTTGTTTAAACTGAGTTTGCACGCACACGCTGCTCACACACAAATTGAACTCGAACCTGTCCACCTGTCCCGAGAACGGAGGTGACCTCGTTCGACAAAGGAATAGTGACATAGGGATGCGCCTCGTTTGTAGGATACTGTCCAACCTGTTCAGGCATTACCTGACCACTTAGATCACCTTCGTCTGCGCATGCTCTGCTCAGTTCGGTTTGACGGGAATGGCGCCAATGCTGAGCCTCTCTACGGCTGTTTCGTCCATTGTAGCGCCGATTGTAGCATCTTCCACTACCGCCTGAACGATTGCCCATTCCATTGGCCCATGGTGCTCGACGACAGCTTGGCTGCCCACGAAAATAGCCTCTTGAGATGAAGGCGTCTACTTGTGCCCTTGGAATTGAATGCATCGAAGGGAAAGCAAAGCCAGATGTTGGATAGAATGGTGTGGATTGGATGAGTGGTGGCGCATTGCCGTTGACCATATTAGCCACAAAACCATGTGGATTTCGGTGGTAGGCCAGTTGATTTGCCTGCAGCAATGCTACCTCTTCAACACAATGATGACAACATTCGGGACAAGTGCTCTCATTTGAATGCGAATGATTGTGGTCATCGTTAAAGCTTGATTCAATAGACATTGGAATTGAGCCTGAAAACGATGCAGAGGCATCATCGGACTGGTGTCCACTTTGCAGAGTGGAATGTGAAGGAACTTCGAGATACGATCGATTGGAAGTTGCCGATCCAGGACTTCCTACTGGACCATTCTGTTCTTGATGAACATGAAATGTAGGTTGAACATAAAAGTGCGGTTCTGGTGGAAGGACACCCACAGTTACACGCCGAATGAATGATCCCCAAGGAATTTCAGTTGACATTTTGGTTCAAAGTGATTTCGATAATCGAGGATTACAATTGGAAAAATGGCCTTCCGTTCGAAAAGCCACAATTGAACTAACTGATCGATTGAGTTGACTCCACCAATTCGCTACACTGCAGTTCGCTACAAATGGCAAATCTAATAATTTGTCTCTCATTTGATGGAAGAATCACAGATTCTATCACTATGCCAACCCCAGAAGAACATCCCTCACCGAATCGATCACAAAGAGAGAACGAACAAACGAGCCGAATCCCAAGTTACCGGGTAAAAGAACAACAAAAATTATGCTTCCGCAAATAGATTCATAATGAGGATGAGAGTGCTTTGTGCCATCTGCGATACATTCATTAGAGCAGCGCACACGAGCAAAAAAACAAAATCAACACTCCATTCAATCGATGAGAGCACTCACTCTGTGCAGGAATAATCTCCGATTACCAATCAGAACTTGTGCCATTGGGAAATAGATGCGAACGCACAATTGACGTCAAGCACGACTACTCTTTGGACTGTGTGGACTTGGACGACTTGAACTTTTGTGGCTTTGTATGCCATTCGAATCTAATTAAATTTTATTTTTGATTTCTCATATTGCGTTTTGTTTTGTTCTTTTTTGAATCAGTCCATTGAATTGCGAATTGACGATTGCCTTTATTCCATTTGGAGACAGTTGCGAAATTTCCGACTTCGGCCCACAAAGGCTCCAAGTAATGTGAGACCACCGAGTGACGAACCAATATGAATCAGTCTAACAAAGAGCACAAAAGCTACTTACCGAGTTCTACTTGAATTCTGATTGGCACAAACTGGAGAAGAACCAATACAATACAATGGCCTAGACATTCATTTCTGAACCATAAAATTAGCACCGAAACGCCAGCTATTGGTGAACAATTCAATTACAAATCCTGGATCCTAATGCAACCATACATTTGTGTTACATTGGCCAAAAACAAACAAAACACAATTCAATATTTTACTAATAACACACGTTGTGTTGCTCATATGTATAGAGCAATTAGTGTCCCGTTTTAGCTTCATTTTATTTGTTCTGTTTGGCTAGTGGTTTAGCCACCGCACCCAAATCAATAGTTTTTGAATAGGTCATTGTTCAATTTGCCATAACTAATACGATCGTCCACTTTAGAAAACAAAACTTAAAAATGAACTAATCGCCATCTACTCGTATATGAACAATCGCTAATTGGTCTGTCAATAAAATCGAACAGGGCTAAAACAATCCAATCACTAAAACAGCAAATTACACTCAAACACAAATGACCAAAGCAAACAATTATTGAAGTTTTATGCATATAGATTGTTTTTTATTTTTGTTTTGTTTAATCGCACTGCGAAAATATTATGACTTCACCAATGCACACAAATCGATTGTCTTCCGAATTGCGCACTGTTCAATTGACCATAAGTTATGGCTCATAACTAATGAATTTGTCCTAATTGTAGAGAATTGTTTACTTGGATTGTGGATTTGGTGGTTGTAATGTTTTAGTCACTGAACACTAATTGATCTTGAGCTCCTCAAATTTCAAAACTATTTGAATTATTGAAAAACTAATTGGCTTTTATGCATTAGTCGAGAAAAAGAGAGAGAGAGAGAGAGAGAGAGAGAGAGAGAGAGAGAGAGAGAAAGAGAGGAGAGAGAGAGAGAGAGAGAGAGAGAGAGAGAGAGAGAGAGAGAGAGAGAGAGAGAGAGAGAGAGAGAGAGAGAGAGAGATTTCAATTTGCCATAAATAATGCGATTGTCCTCCTTGGAGAGATCTTCCCATTGTGCTTTGGTGAGCGTTCGTTTAGCGTACTTCACTGTAAACCGTTTACTTATTACTACAAGTTATTTATGTAAATTAACAACACACACTGAATTCAAGCTTCACTTTATATACATATATCGGACAGTCGTGTGTAATGCAATGCTTACCACCACTGAACTGCACTTTGAGTTTTGTGCAAACAAGATTTGTGTGTGTTTGAAGTATGATTTTGTCACTGCACACTAATCTATCGTATCGTTGTTTAAACTAATCAAACTGCCAACAATTCAAGTACATAATTGTTAATTGGTCAATCAATAATCACCAAACAGTGTCCAAACAATCTAATCACTAAAAAGCATATTACTCACAAGACAAATATACAGAACGCCACAAACTAAAATTTATGAAAATTATTGTTGTTACTCGTTTGGACGGTAACATATGCATAAAAAAATTAGTATTTATTTATTTATTGTTTATTGACGTTGTCTGGTATTGACCACTTCACACAAATCAACTATCCACCGAAATGCGCATTGTTCAATTTGCCATAACTAATTAGTTATAATGCAATTGTCCTCTTTGGAAATCCTGCTCACAGAGATTGAGTTTGCTGTTCGTTTAGTATCATTCACAGTGAACGATAGGTTCATCACCACAAGTCATACATTACCTATGCATGATAACTATGCCGAATACATTTAACCGAAGCATCATTCAAGTAACGTTACATTTACAGTACAGTAGTAGTGCTAGTCGAAAGGCTTATCGTAAAATTGAAAGTCAATGTCGTCGCCTAATGAATTGAACACTACTTAACTACTACTCCAACACACACACAACAAGATTCTTCTCTTTCTCTCGCATTTCCTCTAATTTACTTTTTAAAAGGATGACATTTATATGAGAGAGAGAGAGAGAGAGAGAGAGAGAGAGAGAGAGAGAGAGAGAGAGAGAGAGAGAGAGAGAAAGAAATAACCAAATCGACCAAAAGTATTCAGTAAACATTCGAACTGTCTTGGGCGCTATTCAAATCAATGGAGATGTACGGGTATGATCTAATAATAGTAAACATCGCCACTGCACTATGTGGTATCAGCAAACTTGAATGCTCTCTTGCATGCACTGCTTTATCGCGCCTCTCTCTCTCTCTCTCTCTCTCTCTCTCTCTCTCTCTCTCTCTCTCTCTCTCTCTCTCTCTCTCTCTCTCACTCACTCACTCACTCACTCACTCTTTCCTTTCTCCAACTACACTTTCGGGTTATATGCTCTACGACTGTGTGCAGGCATAGTTCACTACTGGTCGGTTGCTAGCTCCGAAGGGAGCTGTTCTGTCTTGTCTCTCCAGTGTTCGTATTCGTGTGCCGAGTCGAGTGTGCCTGTGTGTGTCTGTGTGTTTGTGTGAGTCAATCGGTTTGTGTCTGTGCCTCGACAACCATCGAACAAATCTCCAAACAAGAAAAACACATACTCCGTTCGCAATGTATTTTCGCATAAAATTTTATGATTCAACTTTTGAGTGGTTCTATGATGACAAAGTGATGTGCATGGTGAAGTTGCAGTGAGCCACTTGTCCTACAAGTCACCTCATCGCTGCCGATCGCATCGTTTCTGTGTGACTACTGTCCATATGTTTGTTCTTCTCATCGCCTCAACACATCGCATCACCTTCATTCACTAACATTCTACATAATCAACACTCAATTGAGTGCTCCTGTTCAATTTCTTCAATTCAACTCATTTCAATTGTGTTTGTGTATTATGTTTTTAAATGATATTCTCTTTTCAAGTGCATTTCACAAACGCACCAACAAACACACAACCATGGCTTCCACAAATCACCAAGTGACCAAGATAAAGTTACGAATTGTGCCCCAACCAAACAATAACATTGCCACTGAATCTTCGATCGCAGGTTATACTATAAATTATGGTGAAATGTTGCCGTCGACATCATCTATGCCTAATATAAGACACACAAGCTCACTAACAACGACCATTGAGCGGGCAGTTCAAAGTGCAAGTTCAAGTGCATACAACAATGAACTGGAACACACAAAACAAGTGGCTTTGTCTCAGATAATCCAGTATGCATCAGCAAAAAAATTTGCAACATTAAAAGATGATCTGAACTATGTAACCTTCATCATCGAACAATTTAGTCCAACAACGTTAATCACTGATAAGATGTTTAAGAGACTAAAAGAAATAAGTGTGAACATACAAAATTTTAAAATAAATTTAGGCAGTTCAAAGCGAACAAACGAAAATGATCACAGTGATAGGAATGTTCGTCAACGAACTCAAATAAACTCTCTTCTTGACACTGATCACACTTATCCGGGACATTCGATGCTTATGACCGATAATGACAATGAGTCTGATCCTTACTCGGATACTGTTTTAGACTTATACATAGATTTTGAATGCAATTTAAACTCTGCAAGGAATATACTTCTATTTACTGAATTAGTACCAGACGATGAGAGATATTTAAAAGACTTGAAGTTTGCAATATCGCCAGTTGAGATTGAATTTTGTTGGATTATGAAGCCCCGATTCGTAGGTAAGATCAATTTGTTCATTAGCAAGAAAATTGTGTAGATTTCAGTTCCTAAACATAAACATTCTATTTTAGCTGATTCTGTGAGCTTCTGCGAACTTGAGCCGCCGCTCGAGATTGCCCGAGATTTTTTGAGGGAATCGCCCGAAGATCAAGTTAAGGTGCGCTTTTGTGCTAAGCCCGAAACCGACAAAGAGTGGGCCAAGAAGCAGAAAACTGTAAAACATTTCTACGTAACTGATATGTTCGCAGGAGGACATGAATGGAAGCAGTTTATTCGTACTGTGGAAGCATGCGAGAATCCCTCTTGGTGTTGGGATATCTGTTTGATTCGTAAAGTGAACTCCACTGAACCAACTGCTACTGCACCATTTGTCAGTGTACCAATTGGATTTATTTATGGTAAGTTGTGTTTGTGTATTAAAGACAGTTGTTCGATTATGTGTGTTGTACAGAAGCGGAACAGCCCGTTCAAAGAGACAGTACCAATTCTGGAGTGCACACAGCGTTATCTGGCTATCGATTCGACAAGAAAACTCTTGCAAACAAATTGAAATTTCTAGACCCTCCTGGTATTAAAATAATTAACTGCGTATCACCACCCACACTCACATGTAAGTTGATTGTTCTTTTAATCTTGTAATAAGACATTAGTCGCGCGCGAGAATGTTCAAAGTGAACTATGATTAGCACTGATGGGGCAGTTCGTTTTGCTAATTTTGTTCGATTGCTCGTCAAATTGTTCAATTGTATATCTATTATAATTTAGTACAATTTAAGCCAAATTAGTTCTCGCGTTTAAAAGAATGTCTGGGAGCCTGTAATTAGCAGCAATTGCTAGCTTTCCTCTGATCAGCTGTTTAGTTGAGATTATATCTATGTCAAACTAATGAACATCAATTTCAGCATGGAAACAATCTTTAATGAAAAAGTCTGTAAAAATTCCATTATCCGGTGATGGACTATTGGTACGATTTTGCCCAGTACCGCAATGTGAAATTGAACTCTTGTATAATGAAGACTGCTTGCCACCAGCCAGTTGTCTCACTGGACTTTGGAAAAAAATTTCACACAATGGACCATTTGATATCACCACTGACTATTTTAATAGAGGTTCACTATCAAATGGACCCCAATATACTTTCTTTTTTGGCTCAGATTTAATCGAAAATCCACTTTGTTACGGTGTTTATGAGTTTAAAAATTTGCCAGTCAACTTATCGCAGTATGGTTTAAATTACGCCACAAACAACAATTTAGTGGATATCTCAACATTGCCAGGATTTTTCGAGAACAGCAGACGATTTAATAATGAAATGAGTTCAAATGTCTTGTCTCCGGATTCGGGTAATGTAATGAACGCCAGCGACGAAGAATCATTTCATTATCACGAAGCACCTAATGCCAATTTGACCCACTACTACAACAACAACAACAACATCGACAAAAACAACCATTTTTCCAGTGAGGGTCATTCAAATCGACATTTTGCAGATGACATTCAAAAGTTTATTCAAACTAATGCGACAGTTGTAATTCAAGATTCAATTGATGATCTTCGCGATATTTTAACTAATCCAGCTCATCAGGCTAACTCACCAACATCTATTTTCATGCGTGCTTTAGGACAGATGGATATTATTGACAAGTTGCGTAGGCAATTTCCAAACGTTCATCAACCAATTGCAGAGCAGTCTTTTCGATCGGGTACGAGCAATCCGTTCGGATACATTAATCGCCATCAATCAGACACAGTCCATTCGAATCGACATGCAAATTCAGCGCAATCGGGCAATTATTGTCGTTATCAATCAAGTACAGACCATTCGAGTGGACTTAATTCGCTGTATTCTCATCAACCAACCACAGGCCACTCGAACCAACCAAGTTCGTCGAATACTCGTCGACCAACCTTAGGCCACTCGAGTCTACTCGATCCGTTGTATCCTCATCAACCAAGTACAACGCACTCGTATCAACCAAATACGTCGAATACTCGTCGACCAACCACAGACTATTCAAGTGGACTTAATTTGCTGTATTCTAATGAACCAACCACAGCCCACTCGAGTCAACTCGATTCGTCGTATTCTCATCAACCAACCACATCCCATTCAAGTCAACCAAGTTCGTCGTATACTCGTCGACCAACCATAGACCCTTCAAGTCTACCCGATTCGTCGTATTCTCATCAACCAACTATAGTCCATTCAAGTCAACCAAGTTCGTCGTATACTCGTCGACCAACCTCAGACTATTCAAGTGGACCTAATTATCTGTATTCTAATGAACCAACCACAGCCCACTCGAGTCAACTCGAATCGTCGAATACTCGTCAACCAACCTCTGACTATTCAAGTGGACTTAATTCTCTGTATTCTAATGAACCAACCACAGCACACTCGAGTCTAGTCGATTCGTTGTATTCTCACCAACCAACCACAGGTCACTCGAATCAACCAAGTTCGTCTCATACTCGTAGACCAACAACAGCCCATTCGAGTCTACCCGAATCGTCGTATTCTTATGAACCAATCACAAACATTCAAAGTGTATTCAGACGGTTAATTTTCAATCAACCAACCACAGTCTCTTCGAGCCAGCCCAGTTCGTTGTTCTCCAATCAATCAAACTATCCAGGGCAAAGTGACCTAAGTAATTCTCATCAAGCAAACTCAGGCATTTCGGACGCAGCAATTGCATTACACCGCCATGCCTATGCTATGCTAGGCCTAGTTCCTCCAAGAGAATCGGCTGAAAGAGAGTTACAAGAGAGAAATGTTCACGATCAGGAACAGAACGATGAGGAAGATCAAAGTTCTGAAGAGGATCAAGAAGAAGACGAAGAAGAAGGTGACGAAGAGGACGAAAACGAAGACGAAGAAGAAGGTGATGAAGAGGACGAAAACGAAGACGAAGAACAAGGCGATGAAGAGGATCAAAATGAAGACGAAGAACATAGTGTTGAAGAGGATCAAGGCTATGTCGAAGAACAAAGTGCTGAAGAGGACCAAGGCGGTCAAGTAGAACATGGAGATCAAATTGATCAATCTCAACCCGTGAATGTAATTGCTCAAGAAGCAGTTCTTGAGTCCAGTTTGGTCCCCGCTAATATCACAAGTAACAAAAAGCGCCCCAGAATCGAAGAGCCAATAGCGCATGAATTGGAAGCATCGAGGGTACTAAACCAGTGAATACTAGACTCAATTAGGTCATAATACATTTGTTTACTTTTCCTAAGATTGAAGCGCATAATAATCAAATTGCCACAAATGAGCCAACAGAAGCCAACTCTAGTTGCGGTGCATTAGATTTGTCATCAAATTGAGACAACTGAGTGTACCAATGTCTCTACTTCAATTAAACATTTGATAATTTTACCAATGGTGAGTACTCTCAGTTTACTACTGGGTAATTGAATTGTCATAATTTTTTTTCTTATTTAAGGTTAATCAACACAATTTATTCCAGTAGCTTATTTAGTCTCTTGTCGCATCATTATCAATTATGTTTGAATCTAGAAGGCAATTTGGATCTATTTCTTTCATTGACATTTCCTCGAGTTTGTTGCCGAATCAATTCCTCGCTTCTATTCCCGTTCTGTGTGTGTGCCGTTGCCGTGAGAAACAACAGAATCGTCTTATGCATCGAATAATATCTTATTAATATATATCATATATATAAAACAATTTTGTGTGATTTTATATTAGAAAAGTTTAAATTTGAGTTTACTATTTGTAAAATGGAATTATTAATAATCATATTATAAATAAAATTACTTATAAAGTTTTCGTTTTCCGTTCATTAAATTGATTTCTGCTTTATCTTCGTTGAACGAATTTCAAAATGAAAGCGGCCGCGGTCGTAATGTTTTGGTGTTTTGCAATCGTTCTCTCTTGAAAATGGTTTTCCATTGCAGTTGTCGTGCTGTGCGTGTGTGTTCGTGTGTGCGTCCGTGCCTGGGTTGGCAGCAGAACTTTGATTTGGAACGGCAAAAGAGACTTTTTGGTGAGTGTATTTGCTTGTTTTGTTTTGTGTATTTGTGTATTTACCCGATTCAACGAATTTGCCACTGCAGTATGGCACTCTCAACCTCGGCATTCATTCTCCTCATCATGCGCCAAATAGGTTTTTTATGCATTTCCAAGAGTTAATAAAGCTGCATTAAAGATAATGATAAAACAAATTATAAAGGCCTAGCTACAGGACGGATGCATTCGATGTGAAGAATAGATCGCGCCCACACACATATGGCAATTCGCTTGTTAGACTAATAAAAGTTATAATAAGGATGAGAGTGCTTTCATGCAGTGTAAGATACACATTCATTAGAGAAGCACACGAACCGAAAACAAAAATCGGCACTCCATTCTATCGATGAGTGTACACTCTGTGCATGAATAATCTCCGATTAGCAATTAAAAGTGGTGCCATTGGGAAATAGACGCAAACGCACCATTGACGTGAAGCACATCTGCTTGTTGGACTGCGGACTTGGATTTTTGTGGTTTTATGTGCATTTTGTGTTTGCCATTCGAATCTAATTAAATTTTATTTTGCTTTCTCATATATTGTGTTTTGTTTTTGTAATTAGTCTTTTTGATTTATGTTCGCTTTTATTTCATTTAAAGTCTAGTAAATTTGAATTTATTGACTTTACATACGATTCATCGTTTCAAATTATGATTAACTCCCTAGTACCGATCCAACTTACAACTAACATTGCGACAAGAAACAAAAACAGAAAATCAACTTAATGTGTTTGGTTTGTATTTTTGATTAGAACTGGAAATGGACCAAATAGGCACTTCAATGGCGTGGACAATGTCAACTGGCCAGTGGCCATCCAATTTAGAATGAAAAAAAAAATTTGCACCGGAATGCCAGCTGTTGGTTGATATTGCAATTAACAGCCCTGAAATGGTCCTGGTATGTAACTACAATTTTGTGCTTATTAGCGAAACGCGCAAAATGAAATACAGTGGAGGACGCTTGACCAGTGGTGTTTGGTCAAGCGTTTCATCGTAATATATTGTTGGTGAACGGCGGACTCGGACTCGTACTCACTTATTTGCTTTATATATCGGTTTATCGGGCAATGCCAGTGTTTTGGCCGCACTGCACCCAAGTTTATTGCTCCCTGAATAGCGCATTGTTTAATTTTCCAGAACTAATGCGATTGCCTTCCTTGGAGATCCTGTTCTTTACTAAACGTTTGCTAGTTATTGTTCACGGTGAACGATTGATTTACCTCCACAAGTTATGCATATCAATTTGCCACATACACTAAATCGAATAGACCAACACAATTTTGTTTGGCTCTTTGAAACAAAAATTTTCTGACCACTGTACATAAACCGATTGTCTTCCGAATTGGGCATTTTCCACTCATCACTACACATTAATTGATTTTGGACTCCTCAAATTCCAACAAAACGAATTAGTTTTTTGCAATTACGGAATTTGTATGCATTAGTTGAGAGATATCTTATTATCGAGTATAACTACTCGTTTAGTTTGTAATCGATAATAATAATACTCTATTCGATGTAAGTGTGTTTGAGATCAAACAAATTAGTGCACTGATGACTCCACACAATCCAATCACTGAAACCATAAATTGCACGCAAACACAATGACCAATACGAACAACAATTATTGATATTATATGTATTCAGAGTATTACTAATCAAAGCGCTCAACTCAACTGAGATTTAGTGATCACCAGTTAGTCTATCAGTCACCATCAAGCTAAGATCAGGAACGTATACGTACACGATAAATTTGTTGTAGTTGTTTACATATGTATAGAGATGTTTATCGTGAAAATGAAAGTCAATGTCGCTGCTCACTAAATTGAACACAACTGTACAGCTCATGTACAAATTACTTATTTGCTATGTCGGTGCCAAAAGACAAATGTTGTAAGGTATTTATGAATTTAAATTTCGAATATATATGTTAGCGTCAAATTGTCAAACACGTCATTTTATAAATTGACGGATCTGAGCCCCGGCAAATTGTAGAATATCTTATTTTTCGAAAGTTTGACAATTTGCTTAGGCACTCTATGGAATGACTAGTCATTTTACGAAGCCACTAAAGTACAGTGTGATCAATAACACATGTATGCAAGTTTTTAGGATGAGTTCAAACTATTAAATATAATTTATTTAGGTATTTTTAAGAATAATTAACGAAAAAACAGCGATTTTTATCTATACGTTTATCAGATATTGAATTTCAAAGTTTGCAAAATGACCATTTAAGGCATACTTTGGAGCTCATTCTAATAAACATATGGCAACAATATATCACTGACAGTGGTGCCACTACATAGCTAATTATCTCAATATTGCATATACAAGTGATGGTTTGTATAAACCTGATAGATATCTAGATAGAGCAAATATAGAATCTTTATTTTGATGGGCTTCAGGGCCCGCTCCTCTAGTGACTGCGGTAGAAATTGCCGCCTATGACCTGAGGTCATTCTGTCTGACCATCGCAGCGCGATTCGCGACCTGTCTCGCCACTGTCTAACTGACTGACATGTGACACCTGTGTGTCTGTCTGTCTATTTGGCTGGCCAATTTTACGCCTTTCGCCGTGCCACTACTACCTGCATGATTTGTAATTTTCACCTTTGCCCTGTATAGCATGAATAACCCTTTGAAAGAAAGCGTGTGCTTGATTTTGATGTTTATTTTGTTTGGTTTATTTTGGCTTCTAAATTTCCACATTTTCCGACTATTCCTGGCCTTATCATGGTCTTATCATATCAGAAAGTGAACGAAGATCTCCACATAAACATTCACCAAACAAATTTTGCTATTGCTGTATGATGTTTGTTGGTACAAAAAAGAATAAATTGCTTGGGATTGAACTCAAAGAAGCACACAAGTTCAAGAAGGCTTTTGTTGAGTATTTTAAGTTTTTTTGGCGGCGAAATTCATGTCACCGATCAAGACACAAATTGGGCTCCTCGTGTTGTTTGCAAAAAGTGTTTCGACAAAATCACCGCCTGGTTCAACGGAGATGCAAAATCTCATTTGGGTTTTAGTACACCTGCCCAATGGTTTGTTCCTCGGAATTGCGAAAAGGATTGCTTTTTTTGCTTGTCTGACATTACCGGATTTGACATATCTAAGCGATATTATCATTACAAACGGGATATTCCTTTGAACAAAGATGATCGAGAATTTAACGGAGTTGTTAGTGCACCAATTGATCTGTTGACAAACGAACCAACACCTCAACCACCGACCAAGAAGCGACTTGAAGAACTTGAAGAAGAAGATGAATTACCTGGTAAGATATGTACCTATATGTAGCTGAAACTAACTTCTTAACTAAATTAGTCCCTGACAATCCTATCAACGATCCCGACTTTGTTCCAACTGGTGAACAAGTGAAATTCAAAGAAATTAATCAAGCTGCTTTAGACGCTCTGGTCACAATCGGAGGCACGTTAAACAAGAAACTTGCTAGGAAAATAGCTGGATTTTGCAAGAAGAATAAGTGGCTGCAACATGGCGTCAAAATATCTTATCGTGATCGTGAATCAAAGTTCTCGAAGTATTTTAAAGAGGAAAAAGTGAACTTTGAATACGAGAAAGTTATCAATAAAAAGAAGCAAGTCGTCAAAGTTCAAAATCATCCGATTATATTTTGCAACGACATTGAAGGTCTTTTTAATGAATTTGGCTTTGTCTACGATGTCACACAGTGGCGTTTATTCATCGACTCAAACAAAGCAAGTTTCAAGGCGATACTTTTACACAACGAAGTCGATCTTAATTTGCGTAAACCCGGGATTATTGTTGCTTACTCGGAAGGTCTTGCAGAAGTATATCCTGCCATGAAAATTGTCCTGAATCTGATCAAATACGATAACTATGATTGGTTCGTTTCAGGGGATGTTAAGGTAATCGAAAAGAATATCAAATTTCCTGTTTATATTATGGTTAATTTTATAGGTAATCAATATACTCAGCGGCATGCTGGGTGGAGGATTCCCGACATATGCGTGTCATCGTTGTGACTTTCAAGGGCGAAAAAAAGAGAAGCATTATGTTAAGCACAAATGGACACGTTGGACAAAAGCGAACACCAGAAAAGGCCAAAGAAGTATCGTCAATGACCCTTTGGTGCTACCCGATAAGATTTTGCTACCTGATCTGCACATTAAGCTTGGCTTGATGACTGGTTTTGTGAAAACTTTGGCACTTAATCATCCTACATCTGAAGCCTACAAACACATCTGTGAGAAGTTCAAGGGGGAGATTACAAGTATGAAAATCAAACAAGGGATCTTTAACGGCCCGGAAATGCGACAGCTAATGCAAGATCAATCTTTCGCTGACAAGTTGAAGCAAATTCGTGGTCGTAAGGAATTTAATGCTTGGACTTCTATTATTGACGTGTGCGAAAACTTTTTGGGTAACTATAGATCGCCTGACTACAAACAAAAAGTGACAAAACTACTCAAGGCATTCAAGTGTATGAAAATCAACATGACTGTTAAAGTTCATTTTCTGGAGTATCATTTGGATGAATTTCCAGAACATATTGGTGCAAATAGTGACCAGCACGGAGAGCGAGAGCACCAAGAGATGGCTCCAACGGAAAAAATCAATCGGGGTCCATAAACAAAAGAAACAATTGGTAGATATTTGTTTTATGTTAATGCCAAAGAACAAATGAAGAGGACCTTCAAAGAAGACGGTGGAATTGGTGGAAAAAGACGAAAACAGTAAATTGTGTAATTTAAATAAATGTAAATTTGATTTTTGATCAAAACAATAAACAAAATGCAAAGTTACTAATTTTTACAACACAATAACTTGTCTTGTCAATTTAACTTTGAAGACACATCACAAACACACAGGATTTGTTTACATGCGTGCGGAGGCGATATCTACAGCAGTGGTGCAGAGAGCGCAGCCAATCACTGGTGGGCAGCCAAGGGTGCAGCAGTCACCATGGTATTGCAATAAGAATAATCCTTGCCCACTGTTGTGGGGCAAAACGAACAAAGATTCTATTTTATTTCTAATCTAGATGGGAATGAGATATTCAGTTTTTTTTGTGTGGTTATTAGGAGAATTCAGCCTAACTTTTGGTAGTTTTAGTATGTTACTAAAATATAAAGCAAATCGTGTAGGCCGACTTGAACATAGGCTAATATATAAATATTCTCAACTTTAAGATAACAGATCTCTGCAATGTATGGATAGATTTTCTTAATAAATATATAACCATTAGATAGTATATTATTCGAAAAAATTTGGTTGAACTCATCCTTTTAACAACATAATTTTTTTCACACATGTGTAAAGTAACCTACCTCTTGGTCGAGAAAATTATGAAAAAACCGAATGTTGCCGATTATTTTTTCGATAGTTGTTTTGAGATGCTTGACCCTTGTAATGAACTATGGTATTGAGTTTCGAATTCCTGGAACACCTACAGGGGTTTTACGATATATCACAAAATACTAGTTTTGACGTCATCAATATTTTCATGATATCTTGTGATTTATTATTTTTAAAAATTTTCTAAAATTTTGTTTTTGGAGAATTAATGCATAATTATCAATTACAATCACTAATATGTTCCAATTGGAACAATTATTTGTAAATAATTATATTTATTTTTCAAATAATTTATTTTTATATATTAATATTTTAGCCTCAAAAATGTTTATTTATGAGTTTTAAAATTTAGTTTAGAACAAATCTGAATTAAATCTATCATTTTGCAACAAAAATATAATTTTTAAAAATAATAAATCACAAGATATTTTGAAAATATTGATGACGTCAAAACTAGTATTTTGTGATATACCGTTAAACCCCTGTAGGTGTTCCAGGAATTCGAAACTAAATACCATAGTTCATTACAAGGATCAAGCATCTCAAAACAACTATCGAAAAAATAATCGGCAACATTCGGTTTTTTCATAATTTTCCTCGACCAAGAGGTAGGTTACTTATTGATCACTCTGTATGTTCGGCAAATTGTAAAATCAATAATTAAAAATGTTAAAACTTTATTACTATAACTTTATGACTAGTTAATTTATAGAAAATTTTGACTTTTTTAAATAAATTAAAACGATTTTACAATATGCCGATGGACGATTCGGGAATTTATAAAATGACTAGTCATTCCATAATATGCCTAGGCAATTTGTCGAATTATTCAAAATTATGAAATTCTACAATTTGACGGTGCTCAGATCCGTCAATTTGTGAAATGACGGTTTTGACAATTTGACGCTAACATATATAAAATCAAAATCGGAGTTTTAAGGAAGTATATTGTAAGTGACGTTAGTGTAATTAAATAAGTTGCATCTCTACCTCGCACACACAACAAGAGACCATTTAGTACACAAGCACATTCTCCCCTTTTTCCATCTTTCACTTGCGTTTTGAGAAATGACAAATAAATAAAAAAGTGATAAAACAAAACAATAATCAAGCAGAAGTAGAGTATACAGTAAAAATATACCGAACACAGTCTTAGGCTTAGTCTTAGTCTCAGATGTATGGAGATGTATGAGTAGATGTAGTTGTTGAGGCGATCTAATAATAGTTAACGTCGCCACTGCACTCGTTGCAATCTGCAAACTTGAATGCTCTCTTGTATGCAATGTTTTATCGTCTCTCTTTTCTCCAACTTCACATTCGGGTTATATGTTCGACGGCTGTATGCAATCATATCTCAGTACTGACTGGTTGTTTGCTCCGAACGGAGCTGTTCTTTCGTGTCTCCGTTGTGTTCGTATTTTTGTGCCGAGTCGTGTGTGCTTATGTCTCTGTGTGATCGGTTTGTGTCTCTGCCTCGACAACCATCGAACTAATCTCCAAACAAAGAAAAAACACAAACTTCACTCGCAAAGTATTTCTCGCATAAAATTTTATGATTCAACTTTTGAGTGGTTCAATGACGACAAAGTGATGTGCATGTGAATAAAGTTGAATTTAGTAACTTGCCCTACAAGTCACCTCACAGCTGCCGTACGCATCGTTTCTGTTTTATGTTTGTCCATTTATGCGTCACAAATCATCGCGTTATCCACATTCACTCACATTCTAATTAATCAACTGATCAATTCTGAAACACAAACCATGGCTTCCACAAATCGTATGGTGACAAAAATAAAGTTAAAAGCAACATCGAATATTTCTTTTGTGTCATTAGATTCGGTGACAAAATATGGCATGAAGCTTATGGTGGCATCTTCTGTGCCCAATAATTCACAACGTAGTCGAATAAGGTGCGCAATGTTCTTTGAGTTTCCTCCAATGACCATCCATCCACTTCGCGCTGAATACAAGAGATCAGCAAAAGAAGCCGCGGTGCAGAAAATTGTCGATTGTGCTTATACACAAACATATAAAGATATTAAAGATGAACTACTCTATGTGAGAAATATCATTTGCCAAATTGGTACAACAACGCCACTCATTGAAGGGTCAGAGACGAGAAGAGCTAAACTTAAGAGACTTCGAAAAATAAGTTTGAAACTTAAAGAATTTAAGCAAAACTTTCGAACTCGTTCGAACTCTGAGTCTACTCAAGGATCAAGTTCAGGCACTAATAGTGACGTTGATTCGAATTCTCACCCGGATCCAGAATTAAACTTGTGCGTTGATGTAGAGTGTGATATCACTGGTTATGGTACTATGAATCTACGCATCGAAGAAGTTCCGGATGAGGAGGAACGTCTCAATAACTTGAAATTTGAATTATCTCCAGGCGAGGAAGAAGTGTGTTATCTCATGATGCCACGATTTATTGGTACGATCACTTTACTAATTACTATTTTAAAAATGGCAGGTTAAAATTTATTTTTCATTATCTAAAGTTGATTCTGTGAGCCTATGCGAACTCATAAATAAGGTCAATAATTATCGATCCATGTTTTCTCATGCGCGCCATATGAGAGTAATTGCGCGATTTTGTGCTTGGCCTCAAACCGACCAACAGTGGATCGAGAAACAAAAAGTTCTAAAAAGATGCGATGTGACCGATATATTCCTTGAAGGAGATAAGTGGAAACAATTCATCAGAACTGTCGAGCATGCAGAAAATAACTCTGTGTGTTGGGATATTTGCCTGATTCGATCAGTGGCCATTATTTATGATAATGACACTGACATACAAGTCAGCCTTCCGACTGAAATTGCGAATGGTAAGTTATATGCGTATTGATGAGACTTGTTCAATTGTATGTGTCGTACAGTTTTGGAACAACCAATAGATCTGACAAATCTAAAATTGGCTTCAATCCCCCAACATAATCAGCTAGTAAATAATGAAATTAGTGAAAACGTCTTATCTCCTGATTCGGGCAATGTAATGAACGCGACCGACGACACATCATTTCAATCTCACAGTGAATCAGCTAATCAACCTTTGACCAACTATAACAACAACAACAATCAATTTACAAGTGAGGACAATTCAGATCGGGATTGTGCAGCAGATATACAAACGTTTGTTCAAACTGCTAACAACTCAATAATTCAAGATTCAATTAATGATCTAATGGACATTTTAACTAATCCTGGACATCATCTCTCCAACTCACCAACATCTATTTATATGCGTGCTTTAGGACAGATGGATATGATAGACAAGTTGCGTAGGCAATTTCTTAATGTTCATCATTCGAATGGGCATCAGACTTTTCATTCGAATTCAAATTATCCATACAACTTGAGTAATCGGCCTCAAAGAACAACAGTTCATTTGAGTCTACCTACAAATTCAGTGCAACCGGGCAATAGTGTTCTTTACCAATCAACCCCAACCTATTCAAATAGAATACATTCGGTGCATACTCGTCAACCAGGCACAGACAATTTGAGTCTACCTACAAATTCATCGCAGCAAGGCCATAGTTCTCCTTATCAATCAACCACAGCCAATTCGAGTTTACCAAGTTTTTCGTGCATTTATCAACCAAATAATCCTGCGCATGCCGACCTAAGTTATACAAACCGACAAACCACAGTATATTCGGGTCTACCAGATTCGTTATATCCTATTCAACCAATCACAGTCTATTCGAATGAACCAATTGGAGTACACAACAGTTATTATTGTGCTCATGAACATCGACAAACACGACGCAGAGCAAACATTGTTGCCAATGAAGAACAAATGGAAGATCAATGTAATCAAGTGGAACAAAGTGTTCCGGTGGATCTATTTACACTAGATCATGCACTTTCTCAAAATGTACTTTCTCAAAATGCACTTTCTCATATACAAGAGGTACATTTGAGAGCAATTAGACAATTCTATAATAGTGACATAAATAATAGCCGTCAAAGAATTGAAGAACCAATAGTGCCTGAATTAGACTCACCTGGCGGTCAAGTTGATTTATCACCAAATTGAAACAAACAATAATGCTATTACCAATATATCATTCATTTTCATGCCAATGGTAAGTTTACTTATCAAAGTAATAAATCTTGACATATAACCTTTTTCAATGTTAACCAGCACATGCACATGTCTATTCAATTAGCATATGCACTTGTATCTTTGTCAATTTCAATCTAACCTAGAATTCGCAATCTTGGTTCATCTTCCTGCTGTCGTGTCTTGTGGCAACCGCGCTTGCTCACAGGGGAAATAAGGATACAAGGAGGCGAAAGGCTTAGACGTTTACTAGCTCAAAGAGAGGTCACTGGTCACGCGGGACCGAAAGGTTATCTTGGGACTGAACTCAGCAGTCGCGATCGAACGATGCCAACAGTGGCGACCGGCTCGCCTTTAAATAGCTGGTCTCGATGGCTTCGAGTTCGATCGTTCTGTTCGAACTTCCTGTTACGAGTTTGACTCGTGACATGTCTTACCCTTGAGCCGGTAGCCGAAATAGTCTTTAATCCCGTGTGTGTGCATCCTTTCTATTGCTGTTCCCGATTAACAATTGGATCATCGAATATACTTTTTAATATTAAGGTGAAAGGACTGAATCAAAACCGCAAATAATGTACTTCAATTAACTCATACACCGAACTGGGTTTGTTTGTTGGAAAACAATCATAATACTTTTCTAATGAGAGTGTGTTGCACTAATAATGTTCTGTATTTAATCTTTATTTCAATAAAATCGTTCATTGCCGAAACAATCCAATAACTAAATCCACAAATTACTCAAATACACAAATGACCAATACAAACAATTATGAGATTTATTGATTTTATATGCACAGTGCATTTTGTTTTCTATATTTGTTTTGTTTAATCGCGGAACGAGTTATTGCCTTTTGACCACTGCACACAAATTGGTTGCTCTCCTAATTGCTCATTGTTCACTGCCAACTGCACATTAATTGATCTTCTACTCCTCAAACTCCAATACTGTTTGCATCACATGCATTTTGAAATAACAGAATTTGAATGCATTAGTTGAGAGCGATCATTATGCTGGCTTAGTTTGTGCGGGACATCAATAATACTCACTTCAATGTAATTATGCCTGCAATAAAACAGTTCAGTGCACTCATGGCTCCACACAATTTTATCACTAGAAACCACAAAATTACGCACAAAAACAAATGACCAAGGCAATCAATTATGAAAATTAAAAATGTTCAAAATTTCGAACACTTCAACTTGCCATTACTGAAACGATTGTCCTAATTGGCAATCCTGTACTCGGAGTGTGTTTGTTTGTTTGTTTGTTGAATGTTCATTTAGTATAATTCACAGGGAACAATCGATTTATTACCACAAGTTATGCATAACCTGTTGTGATGGGGGGGCAATCACGGTACCGAATCGTATTTCTCCCCCAAGTGGACCCAAAGGGTACCTACATAGACAAACAATCCACATGATGTGGTTGCACTGCATACACTCAACACTCAACATTCACTGCATTTCGTGATATCAGAAGTATTACTCATCAGAGCGCTCAATTCAACAGAGATTTAGTTATCATCATTAGTTTGTTAGTCATCATCGAGCTAAGATCAGGAACTTTCACTTGTACATTCGCTCAACTACATAAATAAAGTCTACTCACTCGTGCTACCCTTTGACCTCCTTTACTAACCAGTGGTCTGATATCGATGGTAACGCCAGACCTCTACAAACCGATGTATTTCAATTAAACATAACCACTAATCTCAAACACCACTTATATCACGCTAAATTTGTGGTAGTCATAAACACAGAGATGCTTATCATAAAAAAAATAAAAGTCAATGTCGTTGCTCACTGAATTGAGTAATACTTCTGAACAAATGTCGGTACGAAAAAAGTTAAAAATTGGAAGGCATTTGCGAATTTAAATTTCTAATTGATCATCATAATGATCATCATTTTTCAAAAATAATATTGAAAGTGAAGTTAGTGTAAATTAGCTGTACCTTTACCTCGCATATACCCAAACAACTTGAGAGCAACTACAGACTCACTAGTACATTTTCTCTCTTTTTTCCTACTTTCCCTTGCATTTTATTAAGAGAACGGCATTTAAATAATTATAGCTTTTTTAATTTATTTGAAAAAACAAAACAATAACCAAACAGAAGTAATGTGTTCAGTATGTGCAACTGTGTTGGGTGTTATTTAGATGTATGGAGATGTACAAGTAGATGTAGTCGTTGAAGCAATCTAATAATATTTAACGTCGCACAGCACTCGCTGCAATAAGCAAACTTGAAAATGCTCTCTTGTGTGTTCTGCTTTCTCTCTCTCTCTCTCTCTCTCTCTCTCTCTCTCTCTCTCTCTCTCTCTCTCTCTCTCTCTCTCTCTCTCTCTCTCTCTCTCTCTCTCTCTCTCTCTCTCTCTCTCTCTCTCTCTCTCTCTCTCTCTCTCTCACTCTCTCTTCTCCAACTTCACATTCGGGTTATATGTTCGACGACTGTATGCAAGCATAGCTCACTACTCGCTGGTTGCATGCTATGAACGGAGCTGTTCTGTTTTGTCTCTCCAGTGTTCGTATTCGAGTCGAGTGTGATTGTGTGCTTTCGTGCCTATGTGCCTGTGTGTTTGTGCGAGTCAGTCGGCTTGTGTCTCTGCCTCGACAACCATCTAGCAAATCTCCAAACAAGAAAAACACAAACTCCGTTCGCAAAATATTTTCGCATAAAATTTTATGATTCAACTTTTGAGTGGTTCTATGATGACAAAGTGATGTGCATGTGAGTGAAGTTACATCGAGCCACTTGTCCTTCCAGTCTCCTCACCACTGCCGTTCGCTTCGTGTCTGTGTGACGACTGTCCATATGTTTGTTTGTCTCTTCGCCTCAACACATCGCATCACCTTCCTTTACTCACATTCGACATAATCTACACTCAATTGATTGTTCCCTTTCAATTTACAATCTACTCATGTCAACTGTGTTTGTGAAATCTGATTTTAACTGATTTTCTCATTTCTTGAGCACTTCTCAAGCACTCAACAATGGCTTCCACGAATCGCAAAGTGACAAAAACAAAGTTACGATATGTGTATGATTATGGTCAGACAGTAGATTCGCGGGATAATTATATTCGAGAATTTGGTGCAATGGTGCCTTCGCCACATGTTCTCGATGTTGCACCACAAATTCCAACAAATGGTGTAACAATCTATGAGTTCCATTTAAGATATCCCCATCGCTGTGAGTACGGCTTGAGAGCAAAAGAAGCGGTTTTTCAACTCATTACCAATTGTGCTAAATCACAAAGATTTAAAGACATCAAAAATGAACTCATTGAGGTGAGCATTATCATTGACAAAATCGGCTCAGTTACACCAATATTAGAAAATGCGGACATAAGAGAGCAGAAATTTAGGCGGCTGCGAGAAATAAGTGAAAAAATTAATAAATTTAGCCAAAATGTTCATGGTTCAAAACGAATTTGCCAAAAGGCTTACGGTGATTGGATTGAACGAACTCAAGCAAACTCTGACCCTACTCAAGGATCAAGTTCAGGCACTATTGCTAACATTGACTTTGACTCAAATTCTCACTCGGATTTGGAGCTAAACTTGAGCATTGAAATAGAATGTGAATTCCCTTATTGTGGTTCTTTGGTTCTTTGTATTGAAGAAATGCCTGATGAGGAGACACGGCTCCAAAACTTGCAGTTTGCATTGTCGCCCCTTGAGCAAGAATGGTGTTATCTGAAGAAGCCAAGATTCGTAGGTATGGCTAATTTTTATTACTATTATCGATATATTGGCAGATTACAATTAAATCTGAATTGTCTGTAGTTGATTCTTACAGTACATGCGATTTCGATAAACGGGTAATTATGGGTTTAAAAGACACTATGAGAGAATTGCCTGGTGCTCGATTGAAGGCACGATTTTGTACTCAGCCCCATACCGACCAACAGTGGACCGAGAAGCAAGTGGCTTTAAAACAATTAGATGTGACAGATATATTCGTCAATGAAGATAAGTGGAAAGAATTCATCCGTACTGTCGTAACTGTCGAAAATTCTTCCTGGTGCTGGGATATCTGCCTGATTCAGCCAGTGCACCCCCTTGATGTCACTGCACCACCAAACAGTGCTGCGAATGAAATTGTGAATGGTGAGTTGCTTGTATATTAACCCTTAAGTAGGCAATTTCAAACATTAGTTCAATTGTTTTTGCCGTACAGAATCCAGTGAACCAGCAAATTTGTCCACGCGTAGAGACATTACTCAACCTCGAGTTCACACAACATCATCTGGCTTTCAAATTAACGAAATAACACTTAGACGCTCTTTGAATTTTTACAATTCAATGTTTTACAACATTAAGGCAATTTGCTGTTTATCCGGACCGACACTGACATGTAAGTTCATTTTCCGTTTTAGCAATGAAGACACAAACAAACAATGTAGCCGCGTTTGAATGCTCAGAGAATACAATGATTAGGCACTTGCGGGCAATTAATTTGGCCACTTATGTTTGAAAGATAACCGAATTTTTAAATGTTGAGTCTGATGTGTTCAGTTGTGCGTATATTAAAGGCAAATTGCTTTTGAGTTGCAAAAATAATCAACTAGAATTTAGGTGTTAAAATTTGTTTCTTATTGACTAGTCTTAGACTAAACAATTTCAATGCTAATCCTATGAATTACTAATAAACAACATTTCAGCATGGCACGAACCTTTCTGCATTTGTGTGCCCAATTGTTACGTTCGGCAGACCAATCACCGAATAATTGTCCGATTTTGTGCCCTACCGCAAAATGAACATGAATTACGAAATGGCTTAGACTGCTCAATACCTGACAGTGACAGTTATGACACTTCAAATTGGACAAAATTGACTCCAATTGGTCCATTTGATATCACCGATGACTATTATGCTAGCCTTTCTTCAAATACATCAAGATATATATTCGATTTTGGCCCGGATTTAAAGCGAGATCCGCTTTGTTACGGAGTTTATTCGTATATTAGTAATGAAGCTTTACCTGATAGCTCTGCATGGACTTTAATTCACCCTTCACCCTTGTCAAGAATTTTGAATGATTATAATTCGAGCCGAACATCTCATGATTCGGGAAATGTAACGAACGCAAGCCATGGTGCATCATCTCATAGTGATTCAGTTAATCGAAATTTGAACCACTACAATGACAACAGCGCCAACCTATCTGTCAGTGAGGATAACTCAAATCGAGATTTTGCAACTGATATGCAAAAGTTTATTCAAACTAATAGCAACACTGTAATTCAAGATTCAATTAATGATCTAACGGGCATTTTGACTAATTCTGGACGTCTGACTAGCTCATCAACATCTATTTATGAGCGTGCTTTAGGACAGATGGATATTATAGACAAGTTGCGTAGGCAATTTCCAAATGTTCAGCAATCGATTGCAGACCAGACTTCTCAATCGAATTCAAGTTATCCGTACCGCATCAGTAATCGGCCTCAACGAACCACAGTCCATTCGAGTTTACCTTTTAATTCAGAGCAACCAAGCAATAGTCGTCCTTTTCAATCAACATCAACCAGTTCGAATCGACTAAATTCGGTCAATACTCGTCAACCAAGCACTGATAATTCGAGGGAACCAAGTTCACTTAACTCTAATCTACCATATTATCCAGTGCCGAGTTATTTGGTCCCTGCTCATCTACACAACCCAATCTATTCTTTTCCAAACGCAGCTAATATGAGCCAACTAACTAGATCAACACAACCAGGGCATAGATCTCCTTATCAATCAACAGCAGCCAATTCGAATCAACCAAGTTCGTCGTACACGAATCAGCCAAGTAATCCAGTGCTGCCAAACCTAAGCTATCCGAACAGACAAACCACACTATACTCGAGTCAACCAAGTTCGTTGTACACCCATCAACTTATCACAAACTATTTGAATGAACCAATTGGAGTGCACTGTCACTATTTAACTGCTGATGAACGTCGACACAGCATACGTGAAGCACAACAATATATGGAAAGAATTCACCAAGAACCTATTGCTAGGCAAAATCCAGCTCACCAAGAAGTAGCAACAGAAGTAGATAGGATTGTAGACAATCAAGGCCATCAAGTGAAACAAAGAGTTCCTGCGAATCCATCAACACTCGAAACTGCATATTCTCGAGTGCAATATTCAGATCCTGCAGTGTGTATTCAGAGTGGGAGAAGTATAGAGGAAGATCTAAACTTACGAAACATGGCTGTCCCTAGGGTAACTATACAAGTGAATGCTTGACTCAATCGTGATATAATACTTTTGATAACTTTTTCAAAGATTGAACCCCAAAACAGCCAAATTGCACCAAATGTGTGCACAGAATCACCAGAAGCCAACTCTAGTAACGGTCCAGTAGATTTCTCAACAAATTGATAAATAATAATGCTATTACCAATTGTCGTCAATTATATTCATAAGGTAAGTAAACTTATTAAAGAATTAATACTTTCAAATCATTTTCAAGGTTAACCAGTCCAAGCACAGCTTTATTCCACTTTCATATGTAGTTGTTTCTGTGACAATTTTGAAATAGAAAACGGAATTCCGGATCATCCTTCTGCTATCGTTCAACTTATCTTACTCTGAGTTTGTTGCCGAACGCCGACCTCTAACCTCTAACCGCGCGTATGTCATCGTATGTGTGTGTGTGTCGTTCCGGAGATACAAAAGAATCGTCATATGCATCGAATTATATTATTAACATTATATAAAGCAATTGAAATTGTGTTGCTTCAATTTAGTTAAAAAAAACTTTAAATTTGAATTTAATATTTGAATAATGGAATTAATAATGATTATATTATAAATAAAGTTACTTATAAAAACTATTCGTTTTCCGTTCAAATTGAATTGAATTCTGTTTTCCCATCATTAATCGAATTTACATATGCAGGCGGCTTCGGCCGCGGCCGTACTGTTCTGTTGTTTCGCAATGGTTCTCTCTCGAAAATGGTTTGCAGTTGCCGTTGTCGGCCTGTGTGTGTATGTGTCCATGCGTGGGTTGTCAGCCCAATTTTGGTTCGACCAAAGAGAACTCTCTGGTGAGTGTATTTGCTTGTTTATTTGGTCGATTCCACGAATGTGTCACTGCAGTGCGGCAGCCTCACCCCCCTCATTCATCCTCCTCATCCTCCATCAAATTGGTTCTCTATTCATTTCCTAGAATTAATATCTATACAGTAAAGCTAAAAATAATCAAACAAATTATAAAAGCTAAGGTACAGGATGGATGGACGGATGCGGATTCGATGTGGTCTATATCGTGCCCACACAGTTGTGCTTTGGCATTTCGGGCTCATTTGGTATTGAATGCTGCCGTATGGCTTTATTCTCAATTGCCAATCGGGCAAATGTTAATACAGTGTGTGTGTGGGACTGATGCAAAATTATGTTTGGGAGAGTTGTTATGTGGCACATTGGTTCGGTGTTCAATTGCTAGTTGATTTACTTACAGTTGGTGTTCCATCCACACACATACACACACACGAATAGAGAGAGAGAGAGAGAGAGAGAGAGAGAGAGAGAGAGAGAGAGAGAGAGAGAGAGAGAGAGAGAGAGAGAGAGAGAGAGAGCATTCACTATCTTTACATATTTCAGACTTACTGTCCGCTCAATGTTTTCATTCATGCCATAGTGCTCTATGTTTCGTTCAATGCAAACCAAACAGCAAAAACAATTATCATTCATCAACTTTATAATTTTAAATTTATTGAATTTGCTCGATGTGTCTATGTATTTTCTGAAAAGGTAATAAAATTAAATCACCCAATTGACCTAATTGAGCCAGTGTCAGTCTGTCGCCAGCGAAGACCGATGGTCGCAAAGCCGTGTGTGTGTCTGTGTGTGCCTAACGAGCATATAGCAGTGTGCTGTGCTGCAGTGCCACGTTGGCACATTTGGTTCTCCAATGCATGCACAAGCATGCACCAGTTCTCAAATGGCTCATATGTACGAAAGAGTCTCGGTTGTACGCTCGGCTCGAGTTCCTATTCACATTCATTTGCTCGTTAACTGGCCAATTGGGGATTGGTTGGCGCATTAATGAGAGACAATTTGGGCATAAGCATCCTTTTCAAGTATAATCAAATTAATCTGTTCTAATTGGACGCCAATGCTAATGTGTGTGCATGGCTATATGTCCTCGAAGTGACAAACACTACACAGTACACACATACACACACTCTGCACACAACCGATGCATCAAGAGAAGAGTGTGTAAAAGTTAAGTGAAGTGACTCGCTGTGACCACTACACACACACACACACACACACACACACACACACGACAGTACAGCTCGATCGAGTATGTACAGACTCTGCATAGAGTCGAGCTGTATAATAATAATACAGTGTGCGATCAGTCTCGTTCGTTCATCTTTCGCACTCTCGCTCCGTGTGAGTGAGTCCGTCGAACGAGTGAGGGAGAGAGAACGAGAATACATGACGACGAGCGGCGACGATCGAGCTCTCTCTCTCTCTCTCACTGCTCGCCAAAACTCAATCAGCTGGTTTGTTTTGCGTTCTGTGCACTTTAAATGCACATTTATGTGCGTGTGTTGTGTGGCTGTGTGTCTGTGCTGGCTCATTTGGTGTGAGGTCGATAATGAACACACACACACCAAATGTCATCGAATCGATCTCATGTGCTGACTAGCTGTGTGTGATTATTATTATGAACATTATTGACAAACACTTCACACCACACACACAGTCCTCTCAATGTGCGTCTGTGTGTGATGATCATCTTCTTTCTGCCTCCGTGTTTGCATAGTATCGGTCTACTTCCACCCGCACTCGAATACTCCAATCTCTACTTTTGTGTGTTACTCGTGTGTCTGTAAGAATACTCTCATGATGACGAAAACCAATTCAACGTCCCAGTATAGACCCAAACTGCGTCCAAAGCGTAAATTGAAACTCGCAAGCATCTTCCGCCAGTCATCCACTCATGAAGTGATCTTTTCACCAAATGATCCTGAAGAAGTGTTAGGCAGCATTTTCCCTGAACAGAGTCCACCTTTATGTGCTGCTAATAGCGTCAAACCAGAAAGCGATTTGAAGCCAGTCGAGAGCAATCCAAGCGCAACTGTCCCAAAAACTAGTCAACCACTCTGTGGTACTTTTAAGTTGAATCCAATTCTCGAACCCAAAAGCAGCGGAGCTCAGTCTAATGAGCCCAAATTGAATCTTCTCCCTATGTTTGGCATACCGGTAGAGCTAGAGTTTAGTTTGCCCACTAGCATTTTTGGTGTTCCAATTGACCCTGATGTGGTGGCTGAGGCGAATCGATATGTCATTGATCATTTCAACTCAATGGATCTGAATGAAGTGATCAAGGATCAGGAAGTAAAGTACATCACTTTTGAACCTGTACCGTACTATAGGCAAATATGCTGCATCTACAAACCGGAATTGGCTTGTAAGTTGAATAACTCTTTGACTGTTTATCAATTCGAATCATTTTTAGTCGAACAAAACAAAAAAAGCATAGAATTAGGGCGCGCAAATGCATGTGAAACGGTAGACATTTGAGTTTTTAACATTCTAATCAAATTCACTCCACACAGATAAGCCCGCCTGTTTGTCTGCGGATCTTATCCGTACAGTTAATTTGATGTTGAAGTTGAATCCTCACTACAGAGTGATTGTTCACGATTGCCTAAGACCAAAGAAAATATCGATGGGATTCCCGCAGCGCTATGACCCCTGTCGCGCAAATGACATTACTCCGAGTGTACAGTATGAGAGCAACTATTCGCGACCTATGATAATCCACTTTTTGACAACATTGGGCAACATTGACGAGAGAGAGCAAATGGAACAGGTCGAGAAAATGCGTCCACCGGAGCTGCAAATGTGCATTGGCATCTATTTGTATGAGCAAGAACTCCCGCCTGGCGACCCGAGATATCCACTGGGAGTGAATCATGCATTGCCTGATGAAACAGAGGACGAACTCAAAAGTACTGCCACACCGCAGGACAGTACTGATGATGTGGATGAGCCCTACATTGATGACAGTCAAGTTGAGAATATCAAATTTGTTCCATTGCCATTCCTCAATGAAATCTACTGCATCAGCAAGCCAGGTCTTGTCTGTAAGTATTGATTTTAATGCCATTTTGGATCATACTTAAAGGACATTATATTATGTTAGTTAAGGAAAAGGTATTCGATCCCGATGAATTAGAGTTGTTCAAGTACATACTCGAAAGCAATACTCGTTTTCGAGTTATTGTTCGAATGTGCAAAAGGCCCAAGCAGTCCCAATTGGATATCTACCAGAAGGATCTAGTAGATGTGGACACAGTGTTGCGAGAGTACGACTTTACCGACAAGATGGTCAAGCGACTGTCACAGAGGGAGCAGAAGAATTCAAAATTCGTCTTTTGGAGCCACTCGAAGGTCGAGGAGCAGTCGAAACCGATTGGCGAGCACCTCTGCTATGGTGTCTATCTGTACGAAGAGGAGAAGTGCTGTTGTATCACTTGCCTCACTAAGGAACTGTCGATTAAAACATATACAAGCACTATGTACGATGAACTGGTAGGAGCACCAAAGGTAGGTGTACACAAGTTAACCTAACAAGGTAAAACACAGAAACTTTGATTGTCTCATAGATTAAACCAATGAAGTACAACATTGCGGTTCCGATTGGCAATCCAGACAAGGATCCTGTGTCGGCATTCCTGGCTTCAGTTGCTACTATGACCACAACTCAGTGCATCGATCTGATTTGAGATGGTTGGTATTGAAACTTTGTAGTATTAATTAGAATTAGTAGTAGAATGTGTTATCTACTCTATTTAGTATTGCTTGATTAATTTGTTTCCTCTTGATGGACCGTTGAAATTGTTGTGTAATTCATTAATTCGTGATTTAAATAAAAGTTTTGATTGATTTAATCCCGGAATTCCTTGTTTGTTTTCATGATTATGCTATTATTTCTTTAACATTGCACACATTGCAGGCAGTAACTGAGATGACACTGAACGCCAGTAAGAATAAATTGGCAATGTAACGCAATGACTGCACAGAAAGTGTAGAATGTGCACTTTTATGCAAAGTACAACATACAGATTCGCATTTTCGTGTACATCGCACTCATTCGCAATTGCTTCTATCTTTTATGCAGCTGTTTTCACTCGACGAGTGTTGTGTGTTGTTCGATCGGTTTATTATAACGCTGCTCTCAATGTGATATAACTCTCTCTCTCTCTCTCTCTCTCTCTCTCTCTCTCTCTCTCTCTCTCTTTCTCTCTTTCTAACTAATGTTCTTTTGTGTTTAACACCCATCACCAATGCATAACATCATGTCGATATTTTAATCTAATTTACCTTGTTGTTGTTGTTAGCTGTTACTAAGTTTGATCTGTTACAAGCAATTTTCCTGTTTGGTATTATTGCTGTTGGCACACTCGGTGAGTTAATGTCACTTCCTTGTGAGCGTGTGTTTGTGGCGTGCGTGTATCTTGTTATTGTTTTTGCAAATAGTGTTTGTCAGCAATACTGACTCCGCATCCGTCTATCGATGAATGGGCAAAAAAGTGAAACTCAACTACGCTTGTTATTCTTAGGGTAATTATGCCATAATTAATAATGCATCAGTAGCAACAACAGACAAGTGGTAACAACTGATTGGAAGGAAAAATCGATTTTTCGAGCGATACATCGGGCCAAAGCCAGTGAGGCGTTCTTGTCCGAGCTCTTCAACCAAACAGGCACAACTGAGATAATTGGTTCTTTAATATGTTTGATTTATTAATCTAAAAGTGGTCAGCTGGCCAGCAACAAAATGTCAAAAGACTTTTAGATAAACTATGAGATATACGAACGAGATCAGAGTGGACTTGAAGAAGAAATGGACAAGCTAACATGGAAGACACTAACAAGTGAGTACGACAATGAGGCCAAACAAACTAAATCTGAGAACACACACTCACAATCAGTTTGTGTTTGCGAAATTGAACAATGTGAGTTGAATCAAGTTGAAAGTCAAAGTGCAATTAAATGGAAGAGGGTGTCTGCCATTCATACCAGAACGATGCCAATGATGACGAGAAGTTTGTTGACTGGCCACACAAGAATGACGAACACAAAAGTTACACAACTGTGATATCATGATACCAATGAGTTGATTCTAGTAGATGATTTGACCGGTGATCTGTCTTCTGTCAGAAAAGCCAATTTACACAAGGCGTAGATGGCAATAAACAGTGTCGCGATGAGTGACGAAAAACGGCTAAACAGCAGCAGCCTCACCATCACAAGGTGCTCAACACACTTCCAATGCAGTGGTCGCAGTCGTCGTCGTTAGCAGTTTAGTTTGGTGCAAAAGCCTTCGGAACACTTGGTCTTGTTAGGTGAAGTAGGTGTGAACAATAGTCTGCAACACAAGTTTGGCTCAATTAGATCAATAAACAAGAAAAGCCACACATACAGCAACACTAATACGCGATATGCTCATTCGGAAACCTTGACTTGCTTCACCAGAACGGGCCTCACAATTGTACAAATCGTGTATAATTGAAACACTTGGTTTTGTTATTGAAAACCGAATCAATATGCTTCAACTAAAAGATGACAAGCTCGTCTAATGGCGGATCAGTGAGAGAAGAGAGAAGAGAGGAAAGGGGAGAGAGAGAGAGAGAGAGAGAGAGAGAGAGAGAGAGAGAGAGAGAGAGAGAGAGAGAGAGATGCCGAACGATCAGAGTTCATCACTCAAACTTCATCAATTTGATGCTTCATCGATGGTCTGCTGGGTTGAAGGTGGTGAATGTGCATTTACAGTCCAGTTCAAGTCCAAGACAATATCCAATTAAAACATGACATGCAACGACACGGAATAAACCAACTTTTGGTCCTAGCCTCATCGAGCTTCCCCTTAGTGCCAAGTGCAGGTTGTTCACAGATCTGGTGATGTTTGCTGTGATGCAGCTGCATGATCTCAGCCAAGATAACAGGCTCCAGAGGAATGTAGTCGTATGGCAAGTAAGTCTATGTAACCTTCACAAGATTATGATGTGCTGATGTAATGAAAATGTATTTGTTCATGTATGTGCAGACACAGGCACATAGAGGCAAAATCGAATAAGTAAGAGTAAAACTGCAAATACATTGCCACTTACCCGCTGGATGCAAGGAACGCTTGTGAGACAATCATCGACACGTCTCAAGTTAATTATTTGTGAGTAGTTATGTCAACAAAAGGTTTACAATCAAATTTCAAGAGTTGAAGGTCCGAATGTATGCGAGTCTTCAGGAGATCGCACGGCAATGTCTTGTACATCCACAACGACAGACAGGCAAACCAACGAGCCAACTCTGCACACTGTGTGACACTACGATCGAGGCTGCCAGGCAGAAGGACAGACCAGAGAACACCGCCAGAGAGTTTGACAAGTGATGCATCGGGCCGAGTGCAGATTGTGGACATGTGAAAGGGCAATGAGATGGAAATGGACAGACAGACATTGAAGTTGGTTAAACACATGCCACACAATAAGTACAAGTTAGTCCACGAGTTCGCAAACACACTTCAAATTTATTCGCCTGTCGAGTGATGTGATTGTTGGACATTGAGCCTATTGACAATAGGTACTCTGCTTGTCTTGTGCCTCCTCTCGCTAACTTCTCATATTAGATCATCGTTTGTCCTTACACTCGTGTTCATCTCACGGGCCTGTCGCCACCACCAATAAGTACATTGGGCACTAGGCACGATCCACCGCTGGTCGACCTCTCCCATGGTGTGCTTTCGTGTTCGTCTGTCCATCCTGCATGCCTGCTTGGCTGCCTCGATCGTAATGTGCAGAGTTGGCTCGTTGGTTTGCCTGTTTGTCATTGCTATTCGTTGCGGATACACAAGACATTACCGTGCGTTCTCTCGATGACTCACTCAAACTCGGACTTCCACTCTCGAAATTTGGATGTTAACCCCTTGTTGCCATTATCACCGACATTGCCTAATTTGAGTCATGACGATGATTGTCTAACAAGGGCTTCGTGCATCCAACCGGTAATTGGCAATGTATTTGCACTTTCACTCTCATTAATTCGGTTTTTTCTCTCGGTGTGCCTGTGTGTGCCCTTACACGAACATATAGACTTGCATTGACCCGTACACTGGTCATCCTGGGACAAGATCCGCGGAAAGGCTACATTTCTTGACTTGCCATACGACTAAAATGCACTGGAGATAGTGATCTCGGCCGAGATCATGCAACTGCATCACAGCAAACATCACCTGACCAATTTTATCAACCTGAACGTGGCACTTGAGAAGCTTGATGAGGCTAACTGTAAGACCAAGAATTGGTTTATTCTGTGTCGTTGCATGATGTGTATTACTTGACTTTTGTCTTGCACCTTAGGCGACACCAAGATCATCGTCCATTAGCAACTGTCTATCTGATTTAATGGTGGTGGTCACATTAACCACTCGATCTTCTGACAAAAACTCTCGCCCAAAGGTGGTGCACCAAGTGGCGATCTGCTAAAGGCAATCAACACTGAATTTGGCTCACTCGAGAACCTGAAAGCTCGAGTGTGAGCACTGGCTGTGTGTGTGCAGGACTCATCATGGGCTTGGCTCAGTCGGTGCCTATTCAGTGGCTGTTTACGAGCAGTAGCCTGTCCGAATCAGGACCCATTGAACCAACCACAGGACATCTTCTGTTCGGCATTGACGTGTGGGAGCATGCCTACTATCTGCAGTACAAGAACGTTCGACCAGATTACGTGAATGCCATCTGGAAGGTGGCCAACTGGAAGGAAATTGAGCAGCGTTACTTGGCCGGTCGTCCCAAGAACTAAATTCGCTTGTCCAAAGGACTCTTGCAGAATGTGCGTTTGATCACAGATACAAACGAAGAAAACCTATTATCACTGTAGATCAATATACTTTTTGTGTTTACTTGGAGAAATTGATGTTAAAAGAAATCGAAATAAACATTCGAACTTATATTTTGACTTGTTGTTGCAGTAACTCACTTTTGCCAATTATCTTAAACATTGTTAACCATTTGCCCATTGTAATGCTGGCGGCCGCTAGTGTTGTTGAATCAAATAAATGCTGATGCACTATTCGCTATTCGATTGATAAAGCCCCCGAGCACATTGGTGAACGAAAAGCGAGAGTAACCGAATAACTCAAGATCGCACACAACCAAACTCAACGATATGATTCCGAGTCAAACTAACTAACAAAGTAATTGTCTAAATGGCACCTTGAATTGTACTGTAATCGTCTTCATCAGTAGAGTGCCAACTGCGATTGGCTGCATTTGAATCTGTGACTAGTCGACTTGTCCAATTAATAAAATTAAATTAAAAATAGCCAAATCAACTCTGTTCCACTAATCAGATCACATGCACCAAGTGGTTCGTAATGACTTACTGTCAGCCAAAGTGTTGTTTCAGCAAATTCTACTTCTCACTTGCCGAAGGCGAGTTGTGTTGAGTGAGGTCAGCCGGTCGATCTCTCTTTGTTAAACGGGCGCTCGTTCATGTTGGTGTTTGCGCAAGCGAGTATGTGTTTCTCCGATGAAAGTCAAACCAGCGAGGCAATGTATCGGTCAACCGTAGACCATGTTATCTAGATTAATTCTGGCAATGGAATTTGGTTGAGTTGCGTTCAATGCATCGTCGTCTTAGAATAAATTGTGGTCAAATGGAAAATGGTTTATTATCCAGGCAAACAAAACTCACCAACCTACATTGAATCGCGCAGAGTATGGCACTGGTCGAGATTGTTTTGACAAGTGTGGGCTAGTGTTTTCGCTGTTTGCCATTTGATTATGTTTTATCAGCACTGTCTCACTTCATTTGATTGACCGCATTACATTGTCCGCATCTCCAAACTCTAAATGAGCGTTCCTGCTTGACAGTATAATGCAATTGGAGGTGGCCAATGTGAGATGGACACGAGTGTAAGGACAGGTGATGATCTAATATGAGAAGGAGAGTTAGTGTGAGGAGCCACAAGACAACCAGAGTACCTATTGGTGGAAGCGACAGGCGAGTGTGTCACACAAGTTCAACGACAAACGATGGTCTAAATGGGAGAAGGAGAGTTAGTGTGAGGAGCCACAAGACAACCAGAGTACCTATTGGTGGAAGCGACAGGCGAGTGTGTCACACAAGTTCAACGACAAACGATGGTCTAAATGGGAGAAGGAGAGTTAGTGTGAGGAGCCACACAGTCTCACTGTCCACTCCGTTCTGTGCGCGTTACCACGCACATCACCACCACCGATCTCGCTTGACTTCAGTCTATTCGAGCTCTTGGCACATTCTACAGCAAATCCAATTTTTTATCAATTGCCAGACTACTGAATAAATAGGCAATTGCACAGAAAATGTATTTGATGTTAAATGATGTATGCTTGGAGTATTCCATCGAAGTAGAACCATTGTAAATTAATATAATCCGATGAGACATTAGACATCAGCACAAAACACAACCCGCTTTAGTCTTGGCAGAGTGTGACATTATGTCTGTGCTTGCAATGCATCCATACTGGTACCAATAGTCAATTTGTTATTAATTGTTGTTCTTTGTATTTGGTTAGTTGAACACTGCTCAGTGCCAGCTGTGGTGCGAGCTGGCAGACCAAGCAACGACCACGTCAAGTCCAAAGTGGCAGCAGAAAACCTGGCCAATCATTAGATAAGCCCGAATCAGTGCCAGTTGTGGAAAGTACAGTGTCCAGTGCTGTTGTAGTAAGTTCCGTTCTCGGTTCTCGGTATGTCTTCGGCCAAATCACAAACGGTCAAAACAGTCAAATGAACTTAAATCAATTTGAAACATACACTGTCATTTGTTTCTGTTTGTAGTTTTAAATCAACATAGACAAACTACTCTGCCAATCTGATAAAATTCATTTGATTGATCACTTTACATTGTCCGCATCTCCTTACTCTACATGAGCGTTTCTGTTGACAGTATGATGCGATTAAAGGTGGCCAATGTGAGATGGACACGAGTGTACGGACAGGTGATAATCTAATATGAGAAGGAAAGTTAGTGTGAGGAGCCACAAGACAACCAGAGTACCTATTGGTGGTGGCGACAGACCAATGTGTCACACAAGTTCAAAGACAAACCATGGTTTAAATGGGAGAAGGTAAGTTAGTGAGAAGAGGAGAAGGAGAACAAACGTTTCGCCTCAGGACCAACCAAAAAGACATCACAATGTCGAGTCACTTGCTCGCAGAGGCTCAAAGAGTTTTGGTCTTTGAGTAAATTGTGGTCAAATGGGAAATTGCTTATATTATTCTCTCTACACAACACTCACCAACCTACATTGAATCATGCAGAGTATGGCACTGGTCAATATTGTTTTGACAGGTGTTGGCGATTTGGTTAAGTTTGAGGAGCTCTGTATCAAGTGCAGAGGTGTTGCTGCCAACATAACACAGAATCATTGCGACATCTTCATTGTCACACAAATGACATTTGAGTCCGATTCGGTTGAACTTATTTTCTTTTGTAGTTTGTGCGGTCGACGCCCGAGAAGAACTGGTAGCCTTGTTAAATTCAAACAGAAGTGACTACATGTCTAGTTCTGTCGTATTGTGTTCTGTCCTCGGTGCTCGTTGTGTCTCCAGCCAAATGGCCAACCGCTCAAAAACAGTCAAATGTGCCTCAATCAATTCATTGATTATTGTTTCTGTTGTATGTCTGAGTATGTCTGTCGATATAAATCATCTTAATCTACTCTACCAATTAAATTAAATTCATTTGAGTGAGCACTCTACATTGACCATTCTACATGATAGTGTGAGGCAAACTCAAGTACCGCTCGTCAATGAGACTGATCACATTCTGCGTTTGCTGTAAACTAAACTGACTGCTTACGACTGCGGCCACCGTGTTGCCAACTCGTGCTGAGTAGTCGGGCTGCTGCTGATATTTGACTGTATTAGCATGCTGCTACACTTATCGAGACACTGTTGATTGCCATACAAGTCTACGTTGGAAATGATCTTTGTTATGGGGATTTCTTACTGGAGACACATCCCCTGTCAAGTTATCCATTAGAATCTACCCGCTGGTATCATGATATCACCCTCATGTGGCTTTTGTGTTTACTTTCTTTGGTGGCTTTCACAGATTGTCTTTGTGGCCATCTCCTTCACGTCATCACTGGTGTCTTTCTGGTATGTTCATCTGCCCTCTCCCATTTTATTGACATTTAACATTATTTAACTAACATTGCCCAATTTTGCACACACAGACTGTTTGTGAGTGCTCTCAGATTTTGTGCGTTTGGCCTTACAGTCGTGCTTTCTTGATGGTGTCGTCCATGTTTAGCTTGTCCATTACTTCTTCACATCCACTCTAGTGTCGTTTGTGTGTGTCTCATTGTCGTCTATCATTTAACCCTAATTTGTCTTTTTTTTGTTTTAATAAGGGTTTATTTGGTCTGACACAAAGTCTGCCAGTAAGACACAACGATTACGTTCTGAGCTTAAATAATTCAATCGACGTTCTGCAAGTGAGCGGCAAGGAGCGAGTGAAGTGGCAAGACCGTAACCAAAATGCCCAATACTGGCCACGACGGGCCGAAGTGATTCTCACTGCAATCGACTTTGTAAATGAGAGGCAAAGTGAGAGTGAAGTGGTAAGACAGTGCCAATCGAGTGGTGAATGACACACTCACATCAATAGACAGCTTTGTGGGAGACTCACAGTTGGCTTTTGCACTCAATCTGTTCGTTTCTGTTTTGATCACAGATTTAAAGTGCCTGGTCACCGCAAATTAAACTAACACTGAAATTTCACTTATAATTTTCAATTTATTTGCCTGCAATGATGTACAAGATATCAAACTGTCTCTGGCTACACACGAATGTCAATAAGAAATCAAAAGTTTGACAAGTCGTAGTATAGAAACAAGTTCGCATAGTGTATCACTGCAGAACACATCATCGAAGCACTCGAAACCTTTGCCTATTTGCAAATTTTGCTAATTAAAACACATTAATTCATACATAAACGTATGTGTCAGCAAATATAATATAATATAATCTACCGTTAAACAAACAGCATTCGACAAGCATCCACATACAAACCGCAATAGCGACACGCACAAATCAACGAGATAAAAAGAGAAGTCCCTCGGTCGCGTTGTCGCACATTTTGTGTTTCTCTCCTCTTCTCGACTGCAGCAAATATATGTTCGGCTGCCGAAGCGTTCGCGTTGTGTAGATGTGGTGAGTCTACTCGAGTTCTGTTCTGCACTCGATACACAACTTGGCCGCTGTAAATGTTCATCGTCGCCCCGCACCAAACACAATCAAAAACAGTAGACTTTGTCTCTTCTCTAGTTTATCAAGTTGGTCTAATTTTCTGTATTAATAGAAAAATAAATGATATAATGTCCGACTGTACACAAGTGATCTGTTTTGAATGAATTAAGCTGAACCTATTGACGATCAAGTAGGGAGGCAACTCAAAGCACAACACACCGAAACAACACAAAGATGAACTCAAGAGCACTTGCCAACTTGCAATCAAAGTGACAACACAGACGACGAGTTGAACCGAACAAATCGAGTGCTATGCAATGTGATGGCCTCACACATGGTGTGTGCACTCACACGAACACATAGACTTGCTTTGACCCTTCCACTGGTCACCTTGGGACAGCAGAACCGAGGAAAGGTTACATTGCTTGACTTGCCATACGACTAAAATGCCCTAGAGCCGGTGATCTCTTCAGCTGCATCACAGCAAACATCACCAGGCCTATGTGAACAACTTGAAAGTGGCATTCTTTAAGCGAGTCTCGGCCTGACAGCAACTGCTTCGCTGTGTCGCAATTTACGTTATGTGTCTCGATCAAATCGTGTGTAGTTACACGATTCCGTGTAACTCTGACTCGTTGTGTTCTGTGTCTCGGTAACTAACGAAAGCTAAATTCCTACTTTGCAATCAAACTCTAACCAATCACCGTCCCTAATCAATTAAACCTTTATCGCGTTGGTGCTTTTCTCCTGACATCTTCAAATTGACCATTCTGGCCATTTGTGACTCGAGAAGCTCGATGAAGCTAAGGCTAAGAGTTGGTTTATCACTTTTCACTACATGTCGTGTATTAATTGTATGTATTGACATTGTTTGCTCTTTAGGTGACACCAAGGCAATCATACAGTTGGAGCTGGCTATCCGCTTTAATGGTTGTGGTCACATTAACCATTCAAACTTCTGGCAGAATTTATCGCCCAACGGTGACACATCAAGTTTTGATCTGCTCAAGGCAATCAACGCTGACTTAGGCTCACTCGAGAACCTGAAGGCTCGAGTGTCAGCTTTTGCTGTGGGTGTGCAAGGCTCAGGTTGGGCTTGGCTCTGCGGGTGCCAAGTCAGTGGCCGATTGCGTGCAGTGGCCTGTCCCAATCAGGACCCAATTGGAACCAACCACAGAACTTGTGCCCCTGTTTGGCATTGACGTGTAGTAGCATGCCTACTATCTGCAGTACAAGAACGTCCGACCAGACTATGTCAATGCCATCTTGAAGGTAGCCATCTGGAAGGACATTGAGAAGCGCTACTTGTCCCAAGAAATAAATTCGCGGGTCCGATGGACTCTTGCATCCTCTTGTACGTTTGATCATAGATACAAACCAAGAAACCTACTAGTCTTAAGTGACGCCGTTGGCGTGAAGTCGGAGCGGCGGTATCGCGAACACTTTCCTTATCAGTTCAGTCATCGATGTGCCATCAGAGTGCAACAAACACTAACGTCAACTTTTTCAATACACATCTATTTAAAATATCACTAATTATCTTTAGTGACCTTTGATCTTATATTCACAAAATTTAACCAGGTTGTCTACACCTACACAAGAATTTTTGGTAAATTTTAAAGCGATCCATTCCAATACATTTAACCGTATAGCCTCAATCCTGTACACAGAGTCGTCTCTTCAATGGTTCAATGTTTTTGAACAGATACAGTCAACAGTATGGAATTTGGTCCAAAGTAGACGCTATCACACCCAATATGTGAATCACATCACTCCTGTATGAGTGTATCACTGCTCATCTTCTTTGCGCACAGGCGCAGGGCGCGCTGCTCGGAGTGTGTGCTTATCTGATACGCACATCCACTGTTGACACTCAGTCTCTACACATTTCTATTCAAAATTAAATTATTTTTTGAAAAAATTCCTGCTTCTTTGACCTATGGGTTATGGCACAAAAGGCACATCTTCACCCCAACCAGAACACTGTGTAAAATTTTCAGACTGATCCATTGAACGGGTATAGTCGAAACCCTCTACACAAGCCTTTTCCAATTGAGTTGACGGAGAGTCCTCACTTCACTTACTCGCTCGCTCGACGTTTCGCTCCGACAATTATCACTGTAGATAAGTAGACTTTGTTTTAGTTGAGAAATCTATTAAAAGCAATCGAAATAAACATTCGAACTTAGATTGTGACTTGTTGTTGCAGTATCTCACTTTTGTCAATTATCTTCCTATTTTGGATCAACAGCAAATTGCTAACTATTTGCCTATTGCTACGGTGGCGGCCGCTAGTGTTGGTGAATCAAACAAATACTTAAGAGCCACTCGCTGATGCACAACTCGATCGAATAAACTAATAATAAACTACCACATTGGTAACAGATAAGCTAAAGTAACCGAATAACTCAAGGTCAAACACAACCAGACACAGACAAGCTAACTGACTATAGTCATGTTCATCTGTCTCAATTTGCATTTAGAAATCTCAATAGTACTCTGATGATCTACAAGATGAATGTGGCAATTGACAATTATTGTGTCCACCGACCAAGAAGGATCGTATAAATCGCACAAAGTGTCTAAGCAGCAGTAACTCAACGATATAAGAACGAGTCTTACGTATATGTCTAAATGACACATTGAATTGTACTGTAATCGTCTGCACCAGTAGAGTGCCAACTGCGATTGGCTACATTTAAATCTGTGACTTGTAGGCTTGTCTAATGAATGAATAGCTGAATCAACTATGTTCCACTAATCAGATCATATGCACCAAGTGGATTGTAATGACTTACTATCAGCCAAAGTTTTGTGCAAATGCCACTGCTCACCGAAGGCGAGTGGTGTTGAGTGAGGTCAGCAGATTTGTCTTTCGGTGTGTGTGTCTTGCCATGCGGATTCTCATTGATTTTGAAGCTTGTGCAAGGGAGTAACTCTCCGAACAATTAGAGTGCAACCAGTGAGGCAATGTGTCGGTCAAACGTAGATCATGTTATTTAATAGTGGTCTTGGCGTCAATTGTGGTCAAATGAGAAATGCCATATTTTCGGGACAAACAACACTCATCAATCAACATTGACTAGTGCTGAGTGTGGCACTGTTCGAGATTGTTTTGACAAGTGTGGGCCAGTGTTTGAGCTGTTGTCCATTTGATTATGTTTTAGCAGCACTGTCTCACCTGCATAAGTCATGCTGCCCACAGACCACCAAATCATCTTCATTGCCCCACAAATGGAATTTGAGTCCGATTCGGTTGAACTAATTTGATTGTGTAATTTGTGAGATCGACGCCTGAGAAGAACTGGTACGCTGTTACATTTGGACATAAGTGACTGTGTCCAGTGTTTAGTGCTTTCGTAGTGTACCGGTATGGCAAATGGCCAACATTCAAATGAGCCTTAATCGATTTAAAACAAGCACTGATAATTGTGTCTATTATATGTCTGAGTATGTTTGTTGATTTAAATCATCTTAATCCGCTCTGTCAATCTGATAAAATTCATTTTAGTGTTTAGACTACACGCTCTCATCATCAGGAGCAACAACCTGCAGTCAGTAAACACATCGACACAGATCAAACCCAGTCGAATTGGAGTATACATTGCATACAGTCTACTCTCTGTAATTTAGAATTTTTGGGAGTAAAATCTCAAAATATTTTCAAAGTTATAAATTATAAAGGGGCGAAATTTGGGTTAAAATGTAAATAATTTGGTTTAATTGCAATAATTAACTTAACGATTTCACAATTTGAAGTTCAAATATCATAAATAAGTAGATTGTAGTAAAATAATTCAATTATGACGACTAAATCATAAAAAAAAGTTTGATTGCATTTCCAGAGATTGTCGCTTCTCATTCTCACTCTGGGTCACTTTACCTAACAAAATTTCCCAAGTACAAAAACTTACCTTGGTCCCCCATTATACATTTATTCTAAATAAACTCCAAATTTTGTTCTAAATTATAAATTATAGAGGGTTTTATAAGTTACAGAGAGTTTTTGTACTGTAAAAGGTACTAAATTATACCAATTTTTGACCAAACCTACTCCAAGTTATAAATTATGGAAGGTTTTTAAGTTAGCCAGTCATACGTAAATTACAAAGAGTTGACTGTACTATGTAATCACTGGATAGATTTCATCTGGTATAATGCACATTATAAAGTGATGTTTTCATTTTAAAAGTATTCAATCAAATTGCCTTAATGATCTTTCGTAACATTCCTCAGAGGCAAACACTCGCATGACTCATCTGCTATAAAATTATTAATATTATTGTTGTTGTTTGTTTAATGTGGCATTAGCGAACAATTACACATCGACAGACCGGTAGCACAGAACCTGACACCTAACAATAATTATTTGTTTGGCTTGTATCCGATAAATGTGTCATTTATTTACATATCAATAATATCATTCGAATGACGGACTGGTAATAAATGCTCAGATTTTGTTTGCCGCTTCAGTAAGCCGCCACTGTCAAGCACTCTGTTCGCTGTCCCTTGAGAGCCGCACATTGCCTCAGCATCGCCTGGCTGCTAAAGTGCTTACAGTCAGTGCTTTCGAACGGATCGAACCAACAGTGGAATGTGTGCTGTGTTTGCCTGTGCGTCTCGATGGCATCACGCTCCCTCGTTCACTGTGCTGTGCACTGTGACCATTTAGTGTCAGTGACATTGCATTTGAATGTGTCCATCCATTGAGGTGCACTGCATTACATACACTCGACACACACTCGAATTGACCAAAACCGAATTGGTGAATCATACGAGTCATTGGTGTCTCTATTAGCTAACATTTTAAGTATATTTGTAGATCACTTGTCTACTCGGCCTAACTGTTCTGTCCTTGTTGGCCTAACCATTTGCAATCGGACTTATGCCACGAATGCCTCATGTAATGCAGAATACTGACAAAAGACCATTTCACAATACATCAATGTCACTATTTTGGTATGATTGTATGTGTTGGCTAATATCGAATCGATTGGTGAACTAACCAACTTGCACTTGCACTTGCGCTTCATGTGTGCATGTGTTTGCCTTTTTGGGGCGTTTTGTTTTTGTTATTTTTGTTTTGTTTGTTCGTTGGTCGAATTGATTCATACTTTGTGTAGTGAACAGGGGCAATTGGTTGCTGTTGTGCATTTGTCTGTGCGTTTGATTTGAGAAAAGTCCATCACTAAAACTTAACCAAAGTGCAATCATGCAATGTGTTTGCATATGGTTGAGTAAATTTGATCAATCAGTGTGGCAGCACAGTGTGTCCACCACAAGTCCACTCGTATTCAGATTGAACGGACCACTCTCATGTTTTGCGTTGATTTGACCCGGTCGGTGTTTGCAAACTTGATGCAGTCGTTCACTGTACTCTGTAACTGTAACAGTGCAAAACAGTGTCCTTGTGCTCACTGCATTGTAACAAACAATTCCATCTATATCTGATCAAATAGTGTTCAATGTGACATCCACATGAGATGCACTCACTCACTCGAACAAAGTCATGCCGCCGCAGCGATGTATGCACATGCAAACAGACCGGCACACAACACGACTGCAAGCAGCATTCACCACCATTCAAATCGACACCAGTCAAATTGGATTATATCTAATTTGATAACAAGCAACACAGCAAAAAGACCACTGCTACTCTGCACACTCTACGATTGCATGTCTGCATAGTATCTATACTGGACACACTCAACTCGACGTTCTTCATCATCAACATCTTCACCACCACCAGAATCTTTTTTCACAATCTTGTCGGCATTTAGAACAACCCTAGTCAATAATTCTTGATGAGCGTGATTGGCATGAGAATGTGACATGGCCCAAGTGGCACGGCACTTGGGCTAACACAATCAATAAATTACTAATTAAGATTACTCAGAAGTCATACTTACCGAGCTGGGCTTTTGCAGCCTCGGTGGTGACACACTAGATGCGGTTGTTCACTGGAATCAGTTTGTGCCACAGGACAACTAAACAAAGTAACATACTAATCAAAGCAAAACAACCAGAACAAGATGAAACATTACCAAGTGAACTGTTCAGTGAAAGCTTTCGAGAGGCGCTCACTCACTTCAGTTGCACAAAACCCCAAGCCCAATACGACCGTTTGCAAGACATTGAGGAATATCTTCACTGTCACACCAAATGGGCCATTCTAGTCCACCAAACACAACATAAATCTGAAACTGTATGAATGTTGCATTGAACATTCACTCAAACACTGACAACTAATAGCAGAAATGGATGGCAAACAAATAAGAACACAAACGACACAGTGCGCACTGACGGTGAAAGGCCATTTAGAGCTGACCGACAGAAGCATTCAATCAATATTGACAAATATAAGCCTAGGGACTATCATTCTAATTGTTCGCCACACTAATTGAGCAATTGATTTGGTTGTACCGAGACACCGATGGCTGTATCGAGTGCTCACTAGTCAGGTGAATCTACTTGCTGCTCAATAACCAAACAAGTTAGTTGCAGTTTGCACGACCACTCGAGTGATGTTAGATTTTTGCATGTGACAATATTAGTGACCGAACTGTAAAAATTAACTGAATGATCTTTTGTGCCAAAACGGCAATCATCAGCATCAGCGGGTGCACTTCTTGGAGTGGTCCTCTTCTCACACTCTCATGAGCTCACTGAGCTCAGTCGAACACAAACGTCCAATTCATCTTTGGCGTAAAATGCACACACCAACGACAGACAAGCCGAGTGACTGGGTGAAGCAGCACTCCCCGCGATATAAATCGGCTCAAAACGCCATTCGAATTGGAGAAAGCAAACATTACATTGTCTCCATTTGGCACACACGTCTTGCCATCAAGTGACTGTCTACTCGGTTACAAAGGTGTTCATTTTGAGTGCCTAAATGAATTATGATCTCATTGTCAGGAGATCCTCGTTTCGCCGGTTCTAATTTAAAAGTGCCTTTGTCCAATTTGATCCCATGAACAGTCCCACACTGGCCCATGTTGTGAGTGTTGTTTTGTCTTAGAATGTGACAAATCTCAGTTGACGACCAGTGATAAGGCACTACGGTAATCACGACGAGTCAATTGCGGTTGGCTATGGTTGGCTAAGGGAGATAATACGGCATTACGGCCACTGCCGTGACCTGTCAGTCAACTGCCGCGCAACTTGCTCAAAGTGCAATTTATAAGTCAGGCAGGCCAGAAGTAAGACATTGTCCAGCACTACTTCAGGTCGACCACTTGATTTATTGAACGAACAAACATGCGGGTTTGAATCGACAATAGCAGATCCTTTTGCCATCTTAACTAGTGTTAGTGTTCAAAGTAGTGAAAATTTCATTAAACAAACCTCGCCGAGCCACTGATTACCCGCTCGGCAGTGACATTGCTCGCAACTGGCCATCACATCGCATAGCACTCGATCTGTTCGGTTCAACTCGTAGTCTGTGTTGACACTTTGATTGCAAGTTGGCGAGAGCTCTTGAGTTCATCTTTGTGTTGTGCTTTGAGTTGCCTCTCTACTTGAACGTCAATAGGTTCAGCTCAATTCATTCGAACAGTTCACTTGTGTGCAGTCGGACATTATATCATTTATTTTTCTATTAAAACAGCAAATTAGACCAACTTGATAAACTAGAGAAGTGACAAAGTCTACCGTTTTAGATTGTGTTTGGTGAGGAGCAACGGCAACAGTGAACATTTACAGCGGCCGAGCGCAGAAGAGAGCTCGAGTGAATTCACCAAATCTACACAATTGTAGACAAAACGCGAACGCTTAGGCAGCCGAACATATATTTGCTGCAGTCGATAAGAGGAGAGAAACACAAAATGTGCGACAACGCGACCGAGAGACTTTGCTTCTCTTTTTTTCTCGTTGATTTGTGCGTGTCGCTATTGCGGTTTGTATGTGGATGGTTGTCGAATGCTGCTTGTTTAACGGTAGATTATATTATATTATATTTGTTGAAAGATACGTTTATGTATGAATTAATGTGTTTTGATTAGCAAAATTAACAAATAGACAAAGGTTTCGAGTGCTTCGATGATGTGTTCTGCAGTGATACACTATGAGAACTTGTTTCTATACTACGACTTGTCAAACCTTTGATTTCTTATTGACATTCGTGTGTAGCCGGAGACAGTTTGAAATCTTGTACATCATTGCAGGCAAACAAATTGAAAATTATAAGTGAAATGTCAGTGTAAGTTTAATTTGCGGTAACCAAGCACTTTAAATCTGTGATCAAAACAGAAACGAACAGATTGAGTGCAAAAGCCAACTGTGAGTGTTCCACAAAGCTGTCTATTGATGTGAGTGTGTCATTCACCACTCGATTGGCACTGTCTTACCACTTCACTCTCACTTTGCCTCTCATTTACAAAGTCGATTGCATTATTCCAGTGAGAATCACTTCGGCCCGTCGTGGCCAGTATTGGGCATTTTGGTTACGGTCTTGCCACTTCACTCGCTCCTTGCCCCTCACTTGCAGAACGTCGATTGAATTATTCAAGCTCAGAACGTAATCGTTGTGTCTTACTGGCAGACTTTGTGTCAGACCAAATAAAATCTTATTAAAACAAAAAAAATGGCAAAGAAGGGTTAAATGATAGACGACAATGAGACACACAAGAGAGCACGGCAGTAAGGCCAAACCAAATCTGAGAGCACTCACAAACAGTTAATATGTGCAAATTTAAACAATGTTAGTTAAATAATGTTAAATGTCAATAAAATGTGAGAGGGCAGATGAACATACCAGAACGATTCCAGTGATGACGTGAAGGAGATTGACAAGCCACCAAAGAAAGGAGACACAAAAGCCACATAAGCGTGATATCATGATACTAGCGAGTAGATTCTAGTGGATATCTTGATCGGGGATGTGTCTCCAGTCAGAAATCTCAATAACAAAGATAATTTCCACCGTGGTCGTGGATGGCAATCAAGTATCTCGATAACTGGAGAAACATGCCAAATAGCAGCAGCAGCCCCACTACTCAGCACGAGTTGGCAACACAGTGGCCGCATTCGTAAGAAGTCAGTTTAGTTCACAGCAAATACAGAATGCGATCAGATGAGCGGGGCTTGAGGGTGCCTCACACTATCATGTAGATTTGCCAATGTAGAGTGCACACTCAAATGCATTTAATTAAATTGGTAGAGTAGATTAAGATGATTTATATCGACAGACATACTCAGACATTCAGCAAAAACAATAATCAATGAATTGATTGAGGCTCATTTGACTGTTTTTGAGCGGTTGGCCATTTGGCCGGAGACACACCGAGCACTGAGGACTGGCACACAATACGACAACAGTGCTGGACACAGTCACTTTTGACAGAATATAACAGCGTACCAGTTCTTCGCGGGCGTCGACTGCACAAACTACATAAGCAATTAAGTTCAACCGAATCGGACTCAAATGTAATTTGTGTGGCAATGAAGATATCTCAATGATTCGGTGTTATGAAGACAGCTTCACCTCTGCACTTGAGAGAGAGAGAGAGAGAGAGAGAGAGAGAGAGAGAGAGAGAGAGAGAGAGAGAGAGAGAGAGAGAGAGAGAGAGAGAGAGAGAGAGAGAGAAAGCTGCTCAAACATAACCAAATCGCCAACAGCCCACACCAGTCAAAACAATCTCGACCAGTGCCATACTCTGCATGATTCAATTTAGGTTGGTGAGTTTTGTTTGCCTGGAGAATGAGCCATTTCCCATTTGACCACAATTTACTCTAAGACGACGATGCATTGAACGCAACTCAACCAAATTCCATTGCCAGCATTAATCTAGATAACATGGTCTACGGTTGACCGACACATTGCCTCATTGGTTGGACTCTCATCGGAGAAACACATACTCGGTTGCACAAACACCAACATGAACGAGCACCCGCTTGGCACGACACACACCGAGAGACCGACCGGCTGACCTCACTCAACACAACTCACCTTCGGCAAGTGAGAAGTGGCATTTGTTGATACAAGACTCTGGCTAACAGTAAGTCATTACGATCCGCCTGGTGCATATTATTTGATTAATGGAACATAGTTTATTTGGCTCTTTACGTCATTGGACAAGTCGACTAGTCACAGTTTCGAATAGGCAATCGCAGTTAATATTTAATTTATACATTTATGTGGGACTCGGTCTTATATCGTTGAGTTACTGCTGGCTTGGCACATTGTGGGATTTATATGATCCTTCTTGATCGGTGGCTTCAATAATTGTCAATTGCCACATTCATCTTGTTGATCATCAGAGTACTATTGAGATTGCTAAATGCCAATGGAGACAGATGAACATGACTATAGTCAGTTAGCTTGTCAGTGTCTGGTGGCGTTTGATCTTAAGTTATTCGTTTACCCTAGCTTATCGGTCACCAATGTGGTAGTCGGCTTTTTCGATCCAGTGGTGCATTAGTAAGTGGCTCATAAGCATTTGTTTGATTCACCAACACTAGGGGCCGCCAACGTAGCAATAGGCAAATAGTTAGCAATCTGCTGTTGATCCAAAATAGAAAAACAATTGACAAAAGTGAGTTACTGCAACAACAAGTCACAATCTAAGTTCGAATGTTTATTTTGATAGCTTCTAACATTGATTTCTCAAAGTAAGCACAAAAGGATTGATCTACAGTGATAATAGGTTTTCTTGGTTTGTATCAGCGATTAAACGTGCATTCTGCAAGAGTTCTTTGGACAAAAGAGTTTAGTTCTTGGGACGACCGGCCAAGTAGCGTTGCTCAATGTCCTACCAGTTGGCCACCTTCCAGATGGCATTCACATAGTCTGGTCGAACGTTCTTCTACTGCAGATAGTAGACATATTCCCACACGTCAATTCCGAACTGAGGCACAAGTCCTGTGGTTGGTTCCAACGTGTCCTGATTGGGTCAGGCCACTGCACGCAATCGGCCACTGACTGGGCACACTCCGAGCCAAGCCAAACCTGAGCCCTGCACACACACTGCCAATGCTGACATTCGAGCTTTCAGGTTCTCGAGTGACCCAAATTCAGCGTTGATTGCCTTGAGCAGATCGTCACTTGGCGCACCACCGTTTTGAGATAGATTCTGCCAGAAGATCGAGTGGTTAATGTGGCCACCACCATTGAAGCGGATAGCCGGCTCCAACTGGATGGTCTTGGTGTCACCTAGAGGGCAAGACAAATGCTAATTAATACATGACATGCAGTGGAAAAAGATAAAATCAACTCTTAGCCTTAGCTTCATCGAGCTTCTCGAGTGCCACGTTCAGATTGTTCACATAGGCCTGGTGATGTTTGTTGTGATGCAGTTACATAATCTCGGCCGAGATTACCGGCTCCAGTGCATTGTAGTCGTATTGCAAGTCAGGCAATGTAACCATGCCACTGTTCTGCTGTCCCAGGGTGACCAGCGGACGGACCAATGCAAGTCTATGTGTTCGTGAAAGTGCACACACCGACACACCGAGACACAAAACCGAATTAGTGAGAGTGAAAATGCATTACATTGCCACTTACCGGCTAGATGCATGGAACGCTTGAGAGACGATCATCGACATGATTCGAGTTAGGAAATGTCAGTGGTAATGGCTACAAGGGGTTGACAGTCAAATATCGAGAGTGGAAGACCGAGTATGAGTGAGTCTTCGAGAGAGCGCCCGGCAATGTCTTGTATACCCGAAACGAACAGCAATGACAGACAGATGTGGTACTTCGTAACCAAAAGTTTTAGTGCAAATAACCGAGCTAGGCTGGCACCAGAGGGAGCTAAAGTTTGGTTGGAGACAGATGGGCGTTTTGGCCACTTCCATCGATTTATCGGATGGGAGGAGGTTTTATTCTTTCACCGATTTATTGGGTGATTGATTGCTGCTTCTACTACTGATTTATCGAGTAGTGGATTCCTCATACTACTGGCGATTTATTGGTCCAGTGGATTTCCTGTTCTACTAACGATTTATTGGTTAGTGGATAATGGATTCGATGTTCTGCCATTGATTCATTGAATGGTAGATTTGCTGTTTGCCCTATTGCGACCTCTGACCCAATGCAACTGTTGCTTCTCTCAATGTGTGTGTTAGCGAGTTGTTTTGTTGCTTGTTGTTGCTTGGTTGTTGTATGTTGTATTGGTCTAATGTGGTAACGATTCAAGGACGTACTGGGTGATTTATGGCTTTGCCGCTTTACCGAGAATTGGCCGCTTCACTCACAGTCCGAGTCACACCACCGACCATAATGCACTAATGTCCAATTGAGCGTGCAGCAAGTTTTTTCTTTCTCTCATTTCAGAATAGACATTCTGTGAGATCATCGCGTCCTTCACCGGACTGCATTGCAACATTGGCCGTACAAGGACACTGCAACCCTTGATCTCGAAAGTTCTCGATCTCATCGCGCACAGGAAACGAACGACATTCGCACACTCGTCGCTGCATCACGTGCACTCGTCTCAACGTTCGTCCTACGATTCAACTCGCCTCACGAGACTCGCCATATGGAACTTTCCACTTTGTAGTATTATTACTGTTGTAACACTATCGCCTCACTCTCCCTCTTGCGCTCTTGTATATATGCCAGGAGAGTAGTTGCCTATGATCATCATTCTGCTTTTTAGCCATCATCCCGATTGTATCATTCAGTTGAGATAATTCTGAATTGTGCATTCATTCAGTTCAGTTCATGTTGTTTAATTTGCATTGTCAATGAGCCACTGAGCCTTCGTTTGTTGTTGTTCACTCAGTGGGTCAAATGTTAGCGAACCAAACAGTTGCATTTGTAAGTTTGGGTTTGCATTCGATGTGAAGGTTTTTACCGTGGTTTTGCTCTGGCCACGGGTTTTTCCTGGACCGGTCAACGGCCCGAATTTCATCTAAATCGAAAGAGCCAGAAACCCGACCTCGTAGTTTATTTTTGACTGGTCACATATGTCGTGTGTAATTTGCCGCTGGAGTACGACAACAGACAAACCAACGAGCCAACTCTGCACACTACGATCGAGGCAGCCAAGCAGGCCATCGAGTCGAATGCACAACGAACAAACACACGCCACTAAAAATGTCAAAGGGCAATGAGATGGGGATGGACAGACAGACATCAAAGTTGGTGAAGCACAAAAAAGAACAACGAGTAAGCACACGAGTTTGTAAACACACTTCGACAAACTCGCCGTATGAATCGACCGAGTTCGTTTTGTTTAGTGGACAGGCTAACAGAGCTCACTCGCGCTGGCTTGGGCAGCACTGAGAAAGCTCAGCTGACAAACACAATACTCAATACATTAACCGAGCCGAGTTAGTGATGTGATTGTTGGACATTGAGTAACTGCGAGCCAGTGACTTGACATTGTCCTTACACTCGAGTCCATCTCACCGGGCTGTCGCCACCACCAATAGGTACTCTGGTTGTCTTGTGGCTCCTCACACTAACTTTCCTTCTCATATTTAGATCTTCGTTTGTCCTTACACCCGAGTAAGCAGAAACGCTCATGTAGAGTAAGGAGATGCGGACAATGTAAAGTGATCAATCAAATGAATTTTATCAGATTGGCAGAGTAGTTTGTCTATGTTGATTTAAAACTACAAACAGAAACAAATGACAGTGTATGTTTCAAATTGATTTAAGTTCATTTGACTGTTTTGACCGTTTGTGATTTGGCCGAAGACATACCGAGAACCGAGAACGGAACTTACTACAACAGCACTGGACACTGTACTTTCCACAACTGGCACTGATTCGGGCTTATCTAATGATTGGCCAGGTTTTCTGCTGCCACTTTGGACTTGACGTGGTCGTTGCTTGGTCTGCCAGCTCGCACCACAGCTGGCACTGAGCAGTGTTCAACTAACCAAATACAAAGAACAACAATTAATAACAAATTGACTATTGGTACCAGTATGGATGCATTGCAAGCACAGACATGACGCAGGGTCTCGATTATGTTGTCATTTCGTGTGCCTTTTGATTTTTCAAGCAAATTCAAGCGAAAAGAGGCAAGACACATTGTTTCACTGCTTAGCAGTTGGAATGCTCATACATTTCGAATCTATGCATACGATGGGGACATAGACATACCTCCCTATGACCACATTCTTGACAAATTTGATGACCCAAAAGAAGAAGAAGAATCAAGCGATGATGAAGAATGGACAGATAGATTTGATTGGATGGGAAAATGCGAAGTGTCACAACTCAGGCACATTAATGATCGCCTGAGCCAGTGCTCAGCCGAAGGTAAATTGCCCAACCTCAAACATCTGACGCTGTACTTTAATTACAAACGTGGCAACATAGGCAGAGGACTTATTGACTTTGGCGATATGTCCATAGTTAAGCAGTTGGAACAGTTCCAACTGTCATCAAATCTTATAAATCATTTTAGTTGGTTGTATAATATCCGATCGGAGTTACTCAAAAACGGAGTCAATCTGAAGAAAATTGGCTTCTACCTTCCTAATAATGATTGTACTGCTATTTTCGAAAAAAAAGCGGAACCGAACATTTGAGGAAGCTACTCATATTAAGTTTAAGAATCACTGGCAATCAGTGGAGTGGCTTCGTTGGTTGTGTGGCATTAACAAGTCGCTTGTGCAGCTCCCGATTAGGGTCAATGTCAAATGGCATCTTTTGGCAGAGTGTCTCGTTCCATTGGCACAGTTGATTCACTTGGAAGTCTCGGTTGTTGATATCAACGACTTTGGCAATGGTCTTCTAGTTACACCTAAGAGGTCCCGAGCCAATAGCCAATCCACAAGTAAGCAAGCAGCTAACTTGTCATCGATACCGTGCATAAGTCCAACTAATCCATTAAAACGGAACATTTCACTAGTTGATGATGTGAGCGAAGAAAGAGTTAATGTTAAGAATATAACTGACGAGGATTCAATAGATACCACTGAATGGCATGCTAACCCGGAGACTGACGATGAAGAGGACGCTACGACTGAACCCGCCTTCATCGTCCCACTACCTCAAATCCAATCACTTGATTTGGCCATTTCACTGGACCACCACTCCAACTTGAAGCTAATGAATCTTCATGTTCACTTTCCAAATGTGCAAGTGATCCACATATTCGACAAAGGCATAGGTTGTGACTGCAACTCCGATGGGAAAACTATCCAATTTCCTTACTCATTCAAATCGAAATCAATTCGAAATCCATTTCCACCACCGACAGAAGGCCAGAAGGGAAAGGTTGCCAAGAAAACAGCTCACCAGTGGAATGATTGCATTCAGCGCATGTTGAGACCACTGAAGAGATGCACTCAACTAAAGGTGGTTCACTTCGAATTGGACATCGAAACGAAGGCGTTCGAACATTCGAGATATTTCCAATACAAAAAAGATTGGCTTGTTGGGCAGTTCTGATGAGTGAGCCTGTGGGCGAGACATTGTCTCATAGTCACTGATTCAAATGTTCATTCAAACAACATCTTTCATTATGTCTTTTACTATCTTACATTCACACTTATTCCACAGTTCTGTATCTATCTATTTTCATTTATTACTGTCAACTTAAATAAAATAGTTTTCATAATCTTGTTTTGATATAACCAAATTGGACCCACGATATCAGCGAATACAAACACACATACAGATCAAACAACGCACTGACGTGATCGCTTTCGATTGTCTGCTGTTGGTGGCAGTCACTACATACTCTGCCGATTTGGTTGATTTTGCATTTGCCCATCTCGCAAGTTCGTTATCAAAGTGGCAACACAGATGACGAGTTGCGAGCCAGCCAATCGAGACCCAATTGCATCACATTCCAATGGATCTCAACAGTGTGCAGTAGACTCGACATATACAACAAACCATTGAGTTCACAACTCGACACTGAGTAATTGATATCAAACAGTTGCCCACATACACGAGTACACGGATTTGGATTGTGACAGTTCACAGTACACATAACAAACATTTCTCATAATGAGCACTTTGGCATTGTCGAGATTTGAGACTGTTTCAGTCGAGCTAATGCAATCAATCTCCTGACAGTAACAAACTTGTCCTAACGCAGCTACCCAAAGTGACACATTGCACAACGGATCAGTCTTTTGAAAGTCAGCACACGATTTGTGTTTGTGAATTTGGAAGTTTATTACTGAGGTGATACGAGCATATTATATTGGATATGTTTCTCCATCATCTCCAACACATGCATTCGGTCTAAATCGATTGATTTAGTCATTTGTGAACTAGTGGATCATTTGGCAAGCAAGCAATGCAGTGAAGTATGCTAACACATTACGGCCTATGGAGTTTCACTGATTTTGAGGCAAAAGGAATTGTTCCTCTCTCTCTCTCTCTCTCTCTCTCTCTCTCTCTCTCTCTCTCTCTCTCTCTCTCTCTCTCTCTCTCTCTCTCTCTCTCTACTCGATGAATTATCTCGGTTGTGTGTATGAGTGGACATGTAAATTCAATCACAATGACAATCTTTCACAGAAGAACAACAATTTGATCACTGGAATGGTTGGCAGAGATAGTCAGACAGACTGAATACTCTATTAGTGAGATATGTATGATAAAATGAGGTATCTTATACGAGCATATTATATTGGACATGTTTCTCCATCATCTCCAACACAGTTCACTCGGTCTAAATCGATTGATTTAGTCATTTGTGAACTAGTGGACCATTCGGCAAGCAAGCAATGCAGTGAAGTATGCTAACACATTACGGCCTATGGAGTTTCACTGATTTAGAGGCAAAATGAATTGTTCCACTTTGCGTGAGCCATTGGACCAAACAAAGCGGTAAACTAGTTAGGTGAAGTAGGTATGGACAATACTCTGCAACACAAGTTTGGATCAATTAGATCAATAAACAATAAAAAGTCAATTTAGTTGGCCAGTGCGTTATCTCTACTACTACTACACAAGTGACCAATGGATGGTTCAGTGCCAAATAGAATGGCACAGGCACTGAGCACTGGTCACCTGATGCTCTTTTACCTGCATGCCCATTTACAGTTAGGCGTACACCCCTGTTTCCTAAATATCGCTTGATATCTTTTCTAATTGATCTCGGATTTTTATTTTTTTCTTTGTTTCTTCGTTTGTTCCGCAAACTGTCACTCGGTAATTGATCGATTGCTTTGAACGACTGATTGACTGGTACAGTGGTCAGTAGTTACAATCGTGGGCAACTGGCTCAGTTTGACAATTGCTTCGCCAAACTAGATCAGATCAGAATCAAATCACGACTTATGACTCAACACGTATAAATCAATCTCACTTTTTAGTTGGCCAGTGCGTTACCCCGACGACTGTTACACTAGTGACCAAACAGAATGACTTATTAATGCTGACTACCTTACATGCTTTTACCTGCATAGATCCATAGATCGGTTGGCAGTGTGTGAAACAGTGAGATCGCACACCAGACTCACCACATTTGAACACAAGCACAAGCATTGCATGTAGATTTGACACAGACTCGGCACAAACCAACACACGATCATGATCGGATCGGATCATCACTCGAGTGATGTCTGTGCTGAGCAGGGTGCAACGTAAGCCAATTCTCTCTACATTGCACTGTAACTACAAATCAAACAGAGCGATTGCTTTTTGAGACTTATCAAGCAGGCAACATTTGACAACTTATAATTGTTAATTCATTAGCTTAGCCGTACACTGGTCAACATTGACAAATGTCCAACTGACAAGTTCATTAAACATGACAACTGTACCACATTCTCAACTACATCGATCACATCTCTCAGCAGCACCAAAAGTACACCATCAAAGTCATCATCAAATTAACTCAATAATTAATTTTTGAAATCAATTTTATTAATTAATTTATAAATGAATTAATAATAACAATAACAAAAAAATAATTTTCAAAACTAAACATTGAATTTGAATTTGTGTGTTGTGTGTATGAGACATGAAGTAATGGTGAATGTATATGTACAGAACAGAATAGAATTACAAAATATACAGAGATTGGTATGCACAAAAATAAACATACATGGGACATTCAAGGGAGAGAGGAGGAGAGGGAGAGAGAATGGGGTGGCAGAAAATGGGGGAAACAAAGGCGAATTGATGAGACACATGATGAGACACAGACAAAGAGACAAGAGAGTGAGAGATAGAGAAGCGAGATTGTGTAAATGACTTGAATGACTTGTTCATTGAGTACGTATTGGTAGGTATTGGTAGAGTATGTGTTCGAACATGAGTATTGGAGATGATTGATGTCTGTTGGGATTGAGATGATTGTGACTGGTGACTTTGTATGAGTGTGAATGTGTGAGTGTGTATGACTTGAGGAGTTGGGTTACACCCGAGAAACCCCAGTATTTGATCCTTGGTAAGTGGTAGTATTGTTGTTGTTGTTGACATTAGACATTGTACTCATGCCTGTGTGATCCATTGGAACACCGTTCGGTCCTGCTCGTCCTGCAGCCGCGGCAGCATAGACCAGTGATTCAAACTTTAAGTGAAGATGTTCACGTTGCGTTGAGGTCTCGGCAGACAGTGCGGCAAAGATGGCATCCTTGTAGGTCAAACAGTAGGAGATCAATTCGGTGATTGCTCGGTCCTTGCAAACTTTGCCTTCGTATGTCTGTTTTGGAATTGTGAATTAGATTAAAAATAGATCGAAAGCAATGAAATCGAACTCACCTTTGACACGTCCTTCATGTACGCAATGATGTCACTCTCATTAATCGGTGGAAGCATGGCAATGTCCGCGTAGTACTGTGAGATCATCTGTCGATAGGCGGGCACATCACGAGCGAACAACAACTTTCCAGGTGGACACTCCTTTGGAATGCGCGAGGAGCCCTGATGACTCAGTGATCCACCATAGATGGATGGATCGCCCGCACCAATCTGAGAGCCAATCTGACCATAAATCGATCCGGCGCAACCTGCAGCGTCAATCAAGTTGGACGAAAGCACATCCAAGCACACATCAATAGACACTGTACTGCCAACATCGAACAACATCTCAGGACAACGAAGCAGTGTGATCCAGAAACGATAAACCAGACTATTGCTTTTCCATAGTTGGATAGTGTCCGGCTCTGTGATTGAGTTCCTTTCCGCAGATTGATCGAGAAAGTCAAAAAGCCATTTGACCGCAATTGGCAGACGTTCGTTCACTGTGAAGATGGTTCCGAAAAAGTCATCAACGTACTGTTGGATGGTTCCCTTGGTGGACAGGAGACGAGTTAGATAGATTTCGGGGATTGACTTTGGTAGAACTGATGTTCCGCCAGATGTTGCTGAGTTCCCATTGCCGTTAAAGAAGGAAGCAAAGAGCGACGATGCTGAAGATGTGAGCAAAGACAAAGGCGATGTTGGCCTTACTGAGCTCAGGTTCAGGTTTGGTGGCAGATTTTGGTTTGAATTAGGATTGTTCAAATTGATCTGTGAAGCAGACAGAGCAGCCGCTGCCACCGAAGCCAATTGTTGTGTCTTGGCTGTTCCGCCAATTGCACGATTACCCGTCAAACCGAATGGATTCTTGCGTCGACGTCGACGAAGTGCTCGTCGTTGTCGCATTGTTCGTATGTTTCGTTGTCCTTTGCGATCGTTAGGATCATCGTACAGGAACGAACCACTTGCACCGATAATGCAATCAGCAATCAGACTTGAGGGCTTGACCAAATGCCACACATTGTGCTTCAGCTCTTCGTCTTCTTCGTCTTCCTCCTCAAGGTAGTCAGTCTCGTGCTCGGCGTCTTCGTAATCAGATGCAAATCGTGAACCACGATATCCACGTGCCGGGTAGGCGCTACCGTACTTGTAAGTGCTACGCAGCGTTCCAGATGAAACTCTCGATGAGGCTCCAGACAGTCGTCCACTGCCTCCACGCTTTCGAACCAACGAACTAAGACGATCATAAAAGTTGCGAGCAAATGATCGACGTCGATTCGAAGTGGCCAGTCCGAGGTGATGAGCCGAGGTGGAGTTGGCCGATGCTCTTGACGCACTCAGTTGAGACTGATTTCGATGCAGCAGTCTCTGGTGACTATGATTCGCAGGCGAGAGTGTGTAGTTTGACTGAGGCGAGTAGATTGGCTCTCGAATGGCAATACCATTTCGACTCATAATTCCTCCATACAACTCATCAGTTCCATTGCCAAGGGCGGATGGAGTTCGTCGGCTTGGATAACCGAGAACGTCATATGTCTGGTAGGTCATAGCTGGTCCGTTTGTTCGCAGAGTTCCCGACGATCCCAAGTGATAGTAATTGGAACAAGCGGTCCTAGGTCTGCCTGGTTGGCCTACAGAAGAAGCAGTTGACAGATTGTACAACGACTCCTGCTGGCCGGTGCCTAGGAAGTTTCCATTTCCGTTTGGCATTGGCAATCCACCATAGATCGAGTCTCGTCCGTTGTACATTGCGGGAATTTGTTCATACAGATGATAGTTTGAGTCCTGATCATCGGTGTCGTACATTTCGTGATGATTCAAGTGGTTTAGTTGTGCTGGTGGTGCTGGAGGTGGAGGCGGTAGTGTACCAAATCCTTGGCCCCTTTGGCTAGCAGCGCTCTGCGGATACATTAATCGACTAGATTGCAACACTGAATCAATCATTGGCTGTTGCTGTTGAGACGGCTGCAAGATCATGGAACTTGGTCTCAGCGGAGTTTGCTTAGAATTGACCCGTAAACATAGCATCACCTGGGCACCGTCAGTTATGCCATAGTGGGAAATGGTGTTCAACCGTCTCCAGATGGCTTCATTGGCGGTCAGTATCTGAGTGGATGTGTCATAGTCCTCCAACATCAGATCTGTCATCTCCATGAGTGACATATCACTTCTTCGACTAGCGTTATAGATTCGGTCTGCGTCCGCCTTGGACATCATCGAAGCCACTCCGTAAATGTCCTGAATTGTGTACAGAGAGGTTGAGGCCGCAGCCGCAGCAGCTTGTGCAGCAGCAACTGCAGGGACTAGCGAGGCGGTAGGATTTTGATTTCCTGATTCGCCACCTTCAACAACACACGACGAAGAGGAATTGCTATTTTGAGTAGCAGTTCCAGTGCTGGTTGACGAGGTTTGCTGCTGAGTGTTGTTCGATGTGGCCGACGAGCTGGCTCCAGTTGATTGCACCTTTGGTTTGAGACATCGCCAGTACAGTGTCACTTCGGGCACTGACGGACGCTCCGAGTGGGGCACACATCGATACAGTGAGTCGATGATTTTGGCTTTCACCTGTGAAATGGTATCACAGTCGAGCACTCGACACAGGTAACCGGGACTACTACTACCACTACTGTTTGGACCATTCAGCACCACTGGACTGCTTCCGTCTGACTCTTTATCACAGTGTTCAGGTTCGTCTGCCTCGTCGGTGTCTGCGGTACTGTAGATCGAAGGTCTCTGATAAGTTCTTCGGTTGATTGTGCTGGTGGTGATCGAAGTTGAACTCGGCTTGCGCATTGTCGCCGTTCGACAGCCAATGGTTGACTTGTTTGTTGCCAGTGGCTGCTGTTGGCTGCCTTGTGGTGGTGGCGGTGGGAGTGAGTGCTGCAGCTTCTCATCAACCGTCACATAGATCGTAATGGTCTTGTACTCGATCTGCTCACGAAGCAATCGATCCTCGGACAGGGAGTAGCGTGACATGCCAGTCACAAAGTCAACTGGTCCTTTGTCGATTTGGTGTTTGATTGCAGAGTAGAGCAGGAACAGTGGACCACTGGACACTTCTTTGGCATACTTGAACAGACAAATGGACAACCAATTGATAAGCATAACCTCGGCAATGGACTCGCTCGAGGTACCATTTCGACGCATCATCAGGGAAGTGACACCGTTCTTGGTGCCCGCTAATCGATCAATCACTCGAGCCAGTAGACTACGCATCACATCAAACGAGTACTCCATACGATCCAACAAAATGATCATAAGTAGAGAGGCGAAATGAGCTCGATCGGCAGAGGAAAACGTTTTCTGGGACTCGAGTGTGTCCACCAAGGTTATGACAAAGTTGCGATTCAAAAACAGTTGATCCATAAACTGTTGAGGCAAAGTCCCAGTAGTTGCTGCAGGGGGTCCCACTAATGGCTTCAAAGTATTAGTTCGTGGATTGAATCCACGATTGTTCAAGGTGTAGAAGTTTTCAGTTGACACTCCATTTTGGTGTTGATATGGATTGAGAGTGATCTGAATTGGATCGGTCGAGGTAGGCAGCATGCCCTGTTCGGACACTGTCGAACTGAAGTAGGGCGAACAGCTCCAAAACAGATTCTGAATCGGTTTGTGCAGTCCAAGACTACTGCCCACATTGCGGTAAGTGTAGTAAGCACTTTCGATCGAAGAGTTGTACCAATCCTTGAAGCTTCCATACAGTTCTTGGCAACTCGATCCAGTACCGGCAAAGAACATTCTCAACACAAATGTCCGCTCATCGTGAGTTGGCATAGTCATCCGATGTAGTTCTTCAACCGAGAACAGACCCGAAGCTTGTAGGATGTCAGTTTGTAGTTCCGCAAAGGCTTGCTTACACTCAGATCGAACATTGTTCTCGAGTGTATCCATTTGCAGTTGAATCCGCTTGTACTCTCGTTCGGCTTCGTTTGTTTTGTGCTTATAAGCGGCCAACACAATGATGGACGCAATGGCCAGTAGAGTGCCAGTGACAATCAACACTGCAATGAGCAGCTCCAAGTTGAGCATTCCTGTGTTGGGTGCTGAGACCACCGAAGTCGGACCGCCACCAGAATTATCAAAACGATTGAAAGCATTCTGATGATAGAACCGAGTATCGTGATCGGTTGTGGAGTCTTCTGATCGATGGTTAACACCAGAACCAGTGTAACCACCGTAGAACTCTCCATAGTGCAAGTAACCAAGATGACGACGAAGATTGCCAATTCTCAACACAACAGCAGGCAGATCCAGTAAACCACGACGACCCAACTCGTCCGTAGGTGTTGGTGGATAGATCGGTGGTGCACAGACCAACTGTCTCATACTGACCGAAGTGAGGTTGCACTTCTGCACACCAACAGTAATGTTCAACTCATTGTCGACCAGTGGCAAAATGGACAAATTATCGCCATCAATCACGACCACATCACCCGACTTGACCGTTAGCACCTCTTCACCGTTTCCAATCGGTATCGAGTGTCCGTGTCCATTGCCGAGTGAGTAGAACACCGGATCGGCCACATACAACATGTTCGAGTCCAAGTGAGGATAGTACGAATCGAGCTCCAGCACCGAAAGAGTGTCATCCATGACAAAGCCAATTTGAAGGTACAGTTGATCGGGTATTTGTGAAATAGGAACATTCGAGTGAGAGGGAAATATGTTCACTGGGCCATTTGTGGCACTAGTGGACAGTTTCAGTTTAGTGGCCAAAAGGTCGAGGTTTCCGTTGATCATTGGAGAGGGACAGATCATCTTGATTGAACTCAAAACAGTACAAATCTGAGATAAGATGTCATGCATTAGAGTGAGTTAAAATATACCTGAAAACCCAAGACTTACCGAATCATTAACCAGTCTCTGTGAATACATCTGCAGAATGACCGACTCGGCACTAGATGCCACTGTAGTACCCACAGTTGGAATTACTTCTGTAGTTCTCGCAGAACTGAACGGCGCCCACGGAGACCGATGACTGCCTGTCACCCCATTTGTGTTGCTTCGTGTCTTACGAGTAAAGACCATCAACCTCGGCTGTTGAATCGAAGTAAACTGGGTGCCAGTGACATAGAGCAATCGTCCACCAGAGAAGAAGCTCTGCATTGGCTCAATCCGCCCAATGGTGGGATCGGCCGTGTACAAGTACGGATTGGTCAGGGTAAAGTTCGCTCCATCGATAATCAGCAACAGTCGGGACACAACATAAGACGGGTAGGGTGCTGCACTGGTGCGGCAACTCAGCTGACTATTACTAGCCAAAGCCCTAAAAGTCCAGGTTAATCATATGAACAAGTCCTGGGATAAAGTGATATTCATACTTTTCAACCACACAAGGCAAATCATCGAGAAACACGGCAACATTTGATCCAATATTGAGATTCTTCCCACTCAAATAGATTCGTGATCCACCAGACTGAGGACCAATCTTCGGACTGATTTCGTTGAGTTCGATGTTCTGAAATTTTAATTAATTAATTAAACGATTCATCAGAGAAATTGCGTGTCATCGATGTGTTCAATTGAGTCATGTAAATAGGCAAAGATTTGACAAATTTCGAATATTCAATTTCGATTCGAAAACCAAAGTATAAATTTCTCAGAATGGAGACGGAGTATGGCCTTACCCACTGCTCCACACACCTTTAGTTTCATCCAAATACTTATCGACTTGCAATTCAATTTGAATAAATCTCTAACTGATACTATTATCGGATTTCGAAAATGGAACTACTTATGTCTATGAGTACCTACAATTGTCATTTGAATTCAATTTCGAATTTGTGATTTGAACACAAAGTGGTGCATTATTTATGATTGTTTGACTGACACAACACAAATCAAAGTAAGTACTTTCATAAAGTTACAACAAATACGAAAATTATTTGTTATCATTTGGGAGCACAGTGAAATTCTACTTAACAAAGAATGTTTAAGCCCTTCGCGATTTTTGACTATTTTCAAATTCATTTTTATTGAAATATACAAATTTATATTTGAATATTCAGAAAATTTATGAACAATGAATTTTAAGAATTCAAAGTAGAAATGAATATTTAAAAAATTTATTTAAAATTTATTGAATTTCACAAATAAATTTTCAATTTTACTCGAACACTAAAAAGTCTAATGCGCTTCAAATCCTTTTATGTGCCCATTGTGTGCACTGCAGTAAATAATAAAACGGGAATTAAGCAGAGCGAGAGAATAATAGAAAATAAAATCTTAAGCCTTTGAAAATTAAATAAATTTCAAATAAATTTATATATGCATTTAAATTTTATTATTTAAAATTAAAAAGACAACGGGGACTTGTTTCCAAAAAAAATCAAAATGAAATTGTCAATGAAAATCTGAACCCTAAAAGTGCGTCGCATTTTTTGTCCCCACATCTCGAAAACAGTCCCAGAAAAGCAATAAACGTATCTCGTCGTTTCATTTCGTCTTGTCGCACACACACACTCACTCGTATAACGTAATCTAATCTAAATTATCGTTATTGTTATTGCCTATGTGAGTGTTTGTGTGTGATTGGAGATCGTTTCACAATCATAGTGCCCACTTTTATGATCGTACTTATTCAAAAAGTAACTCCAAAACAGAATGAGTAATCAAACTTAAGTGCACAAACTGTGAACGACTGTTTGGAGTACTTAATGAACATTTGTGATTGCAATGCACAAATCAAATAATCATCGAGTAATGGTTATTACATTATTTCGATTGTGAATATATTAACCAGCTGCATTGCATTGATATATTATTACTGTGAAGCAATGGTTGGTGCGATTGCACATATGCTCACACACATTAATGTTTGTTTGCTTGTGTTTGTGTTTGTGTCGTTGGTTGGTCCGTAGTGTAATTGCACATTCATATGAATGTTTGGTGACAATATGAATTGGACATGTATTGCACCATTGCGACCAATTCTGTGATGATTTAATCTATTGGTTTGTGAGTGTTCTGATTGGGTTCTTTGTTTATTGGACACACACACTCAAAGATGAGACGTTTTGATTGACGTTGTGCGATAATGAGAATACAAACACTCACAAAGAGAGAGAGAGAGAGAGAGAGAGAGAGAGAGAGAGAGAGAGAGAGAGAGAGAGAGAGAGAGAGAGAGAGAGAGAGGTTTTATGGAGTAGATTGAGTTTGTCAATAAAGATTTAGTAATCATAATTCTTTAATTAAATAATAAATACAATGCATCTTCCTTCATTGACAACTTATTGAACATCTCAAGTGAATTTCTCTCTTTCATTCTCGCACTGTCACTTAATCCTGCACTTCTCTCCCAAATCACCGATAAGCATCAACGCACTCAAATCACCTTCTTCTCCTTCTCCTTAAACCATATCACCAACACAATGGCTAATCGCCATTATATGACATAATACGATAATGGCCTACGGTTTTCACTTCTTCTTAAAATAGCAATACCAAAAACGTAAACTCAACTAAAAATCTTCAATCCGAATGCACAGTCAGTCACAGGCAATGCCCTAACAATGTGCACCAGAATAATAATCCTTAAACTTTAAGTGTTCTGTTCGCAAATTCACTCTGTACGGATCCTACGGATCCGCGGGATTGGGCATCATCACATAACGGCACACACTTGAAGATTATTCGTGCATAAAACAATAGAAAAACATATAACATAAAACCAATCCTATAATAATATTTGGATCTTAAGAATGGATCCATAAAAGTGTTTTTGTGCCTGCCAGCATGAAAGCATTGCTCTCATCTCATCTCATCTGCACTCTCAAAGCCAATCTAATAGATTCTTATCTTCGCACCACTCGATTTGTATCCTAAACTTTATGAACAGTAAGCGGTGCACAAAATACAAATCACTGCCAGAAGAGAGGAAGATGAAGGAAGCCAAGCGTAAATGCCAAATCCAAACACACACACACAAACATATCGAGAGAATATATATTTGATACTTAAGAATCAAAGAATCATATACACAGAATTGGCAAGAGAGGCGGAAATCCCTTGCAAACATAAATTGGTCATCAGGACATTGGGCCAATAAAGTCCGGGTGAGAGAGAAAGAGACAATCCATGAGTATGATGCGATATCAATCCACGCGATTCAATAAGTTTACTCAACTTGAATAATCCCGAGATATACTTTCGAGTTGTATGTCTGAGTGAGTGAGGCAACTTCACTGCATTGCCTTTTACGAGAGAGAGAGCAGCAGAGCTCATCATCATCATCATCATCATCTTGAGCTTGATTGCTACTGCAGTCGCAGTGACCAACCATCCATGAGCTACTCAATGTTTCATTAATAGAGCAAATTATAACCCACCAATAAAGGCAGAGGTAGTAAGTCAAAGATGAGCGAGATAGCAAAAAGGAATACAAATCAAAACTCAAAAATACATATTTCTGCATAAAATCAGTCTAAAAATAAATATTAATCTGACTGAAAACTGAAATCTAGTATCCAAATATATTGCTGCAAGGAATCCTAACAAAATGTCAACGAAACGGAAACTAAAACTTTAAAGTCATCATCATCATTTTCACTACTCAACCAAACAGCAAACTTTCCACACATCAAAATCAATCAATATATTATATTAAATATAATATCAATTCAACTCTCTCTCTCTCTCTCTCTCTCTCTCTCTCTCTCTCTCTCTCTCTCTCTCTCTCTCTCTCTCTCTCTCTCTCTCTCTCTCTCTCTCTCTCTCTCTCTCTCTCTCTCTCTCTCTCTCTCTCTCTCTCTCTCTCTCTCTCTCTAAAAGATAATTAATAACTATGGAAATTTTAAATGTCTATTATTATTAATTTAATTTTGATTTAATTCAATTTCAATTTTATAATGGAATTTTTTCCCTGCTGTATTTGAAATTGATTATACGTATATTTTATTATCATAATTCGTAAAATAGATGATTTGTTTCACTAAATAATTGGGTCTATATGAGCTTGGCCAGTGTATATACGTAATTGGGTCCGAGCCAAGTCAGTGATGTCAAATGCAGTAGTCAGGGCAATGAATTATAAATGAATTATTATCGATGTGTGTGCCCCCTCTGCACGAATGCAATTGAGGATTGTAATGATAATTAGGATCGTACACACAAAATCTATTAGATGCATGCCATGTAATGTGTGTGGAGTCCAAATGAAATGCACCAGTCTCGTATATTGTCTAATTATTGTTGTCTATTGGCCCAATTGGCCGTGAGTAATGAAGGAAAATTTTAAGAAATTGTTGTATTACATTACTGTAATTGGAGTTTTGATTACTGAATAGATTTTGTGTGTGTTTTCTGTATATTGTCTGAATGTCAAGAACATTCGACAGAACAAAGAATTATTGGTCATTTTATTTTGAATTTGCTAGGAAATTCTATTGTAATTTATTTGTGAAATTGAACAATGAAATATGTAAGTTGCATAACGAAAATGTTCAACATTTTTATGAATTCAATTTTAAAATTTGAATTAGAAAAGCAAAATCTTAAAGAAATTACCCAAAGATATTTAAAACCACAATTTTGCAAATATATGCTTTTCCATACAAAAAATGTAGAAACCTAAGCAGAAAACTAAAAAACTGCAGAGCTATTCATGCAAACAATGCAGACTATGAAAACTAATACTAAACCAACTCAACCAATTAACCACATGTGACTCGTTGACTGTTATGCGCTACTGTTTGTTGTATTAATAACCCTAAAAACAAGAACACAAAAACTAACCAGAAAATGTTATATTTTTAGCCAAATTATATTTGCAAATGTTTGTCATAATAAACTTGTGGTCTGGTTTTGTTTTTGTGTGTGCGCGGGTTAGTTTCTGTTGGTTTTATGATTGCAAACGACAACAGTCTGGTTGTTCTTGTGTTTTTATTCTTTTGGTTTGTGGTTTTCTGTCTTTTCTCTTTTCTCAATTAAAACATTATTAATTTTTCCATGTGTGTTTTTACTCTCAGAAGCTCTCTGTTCAATAATTAACTCAATATTTTTACACATGTTTGCCTTTAGTACAACTAATTTATAGTTAATTGTTTAATAATTTATTGAACTCGGATTTCCACTAAAATAGAAAACGAAGAAGAAGAACAACAAAAATCCACACCCAAAACACAAACACACAAGACATTAAACACAAATGGTACAAACATACTGAAAGTGTAGTAAAGTCTACCGAATGTGTCCCAAACACAAGAATTCATTCATGGGTGTCGCCAAATATGCAAGTTCAAACATCTAACCAAAAACATAACCCAATTTATTTTGGTTCACCATTTTTCTGCACCAATTGGCTTGTGTGTGGTGTGTGTACCAGAACGGCACAAAAAATAGAACAGAAAACAGAACAGAAAGATGTCATGATCGGGCGCCAAAACAAATGGTCCGTCTAAAACTGAACGGAAAAATTATAGACGGCCAAATGGTTCAAACAAGTAAATGGAAAATTACAATCCGAGTTTGAGCCAATTTTGTTCGTTTGTCGCTTTTAGCAATTTCGAAAAATTCGATTAAGCCAATAAGTTAATTATAATTATTTCTGTTTTGTGATCAAAAATCTTTTGTGTCCAAATCTATTGCTCAATTCTATTGTTTAAAAATGTATTGTCTTTGTATTGATCGATTCGATCGATTTGCACCTACCTTGTATTGGAATTTGGCCTGTGCTCGTGTGACGCCTGCACGATTTCCGATAACCACCAGCGCCGACTGTGGTCCAATTGGACTTGGTCCAGTGCGACAAATTACTCTGCACATTTCACATAGACAGGCACACACGAGTCCATTGATTAAAGTTGTGAGTAATCGAGTGATAGTAGGAGGTAGCGCAAATGGGAGGAGAAAGTAGAAGAAGAACAACAAAATTAATGATTTCATAATAAAGTCATTAATTAATTAGTCGATAGAGTCAAGGGACGAGAGAGAGGGACTGTCTCCCGTCCGAGACAGAAGACTAATTAATAATAATATGATGGCTATGTAATAATTAACATATATATGCACACATGCACACATTCATGATGATGATACAGTACCTAATGGATACGTTGTACTCGATTGGACTGCATGGAATGCCACCAATTGAGACACGGTCCTTGATCTCGTCCAGTGAGGCGCCCAAATTGGAGCCCTCAATTGAGACCAGTGTGCCACCTTCTACCGGACCTGATATTGGATGAATCTGAACAAAGAGAAACAAATTACGGTTTAGTTAGGTTAAAGTTCAATTAGGGTCGCATAATATAAAACTCTAATTAGACTTTCTGAACAGACTTTCATGGATTCTCTCTTTTATGTTACGTCGTAAGGTTAGATAATTAACTGAGTCATTATAAAAGGAACTGAACTAATTAAATTGACAAAAAAATTTGATTAAATTATAAATTAAATTATAATGAGAGAGAATGAATGAGGAGTTTTGTAATTTACATAATCGATCCGTGGTGGAGGACAAGTGGTGGCTGGTCGGGTCTCGCCGCACTGGTCCACGAAGGAGCACTGACTGTGACACCAGACACAGCCATACTTGGGGTCACGCGTCTGACACAGCGAACAGTCAGGCCTTCCGGTGTGTGAGCCCAGGAATTGACATTTGTACAGGGTCACTGTAGAGGGTTGTGCGTTGTGAGGGTTGAGGTCGAAGCGAAAGGTTAATCATGGAAAAACAATGGGAAATAACGAGAACAATGGAGAGACAAAATTTGATTAATTTTTTGTTCAAATATAAAACAAACGAGCTGATGATGATGAGCTCTCGTGCTCTCTCGTTCAAAAAGTAAACCCACCGTTTGTCTTATCGATGAAGGTATCCCCATTCCAGAGTACAGTGAGGGTTGCATTCTGTTCGCCAATCTCATCCTGGTACGATAGCTATTGGAGTGAGCGTAGAAAATGTTGGTTTTATTAGTGGTAAATTGAAAATGAAAATAACAAAAACAAACAAACGATTAATCCATCAATCATCAAGTTTGTCGGTAAGCAGAATGTGTGTGTGCTCAACATACCGTAGTTTCGTGGCAAATAATGTTGTTATCCTGGACACGAGCCGGCACACGTTCCTTTGCCTGTTCGACCTCTACTATGCACTGGAATCCGTCCTGTTTAGAGGCGAGAGTAAAACAGAATGGAATATTGAGTTTTAACATTGGATTAATCAATCAAAACTTGTAGACAGGGCACGTTCAGGTGTACTAACAAATAGTTAACATGTTCAACAAAATTCCATTATTTTGTTCAAAAAGTTAATCTCCAACTTTGCTAAATTCATAGATTCAAAACAAACAAAATCAAACGAAACTCACCTGCGATGGAATGAGATTCCGCACTTCAACACGCAGCTCCTTCCTCGCTCCATTTGGCACCAAAATTGGAGTATCAATGCTGAACGAGGGACAGTGCTGAACTCCTTTAATCAGCGAATTCTGTGGATTCTTCAGAAAAACAAACCAAAAAGTTTAGGAATTTAATTAATAATTCAATAATATCGTTATATTATATTATAAATTGATGTAGAATATTTCTTATAATTTAATAATAATAAAATTTATGATTATTATTACTATTAAGAGTATATTAAAATTTATTAAATTTAATTCAATTTAGAGACCGTTGAGCACGGGCCGCTTCAAAACAGAAAGAAAATTTTAAATAAAAAATTTATTAGAGGTCCAACAGGAAAATTCCTCAATTGGGACTATTTATGTGATATATTTTTCACTGACTGCTACGGCTAAACGGACATTTAAGTGTGAGAGAGGGTAATTTAAGGATTATTAAAACGGCAAATACTAAAACTAAAAAAGAACAGCAAATGAAGAAGCCTAAGCAAAAACATCACACGATGAGAGTTTAGAGGAAAATTTATTATTGTTGCACTCGAAACTAAAACTTCGTATAGGAAAATTTATTTATTTTTCTCTTAATAATATTAAAATTCATATTTGAAGTTAAATTATGATATAAATTAAGTCTTAAAAACGGATGACTTAAAAGTTCGTTTTAAAATTATGGAGTTGATTAGGAAAAATTTTCCATTCATAAAATGCGTTGCGATGCCAAAACTAAATGCCTTGACCTGACCATTCTACCAATTCTACATTCATTTGCATATATTAGAATTCCAGTTTTTTATTATCAAAATTCTAGTAAATTTTGTCTGCAATCGAAAGCAAAAAAATAACCAAAATGTACTTACATTTTCGCCCACAATCACTCGACGTGTGCAGAGTGAGGTGTTGTACGTGCACAGATTTTCGTGCATACACCAATTACAGTTCCAAGCACTCATGACGCATGATTTGCAGCTAATTGAGAGATGAAGAGAAAGAGGAATAGGATGAAACACGGAGGATAAAATGTTAAAATCAAAGAACAAGAATCGTATAAATTAGAAATGCGTTCAAAAACAGAATACGTGGTTTGGGATCGTTCATAAAATCAGTTACTCATTACATTGCATACGATGTAAAACGAAACCTAAAACGAGAGACTTATTGCCTAACCTATCAAACAACTATTTAGCGAAATGCATGAACAAAAGACGTGATCAAGTACTACACTCACTTGATCCCCCAAACCAGAATTGAGTTAATTAGTGTGCTTGATAAATTGAATTACTCTACTGTACGATTGAGTGAATTTGAGTGAGCTAATTTAATTTCTACTTATTTCCAGGAATTGAATTTGAATAAATAAAATTCTCGTATTTAGTTCTTGGAAATTTAGTTTTGTTAGTTGGTCAGTTCACTTACGATTTATGCACAGTACAATCGAAGAACACAAACGAGCGATGGATAAAGTCCGTGTCGGTTTCGCTGCTTCTCACCGCAAGGTTAACACTCATGTGATCTGGGTTACATTAATTGGAAAGGAGAATATTTGGGTTATTCATAAATAACGTTCTTTCGATTTGTGTGTAAAGAAGAACACTTACCTTGTCCCACTGGAATCGATGGCCGGGACACCAGGGATGGCGTCTGACAGGTGAGTCCGTGACGGGTGACCGTCGCCGGTATTGGTGAGCTTTGCTCAAACACACACAAATAGTTGGCACCATAAGGCAGTGGTGGCAATTGGTTTATGATAAGCTCGACCTAGACAGATGAAATAAAGAACAAAAATCAGAATGAAAAACCAAGAAAAGAAATACGCAGAATGCAAAAAGTAATTATTACACTATTTGATTAAAACAACAGCAAACGAGGACAGACACATACAAACAAACAAGCACACAAATATTGTCTTATCATCAAAAGGACAGAAACATTCAATGAGCTGAGAATTAGTGGCCATTGGAGACCAATCGACATGACGAAAGAGCAATAGAAGGAGACAGAATCATAAGTCAACGAGAGCAATAAATAATTACATTCTTATTTATATTTGTGTCAAATTATGTGTCGAAATACTAGAACAAAAAGTAATATTCTCATATATGTAAAGCTATCGTTTCATATCACAACTGAGAACTTTTAGTTTTCACACAACTCATTTTATTACTTTTGAACATTGTGCCAACATTGTATCACATCGCAACAGCAGCTTTCGAATGTTAAACTAATTTTCGATTAATATTTCCATCCAATTGAATTATTATCGAGAAACTCACACGCCTTGCCTCGATACTCGATTAATTCTATTTCTCTTTCTCTCTAATTCGCTCTCCATTTCGAATTGTTTATTTGTATATTTCCTCTCTTCATTGCCCTCTCGTTGCTGCTGCTGCTGCTGCTAAGGACTAAATGTTTTTCAATTGATTATTTCCTAATTGATTGCGCCATCGAGAGATCTTTTGGCTTCAATGTGACTGAGTGAGAGTGAATGAATGAGCAAAGAGCAAAAGCAATTAATGGTGCGTTAATTCGAGTAATTTGAGGGCACATTCTAAGTGTGATGCAACGATGTGACGATGAGAGCATTGGGAATTGACTATTGCAAAGACTGAGGCCTGACTAATCAAATGAGCGTCAAATTGTATATGAGAGAGCAGAGAACTTGCACCGATATGCTTGATTTGCTTTCACTCTCAACTGTATGTGTGGGGATTTATGAGACGCACACATATTTATTTATTGATTTGACAGAGGATTTTGCAAGAGGGGTAATGCAATTGGGAAGGGGGCTCAGACACTTACCGGTGCAAAGTGATCGCGAGGCATAAATTCGGGTTTAATCGCTTGAAAATCGATGCACTGGGAGGTTTCCAGGGAGAGCCAACGAGGCGTGGAGAACAGAATTTGAGTGTTCGAGTTGAGTGACGACGACGACGACGAACTCATCGATGAAGATGGATGATGGTGACGATAGGTTGGACTGCTGCTCATCAAGTGGTGATGATTCGGCAGTAGACTTGGTGATCCTTGTTGGCTGTTGGTGGGAGACTGATTGACACAATCTGACTTGATTGTGCACCTTTTCTGCAACGAACACCAGCCACAGTATGGATTACGGGCCTGAAGACACTGATCACAAGTGTCATGCTGTACACAAGTTTCCACGGGCAATTTGACGACCTAAAATCAAAGCCAAACAAGTTAGCAAAACCCAAATCACAAATCGCAAAGGAATTTGTCTTTCACACAAATGTTCCAACATTAAATAACTGTTCGACCCAAAAGCAATGATAATAAATTAGTTGAATAAAAAGAATCGGACATTTAATGGTATTAATCAATTATCGAGTCGTCCCAATGCTACATGAAAATGCTGAAGTGTTGATGACAATCGAACACAAACACACACAAATCTAGTGTGACAAGCCAAAATGTATATATGATATGATCACAGTGAAATGGTCATACCATTCTGGGTAATGAATTGGAAAATGGAGAATGTCTGAATAGATAGACCGAATAATTGAGAGCGACTGGTCAGTGAGGGAGAGTTAGGACGATGCTCGTAAAAATATTATTATGATTGCAATTGGTACGAAAAGATGCGGCGACATTCGATGAAATGAGCCATAAATCAAGCATAAGATTCAATGAGTTTTTGGGGGCTTTCGAACGACAAACGACAACTAGAACGATCATAACTAAGGTTTGGCACACAGGACCCGTTGCAAGTAGAAAGAATCGCCATCATAATGGTCATCTTTACTTAATGATGCTCTCTCATTTTGGCTTGTGGCCCCCATCTTCTTCTCTTTCACTAAGAATCTCTCGATTTAGTAACGCCGTTCAAAACCATAACCAATTGAGTAATGTTCGAGAGATAAGAAATGAATTGCCTCATATTTGCTTGAACGCGCAAAAAACTCGTAAAAATTATATATATGTTTTACATAATAAATCAAAGACATGAGCTGGTAAAAGCTGGATCAAAACGGCTCGCACACTTTTGACTACTTTGAGACACCCTTTCTAAAATGCAAAAGAAAACTGGACTCTTCTAATGGATGGTAATTATGACGCCTTTCGAGAAAAAGGGGCGCCATGTTGATGATGATGTGCAGATGAGGATGAGGCGGCCAATTGTTTTTGGTGTGTAACAGTAGAAGAATCACAACAGTAGTAACACCAGGGCGCCATCATAAGCAGAAATGCACACTGTGTGAATGTTCTAGTATGGAGATGATATTAATGAGAGGCAAAATTAATGGCGCCAGTAAAAGCTTTTAAACTACTGTGCGATGCTGCTGCTGTTGCTGCTGTTACTCTACTTTGGATTGTTCGCGTACAAGTGAATCGCAACTGGATTTCTGGTTTTTTGAAATTCTGTTTGCGTCATCACTTATTTCGGGATGCTGCTCGTAGACCAGAACTCGTAGTGCTATTAACCCAAATGACGCCTTACTACAACAACAATACAACATACATGAACATTGTCTTATGTATGGTGCAAACCACTAATTGGGCGCCATCACCAGATTGGAGATACCATCATCATCATCATCATCCCAATGGAGTGTAAGAGCCAATTGCCCTCTGGATTTATGTCTTCTATGTCTGTGTGAATGTGTGTGCGTGTGTGTGAAATGTTGGGAATTGATTTTAATGTCTGAACGAATTAGCTCCGAGAGTGTATCATCTTCATTACCCAATGTTGTTTTCTTTTTGCTCCAATAAATCAAAGAAAATCTAGTAATCCGAAAACAGATTCCTCGAAAGAACACAGAAATCTTCATGCACGTGTGAATAAATATCTATGCTTAGAAATGTGAATGCAATTTGAATGCATTTTTATAAAGGACAGAAATAGTGGAATTCTAACAATAGAAATCCGTTTGAACGAAACAAAAAAATGACTTCCACACGATTCCTCGTGGGGATTTTACCCAGAAGAACAAAAACCAGAGAATAGCTCGTAAATGTCTGGTGCCAGACATGACACTATGTTCTCCTACACAGACAGAACTGACTAATTATCCTTCTACTCTTTCATTTCTATCTCTGGCACAGAGCGAAGGAGTTTTGATTAATATTTTATAAATGTCATGCAGCAAAAACAACAGATAGGAGGTTTTCGGAGTTGAGGGATGGAACTCATGAGGTTATGGTTGAATAATAATGTTGGAATGGAACAATTTCAGGGATGAGGCAAAGAGTGGAGTAGTAGTTGGATGTTTCGAAATCCCGACAAAAAGTTTGAAAAACTCTACTTTAACCTAAAACTCTCAAATTAATTGCACACAATTTTAATTCACTTTATTTTATTCTTTATTAAAGTAAAGTAAAACCCTTAAAACCACCAAATTGCCTAACCAGAGCCTAATCCAAACAAACTTTTAATTTTATTACTCTTCCAAAAACAAATAATATAATATAAAATAGTTACATTGTTCAAGTCTTTTAAATTATGGTTGTGCAATCTCATGAGTAGAGACTATAAATTTATTATAACTATTATCCACATCTTTAAGTGGTTCACTTTAGTAGAACGGAGGAATTCTTAAAAGAAAAACAAACACACACAAATTCACATAATTTTAAAGCTAGACAAAACAATAAAGAAAACCGAAAAGCAAACAATGTTATGTTTGCCTTTGTGTGTGTGTGTACTAACCCATCTAAATTGGTCGTTGTCTGTGTTTGTGTCTGTGTTTTATTAGACAACATTCACATCAATCCAATACATTGCACAATGAAATGTAGCAAAAAAACGTAATAGTACTTGCACCCATGAAAAACATGATGGAAAGTAATGACGAGAACGAGTAGAAAAAAGAAGAAACAATGTTGAAACTATGTTTGTGCAACAAAGAAGAAGAAGAACAGAAGGCAAATTGGAACAATGAGGCAGAAAGCCATGTCGTCATCGTAGTTGTATGCCATTTGTGTCTCGTTAAATTGGCCTTCGCCATTATTGGCCTCGTTGGTCACAGGGTTAATAGAACCACACACGCTAGAACAAACCAGGTCTACAAAAATAATTACTAAAATGAGGTTCGACTAAAAGTTTGTCAATGTTTTAAAATTCAACACGAAACACTCATAAAAATATCAATTATTAGGAAAAAAACTTTTTAAACAACAAATAATTGGTAGCCAATTTATCTGTTTTATGAAAGTGTACTTAATTTCGCAACACCAATTAAAGAGTACACTTTGAACAGAAAAAATGAAAGAAAATCAAAAGTGAATTTAACGAAAAATAATTTGAGAATTTGTCAAATTGTCAGAATTCTGATTCACAATTGTCAATTGCATTAAGCATCCACTCAACTCAACCTTATACTCGAAACGTCAATTGTCAATTCGTCCATCAAATTAATCAAAATTTGACTTGAATCAAGAATAGATATATTACATTTAGCTAATTTGAATCTTCATCCATTTGTTCATTCTCTCTTCTCTCTCTCTCTCTCTCTCTCTCTCTCTCTCTCTCTCTCTCTCTCTCTCTCTCTCATTCGCTTCTCTGCATTTATTTTATGCGTTAAAAGAATGAGTTCAGTGATGCGAAAACACGAGCGAGAGCGGACACGCGTTCATCTCATCTCATTCATATGTCTAATTTAATTAGATATATATTTGCATTCTGGTTAAAGAGACAGTGTTGAACTAATTGAGACAATTCTGAACAATCATTCCTCATTGTTCCATTCATTCATTCCATTATCTACTGAATCTTTAATGAGGAGATCTTTAAAAAATTTAAATTTATGATTTCCGTCTTTATATTTCTATTATTAGATTGAACAAACAGCCAGAGAGAGAAGGACATTATAATTTATGATATGTACACAGACGTTGTGAGAGTGCATTATGTTTTAATCTAGAGTGTAAGATCTAAAATTGGAAAAACTCAAATCAATTCGACTGCTGTCAACCACAGAGAGACGGGAGACTGAATGACAATTTCAATTTCAAGTTCAAGTACGTCTAAAAATATCCATCAAAAGGAATATACAATTTGAGTGTGGAGAACAACCGACAGAACACACAACTGTCAATGAATGACTCAGGATGACAAGTTGATGACAAGTCTCTCTCTCTCTCTCTCTCTCTCTCTCTCTCTCCCTCTCTCCCAACTTTTCATTTTCTGCCTGTCCCGTTTAATTCAATTCGATCAAACACACTTAAATCCATAAACACAAACTGTAAGACCTGTCAATTGTGCTGTGCTTTAAGTCAGGACTGTTGCGATGATTGCGAAATTGACAGTCGGAGGGGACATTTGGGACAGTGGTGATTTTGGCCGAACGAAAATTGATGAATTGTCTTTTGATTTTGGTAATTTGGAAAATGAACTCTCTAACAAAGTATTTATAAGAGAAATTTTAGTTCTTCAAAGAACTTAAGAAACTAAATTTAATTAAGAACTAAATTCAAATAAAACGAATTCAAAAGAATTGAATGTTTTACGAAGCGGCAAAATTCTTAAATTATTCTAACCCACAAAAAGCCAGACCATAAATTAGCAAATTAATAATTCCAAAAAGAAAAAAGAATTCGTATGAAATATGTTCAGAGAATTGTGTTGAAATCTTATATATCATCTCTTATTCTCTTTTATATTATTTTTTGCTCATATGATCACGCAAAATTAAAATTCACCCAACTCGGTAATTTAATAGTTGCGTTTTTTTTGCTTGAGTCTCGCTAGCCTTATGCGTTTAGGTTCGTATATAATAATCTAATCCAATTTGATGCCAATAAATTAGCTCAGACGGAGAGAGAGAGAGAGAGAGAGAGAGAGAGAGAGAGAGAGAGAGAGAGAGAGAGAGAGAGAGAGAGAGAGAGAGGAGCCAAAAAGAAGCAAAAAAAGTAAAGAAAAAAAATTGGCGGCATTGGTGTCTCCAAATTAAATTAACCAACAGACACAGACCAGAATCAAGTGGGTCGTCGTCGTCGTCGTCATCTTGGTGGTCGTCTTGGTGCTCGCTTACTTAATGTCTACTAGAGGGGAATGTGAGCAGTAATTCAATTGGCAGCTTTATAATTTGATAATTCCTCGGTCTCATTCTGTTTTGCTTTTGGCTTTTACCAAGAAGACTTAGCACACACACACACACACAAACACTCGAGCACCACAGACCACAAAGCCTTCCTCCGTCCTGGGAGAGAATCAATTAAGTGAACATTTTACGAGTTAATTTTAAATTTTAATTCAATTACAATCTCACTTTTCTTTTTTTTATTAGTGCTATTATTATAAGACCTAACTAATTTGATCGAGCGATTCGGGCGATAGGCGAGCGTTACGGAATTTCCCATTTTTCAAAGAATTTACTGAGAATACAGAGAGCGAAATGTCCTTTTAATAAAACGCTTTTTTATTACCAAATCAATTGGCACCCCAGAACTTTAATTGGCCAATTCGATGAGGAAAAGAAAGAAAGAAAAGTTAGGAGGAGTAATTGACGGGAGGTTTCGTTTGTGAGCTATTTCTATTTTTGGTATATAAAACCAAACACAAAACTAAGCACAATTGAAAATGATTTCTTGTGTGTGTGTGTGTTGTATGTCAAATTGTGTGGTTGTGAGGGTTACGTCCCTCAAATTAGTAGATAATTAGAGTGCACGAGATCATACAAGAAAGTGTAAACTAGGATTCGCATTGGACGAGAGAGGAAAGAATGCAATTGGAGCTTCTGGAAATTGGCAATCGAGCGAGGTTAAATAAAAAAAATAACGAAAAGTACATTGTAATACAAAATTAAACCGTAAAAATAATTCAATTAATGAGTTTTTGGTCAAAGTGTCTTGAATCAATTGAAAGCTTTGGCTATCAGACGCTTTTCTCAGAAAATTTAAATCGCAAACATAGAACCATTGCATAGAGAAATCAATTGCACAACTATCCAATTCAACAATCAATTTGTTCAGTCACTCACTCATTAGTGTGCACATCTCTTAACGATTCTCTGATTTCATTTCGCTCTCATCAAGAAAAGCTCATTTCTGGTTTTTGCGCTCATTTTTGTTCAGCCTTTCTTCTTTTCCTTTTTTCCACTTCAAGGGTGTCAAGAAACAAGAAACAAACAATGCTAAGAATGCAGAATTCTGAGTGGAATCTCAACCCCAACACCCTCACTCACTCAGAGAAGAATGTGACTACTATAATTGAAGCCAATTTGGAGGGCAATTTAATTAAAATTAATTACCACCAGTCTGAGAGGATACGAATTGACGATTCTTTAATTTGTGTTACGATTCTCGAGTCTCGGTCTGTCTCCTTCGCTTCTATCTTTTCCCAAATGCTTTTTGTGCTTTCTTTGGTTAATTAATTCTAATTAACTAACTAACAAACTGTACGAGTGAGAGGGAGAGAGGCCAGACAGGCCAGACAGGCTCCCTCTCATTCTAGACTGTCTAACTCAGAATTTGCTCTGCTTGACCAGACGACCAAGTCGATTAATATGAAATAGAGTGTCCACTAATTAAACGAGATCGAGTGAGCACACAAAAAATGTGCGTTGGAAGAATGTCCAAGATACTAGAAAACCCTAAACTTGTGAAACTTTTTGGAATGTGAATGAATTTAGTTGGAAATTAAACTTCCAAAATGAAAAATTCCAAGTACTTACCTTATAGGGCGAAGCTGCAATCAAGTGCTTGGGATTCTGTTCAGCGTCCACAAATAAGTCAGCCAAAATTGCCTGTGACTGATCGACCACCACTTCATCAAACTGTTCACCAACATCGCCACTTTGAAGCAGAACCTATGAAGAAGAAATTAAAAAAACGAGAAAATGAGAAATTTATTGAGACATCAAACAAGCAAAAAAGTAGTCAAAATTAGCTTTTGCTCAAATCACTCAAGAGTTCTTTATTTTAAGAAGCAGCAGGGAAAAAATCAGAAACTGAACATAGAAATAGACGAGAGAAAGAAGAAGTGAATGAAAGAAAACGAACCAACGGATGTGGGTAAAAACAGAAAACAGGAAGGAAGTGGCGTACAAAGTGAGCCACCGAGTTGAAATTGTACAATGAGTGAAGGCACCCACACACACACACTTTTGTACATAAGGCGATTGTGATCGCAACCGAAACTACTATCATCATTAGCTCGTCATAATAACAATGAGCAATGTAGTGAAAAATTTTACAAGTTAAGAAGTATAGAAGTTGTAAGAACGAAAGCATTATTATTAAAAAATGACAGTCTCTTATTATGATCGTGATGATGATGAAAAGTCCGGATATTGATTTAATTTACTCCATTCTAGAAAAAATCTCAGAAAAAATCTCAGACATTTTAGTTGAAGATTTTTGCAGTGCAAAAAAACTTATTGAATTACCTATAGAACCTAATGGCCAACCCAAGTGACCAGTCAATAAATTATTACAGCCACAAGACTAGAAAATAACACAGTGATAAGCACTAAACCATAGAACCAGAACAACAACAACAAGAGAAAAATACATAAACAAAATCCACACGATTTGCTTGTTAAGCAAAAAGGCGCAGAACATTCTTAAAAAAAAGTTAAAATGATTTGCTCGTTTACTTCGATAAAACCAGAAACGTGAGTTCGGTTTGGGGTGGTTCATAAGATTTCTCCAATATCTACTCAATGTATAAAATTTGTTGTGTTCTTAAACTCCAAGCACATTAGAATCTTACATTAAAGGATTTTCGATACAAATTTTAAAGCTTTCAAAACTTAAAGTTCGATAGTGTGTTAGTGCTGCTACTAAAATGATGAATGATGAATTGAAATCGATTTATTTTGAAACTTTTAAAGCAAAAAAATACACCAACAAGATGAGTCAATAAAGTCGGCCGACACAATGACAAATGACTAAATCAAAAGCGCGGGCCGCTCGAACTCAAAAGTGCCAAGTTTTTAGTTTCACTTTAAAATCGAAGAAATCTGGGAAGCAAAAAACACGAGAGAAAAAAGCGTCAAAGCTTTTAAGTCGAAGCTTTTAAAAGATGCAAGTTTGTGAGAAAATCTATAATGGCAAGTGTAAATTTAATTTAATTTTCTTTGTGTGTATTTATTTTATAAAATCAAATAAAAACTCATCACAAATGAGAGTTTGCATTAGGGGGCTCGAGCCAAAAACCATCAATGATAATTTGGAATCTAAAATTATTATTTTCTGTCTATATGACACATTAAATCACTGAAAAATGTATCGATCAATGATCCGTCTAAGACCGTTTCATAGTAAAAGCAAGTGCATCAATCGATCAGTGATTGTGTGTGTGTGTGTGTGTGTGTGTGTGTGTGTGTGTGTGTGTGTGTGTGTGTGTGTGTGTGTGTGTGTGTGTGTGTGTGTGTGTGTGTGTGTGTGTGTGTGTGTGTGTGTGTGTGTGTGTGTGTGTGTGTGTGTGTGTGTGTGTGTGTGTGTGTGTGTGTGTGTGTGTGTGTGTGTGTGTGTGGTATTCTTTTTGTCTCTGTTTTATTACTTTTAGAACTGATCCCATTGCGACTGGATCAATTGGCCTACAACCCTCACACACAAAACTGATTCGCCACAAACAGTAAAATCAATTTATCGATCTATTGAGAAATAGTATCCATTGACGCGGTAGTTGGGTTAGTGTTAGTCTTAGTAGAAGAAGTAAAATACCAAAGAGAACTATCCGAAAAAGCCGACAAACGATTATTGATGATTATGACATTGATGTGCAGAGAAGTGTAAGTGCACAAAAGATGAATGAATCAAAATGGTGGAATAAGGAAATAGATTTGTAACAAAAGTTTGTTTCGAAAAAAATCACAATAAATTCGAATAAAATTCGAAATTAATTAAACAACTTAAATCCCCTAATAAAAGGCACTTTCATTTAGCCCAATTGTTCCAATTGGAACTTTCCATCACCACACATCATTCATTTGTAGTCCAACATTGCAGTGCAGTCCAATCAATCAAATCCAGGCGTTTCTTTGTGCCCTGAGAGAGAGAGAGAGAGAGAGAGAGAGAGAGAGAGAGAGAGAGAGAGAGAGAGAGAGAGAGAGAGAGAGAGAGAGAGAGAGAGAGAGAGAGAAGTAGAAGAACAAACAACAACAAAGATATGGATTCCTAGAAATGCTCAAACAACAAAACTCAACCCAAAAAGAAACAAATATACAATGTAATACTAATACAAATAAATTTAATAACAAACCTTGCTTGAATGGATAGAAGCAGAGGAAAAAAACAATCGAAATGTCCGAATGTGGAATGATTCCATCGCAAACAAATTCGAGAGTAAAACAAATTCCAACCCGAACAAAAGCAAAAAACTCCCTCTCTTAACACAAAAACACAAAAAAACCTCAAAACCATCGGACATCTGTCCGAATTATATTCTAGAATTATTATTACAATTATATTATTGATGATTCTAGTGGGTTCGAGTTTTGTGTTCAGTGGTCAGTGGTCAGTGGCTGTGGTTATTTTTGGAAAATTTCAACAGACAATAAGATGAAAATTATTATTAGCGGAACAAGAACAGAACGAATGAGTGAGTGGGAATAAAATTAATGAACAAAATTGAGTGCAATATTATAACACACACAAACTGAAATTAGCCATGAGGATAATCAATCAAACCAAAACAACAAAACAATGAACAAATCGAACATTTCATGATGAGGTTTCTAATGTTTTTGTGTGAGTTTGAACCCCTTAGGATAGCAACTTGGCCAACTACAACTTGATTTGAACTTTTCAAGTTTTTAAAATCCATGAAGCCCAATAATTAGATTTGAAACGTTAATAATACATTTCTGTCCACTTCTGAGTGTCCACTGGTCTAATGTTTCATTTCACAAATCATTAGGCACGGTCTGAATTCCTTTCATTCGGTCCTTCCAATTTTGGTGTGTGTGTCAAGATTGGTTCACTCTCATCTCTCTCAGTTTGAGACATTTTATTATTCCACTCATGACTTTGTCCGTGTGTTTTACTTTCTATTTTTGTTTTTGTTTATTTATTTTTTCTTCTTAAATACATGCGGACATAGAGCAGCACAGGACAAGGTGATCCTTTCGATTCTGGGTTCTCAGTTTGATCTACTTTCGGTGTCCTACTTCTTCAAATTGTGATTCACCTAATAAAGTTGGCCATTGTTTTATCCTTTTTTATTTCTTCGCCCAAAACGCTCGTTCTAGTTGAAGATGAAGAATGAGAAATCGATTCTCTGGACAGTCACACACACACACACACACACACACACACACACACACACACACACACACACACACAAGAATTCGATAGAGAAAACGAGACAAGAAAATATTAGAATTCCAATTCGTTGATTATTGTTGGATTGTGTATGTTCCAGCTCCTGTACAGAGAGAGAGAGAGAGAGAGAGAGAGAGAGAGAGAGAGAGAGAGAGAGAGAGAGAGAGAGAGAGAGAGAGAGAGAGAGAGAGAGAACAATCGTACCGAAATGATAAATTCCTTAATGGACATCACACATAGACAGAATCCTTAGAATATATTAAGAATTTTCTATTTTCATAAATATATATATTCTTTATCACACACACACACAACCGAATTTATCAAATAATTGAATTATTGTTAATAAGACCAATTGAGTTTGTGCTCAATATTCTATATTTGATCCGATTTATTATTATTAAGATTGAATTAATTGGAATATGGAATTTCATTATTCTAATAAAATTTTCTCGAAGATTTCACTGCTTGCCAAAGAAATCAATATCTCTCCAATACAATCAACGCACACACAATTTCTCCTACGCATATAATCAAGTTATATTATAATTCCAATAAGATTGTATCAATGGAATTTGACGAGAGAGATGAAATGAAATGATTCCAAAGTGAAATATAGATTGATTTTAATATTTAATCAAAATTGGCTTGGCATTTAATAAGTTTGTTTACTTATTTTGAGGGTATTGGGATTTAATGTAGTTCATATTCGGGATTCGGGATTCATAATAAACAATTTAACGAATAAGATGTTTAATATTTAAACAATTGAGAGAAAATTTATTGATTTTAGAAAGTCTGTTTATTTATGCAATTTAAAATTTAAAACATTGAAACAATATAACCGATAATAAATATATAACTTTCAAGTCAGTTCAATTGTCCGCCTGGGCACAATAAAGCGGTTCTTGATCTGAAGTTATAGTAAAAGACTCAGCAACAACAGATTTGAACACAAACTTATTGAACAATATATACAACTACCAAGTGACCACGTTTTATTGTACACTTGACTATACTTTCCACATATTATTGTTATGATTCCGTGTAGGATCACTTGTCTTCAGCATCCCTAAGCCAAAATGTGTGCCCATCATCCCAAACATACAACACAATCGATTGTATTGCAATTTTGTGTTTGTATTTGTGTGTTCGGTTTTGGTGGTGAATCGAAAATCAAACAATTTTCTAATCTGCAGGGTTTTGGTTCCTCTGCTCTGCTATTCTATTCGATTCTGTACTACTCTCTGGACACAACAGTAATGTGTGTGTGTGTATAATACAATTCGAAACGATAATGGACACACGATTACGATCGCGAGACTATGAGTAGAAGGGGAAGTGTTCAGTTTTCTACCCCCAAAATCGAATTACCAATTCCAAGCGTGCCATTGCTTCTCTGTATTGCTTCTCTGCAATGCTTTAGTCCATGTTGATGATGCTTGTCCGAGTAACGGCGCCAATCACTAGTAGTATCCATCTATCCAAACACTTCTGTGTGAGGAGGCTCGAGAGTAAAGTTTATTTTATTATGCTCGATCGATTCGTGTTCAAAATAAAGCTAGTTTAGATTACTTTTTGTGTGCTATTCGATGGCTTGCTTTTCGGTGGCTTTAAAGCACATTCGCATGCACACACACACACAAACTCGTAAAACCACAAACAAACATTCAACCAAAGACTATTTCGGTTGAAATCATTTTCGAGTACCAAGCACCAGGGTCTCCAGTGTGTCCTTCGGTTTGTTTGTTCACGCCCTCATATATATGTTAATTTGATTATCTAATCAAATAAAACCGCAGATTGTCTCTCGATGTATACGATGATGAAACAAATGAGGGTTCGAATGGTTCTGGTCAGTATTTGGTCAGTTTCAATGCCACTTTGCTAATGCTAACTCAATGAGTGAGGAGTAGCAGCAGGAGGAGAGTTTGCTCAACTAATCAAATCAACCAATCGCCATCATAATGCAATTTGCTTGTCCACTTTCGTTTTCCCAATTGATCGAATGAGAAGAAGAGAAAGAAAGAAAGAAAGAAAAGAAGATCGGGAGATCGAACATTGAAGGGATCATCATCTCCAATCGCATCACATCACTGCTCCTCTCATCAATAAGTATCCGGTTTCATCATTTGGGCTTTAATGGACAGTGTTCGAAAAGTTCCACAAAATGATACGACACTCTCGGGATTTTGACACAATTGAATTACCCCGTTGATGCACGGAGAATTTGATTTTACCCAAATGAAACATGGACTAGGCCTCAGTGGTGATTAGATAAACATGAAGCTAACTTAAGAGAGCAAACTAAATTCAATTCGACTTTGTTCATTAAATGCATTCAACTCATTTAAATCTAATCTCAATCTAATAAGAAACGATATGCTCGAAATGATAAGCCAATTTACCCCAAACCGAAAATAAAGATAATCAAATGAGCCAAACGAAATGATTAGATTTTCATGAATTTCACCCAAAAATTCATTCGAAATCAAATCACTTTTTGCCAATTTGCAAAAAAAACGAAAAACTCAATTTACTATCCAAATCCAAATAAAGATTTGCATCAAATATTTCTTGATTATGAAAATCAAATTGGAATTATGAATAGGAAAATGCAAATTAAGTATGAATGCAAGAAAAAAAATCTCAAATTTGAATTGATATTAATTCAAGAAGAAAAATTGTGAAATTACGAATTATATATTTTCAAGTTTTTTCTGGTTTTTATGACCAGATATTGTTGCACAAAAAACCAATAAAGTCAGCCAGCTGTCCAATCACATCCCCGACCACGCTTAAATACGAAAACCCAGAGAACAGTAAAATTTATTAAATTGGAGGGATCTGTGTGCTTGTAAAATAATCAAATTGCATTCGAATGAAAAAAAAGTAAATTGGCAAAATATTCGCGGGGATGTTCACGGGGTGCAACTGTTCAACTGCTCGTGCCGCGTGTGGTCATGAATGTAAATTACAATTTTAAATACAGAAAAAACCATCCAACCACCAGCCGAACTCGATTCCCTCACAACGCCACAACACACCAAAACCATAACCTAAAATTATCCAATTGGAACACGTTTGGGGAATGTATTCTACTAATATTTAGTTAAAGGAGAACTTGTTCAATCGCAATAAAAAGAGCAGTGCAATTCCCGAAGAGAAGGAAAAACCCAGAGAGGAGACCAGATTTTCAATCTAGCGCATCACTGGAACGCGTCCACAAGAATTATCTCTGAGAGTTCATAGATTGAGTGAAGATAATCAAAAAGAAGAACCAGAAAAAACACTAGAAGCGTAAAATGAATGAGTTCAAACAAGCGTGAAAATACTGATCTGTTCATAAGTTTAAGTAGACACGTAAAGTTACTCACTTAATTCAAATGATCAGAAAGAACCAAGAAACTATTGCAATAACCTTACAACATATACCCAACATATGTGGGGTGAATAATATTTAGACAAACAGAATTGTCTCTATTTGTATGCGAATATAATCACAAGTAACAACAAACAAACAAACAACACCAAAAATCAAGAACAAGTAGAAGGAGAAGAAAACTCAAGAGTCAAGGCGAAAGTCAAGGAGGACTAATTAGATTTAGACAAGCTGTTTGCACTGTTGGTTCGTTCGTTCTGTATATTTGGGACCAATTTTACGGTCTTGTAGATGTGTTTGTTTTTATTTCTTCTTTCATCTAGCGCTACAAACTCGAAAAAACAGAATAAGAACCTAACCAGAAACACGAAAGACAAACAAATAAAACAGAGAATAAGACGACCAACTGGATGAGTAAACAAACCATGAGTCCATGTGTGTGTGTGTGTGTGTGTGTGTGTGTGTGTGTGTGTGTGTGTGTGTGTGTGTGTGTGTGTGTGTGTGTGTGTGTGTGTGTGTGTGTGTGTGTGTGTGTGTGTGTGTGTGTGTGTGTGTGTGTGTGTGTGTGTGTGTGTGTGTGTGTGTGTGTGTGTGTGTGTGTGTGTGTGTGTGTGTGTGTGTGTGTGTGTGTGTGTGTGTGTGTGTGTGTGTGTGTGTGTGTGTGTGTGTGTGTGTGTGTGTGTGTGTGTGTGTGTGTGTGTGTGTGTGTGTGTGTGTGTGTGTGTGTGTGTGTGTGTGTGTGTGTGTGTGTGTGTGTGTGTGTGTGTGTGTGTGTGTGTGTGTGTGTGTGTGTGTGTGTGTGTGTGTGTGTGTGTGTGTGTGTGTGTGTGTGTGTGTGTGTGTGTGTGTGTGTGTGTGTGTGTGTGTGTGTGCACAGACAGAGAATCGAGACAAATAAAAGTCGATAAACACTCAAAAGTTTCTGTATACATACATATAAAGGATATAATTCAGGATCACGGAATTATACGACTGAATCATACGATTCTTGAGAGGTAGGGTAAATAGTGTACGAATGCTGCTGTTGATGATGATGATCAACACACTCGAGAGCACCCACACAAACACGGAAGGGAATTCAATCCAGGAATAATAAAATAAAAATACATCTTAAATTCTTTCAAAATTCGAAGTATTCCACGAATTAAGAGGAAGAAAAGAAGAAGAAATCTCTCAATTCAAACGCGAGAATAATTTTCAAATAAACTCTCTAAACCTGCTGTTGCTGTTCTGTTGTCATTTGCCGAAGCACACACTCAATTTCTACTTTGGAGCTCTATTCAAGTGTTAAGTGGTCACGTACTTCTACGTCTCCCTCTCTGTTTCTAGTGAATTCATTCTCGATGTCTAAACGTATTTTAGATTTTCGGTTCGATTCTTTTACCACTGTGTGTGTGTGCGTATTTCACTTGGATAGAAATTGCCAAATAATAACAAGAGCAAACAGGATTTGTCCAGGGCTGAACTGAACCGAACTGAAGTGAACGTGGAAAAACAACCAAAGTGGAAACGTCAAACAGAAATTTCTCTTGAAAATTAAACGGAAAAAGGTTTTTCGATTCTCAAGCGTTATAAAAAAAAGTGCATGAGGAAGCAAAGTGGAAAATACGAATCAAAAATAAATAACCTGGAAATAGAAAATGGACGAACGTACGTGCAAATCAGAAATGGAATTAGAATTCGTGAAGCTCATTCATAAAGTAACTCGGTTTTAGAATTTAGAATTTATAATGTTTGTGTGATACTTGACTTTAGTTAGTATCATGGCCTAACGAGTCTTTGACGTCATATATGAACAGGACACAATCTAATCGGTTGTTTTACACCCACACACAACCGAACATATGTCTGACAATTTTGGTACGGTTGGTAAATCATAGAAACAGATGGAATTATAGAACACCTGCAAGCGAAACTAATTTGATCGCAGAGTACGACCGAACTCTCTGGTTTCCGGTGACAATTGCAACGAACCAAAAAACTTCCATTCAGAAGCAAAAAAAACCTTAACCAAAAACCTTAATGAGATATGTTATTTTTAGATGCAAAGATAATAAAATTCATCAGTCCGTATCGTCCTACACAAATGAAACCTAACCTCGAAGAATACTAAAAAGCCAACCATCCTGTTTGAATCATAATATAACAAAAGTTTTTAATAAATTATTAATTAGATTTTGTCTATTGATAAACCAAAATTTAATTAGTGAATCTAAAAATAAATGATGAAAGAAAACAATAAAACATCACCATACTAAAGGTTAACGTGGCTTAGACATTTTTCCTAGTTAATTGAAAATTGAACCTTTTCATTTGAATTCTTTGTTCGCACAAGAAAAGATCAGCGGGAAAGATCTTTTTCGATTGATTTTCTTGGAAAACATAATGATATCATTTGGATTTTAGATTAGGTTTTCTTATTTGTTTTTGGGTATATAAGAGGATTTTAAAATTATAAAATAATCTTTCATGAAATAGATCTCAATTTGCGAACGAGCGCATCTTGAAAATCTTATTACGGAAAACGTGAAATAAAATAACCAACTTACCTTTTTGATCGATCCATAATTGGTGCCCAAAAAGGCGACCGTATGTTGTCCAGTGATAGCGGCGGTGACAGCAGTGAGCACTGTTCCATCACGGTAAACTGTTGCGGCCTGTGATCGAAGTGCTAGGGAGCCGTTCAGTTTGACTGCTTCGTTGCAAAAGTTGAATACATTTCCAGTCTGAGTTAGGTAAAACAAAAAAATTTTTGATTAATTATATGATTTAAAAAATCAAATAATAATTCGCAGCATTAAACCAACAATAAAAACCAAAGACAAACATTTTAAACTTTAATTAATAACCAAAATCAAATAATTTCTTAGAACAAAAACTTAAATGAAACCCACGCAAAGTCAAAGTCATCTCAACTGACACATTGAAAAGTCAACTTCCCCGCAATGCATTATCCTTGTCCTTGTCCTGTGTTTGCGTTCGTAAAACAATTTGGCCAACTGTCCAGCTCACTGTCCTCTCATTCCACTCTCCGTCTGTCATCAAGTGTAATTTATTTTCAACTCTCAATTTCTGACTGTCATTGTTAAAATATATTTTTAAAACACTTTCGCCCGGTTTCATCTGTCTTTCACTCATTGTTCGAGCACTCGGACACGCACACAACGTTTAATTTATATATTTTTCTGGTTGAGGGTTGCTGGTTGCTGTTTTGTTGGACGTGAAATGATCGTTTCGTTTGAAACAAAACCGAACGTAAAAACGTTTGTGCTTAAGTTTTTGTTACAATTCCATTGCCTGCCTGTCTGTCTGTCCACTCGCGTATAACAAATAAATTATTTTATTTTATTATTTTTAAATTTCCCTCCCTCCTTCACCACCCACCCCTAAGTGGAGAACAATTTATTGTGACACTGTTCTTTTTCAATTAATTTTGTCTGTTTGTCTGTTATGGCTTGGGTGTTTGGTGTCCAACCTCTGTGCCACCCTGTCGTCCAGCCTGATCGTTTTTCGTGCCTTTCCACACACACACACACACACACACACACACACACACACGAGCTTCACATTGTAAAATTTGTAGTGTATATAAAATAATTCATTTTTGGCATTTCTACTCGCGACAAACTATTAACGAACGAGCCCAATGGAATGACACTTTACAGTGCACACAGTGCACCAGTGAGGGGACACACACACACAAATCGAGGAGACACGCACAAATGTCGTAATAATAATAAAATTAATAATACTACACAGAATCGAAATGAACCTTCATCAGCCAACACGACTCCGAGAGAGTGGAAAATATAACAAATTGGTCGACCAGCGGAGAGAGGGAGAGAGAGAAAAAAAGCAAAAAATACAAGGAGACGCAATCACCAGTTGTGATTTTGTTGGTTGGTGTGTTTGATATAAATTACACTTTTTGGTATTTATTGTCAACGAATGAGCAAGTGGCGAGTGAGAGCGAGAGCGAAAGCTAATGAAATGACCATCATGACCGTTGCTCGTTAACAAAAATTTGAGGGAAAGTGCACAGCACCACTCAGTCTGACTGTGTGCCACATGTCACTTTGACCCTCCGCGCACTTTGCGAGCCGACCCGCAACAAATTGTCTCGTTGACAGAACGATTCATTTAGTCGAGGTTACATGGACGAGAGAGAGAGAGAGAGAGAGAGAGAGAGAGAGAGAGCAAGCGAGTCAAATTATTAAAACGTTCTAAATTGTTATTTTATTATTGTTAAAGCTTTCACTTAAAGTGTTGTGCTAAAAGCGTTTGGGTGTTTGGTCAATTAATTGAGTAAAAGTTGGAAAAATCAATTTACAAGTCAATGTTACTTTATAAATTTGTCACAATTTTGCTTGACATTACTCAATCAAAGGTCAAAAGGCTTCAAGTCCTCTTCCTAATCCTAACATTTCTTAATCTAACTCTAAAGTCTAATTAAACTCTGAGAGTTATGCTATTTTATAGTTTATATCTCTGTGTTTAGTTTTAAAACTGTTCTTTTATTTATTTTAAATCCGTTAAACTTTAAAAAACAAATTGATTAATATCAGTAAAAATTTCCAAACTCAAAAAATTCCATCAAACACCAAATGACCATTTGGTCAAGAGTATACAGTGCCCATAAGTAAATCATTGTGTGTGTCAAAATTAATAATAAATTTAGGTCCCTTGGAGTTGTCTAAATTGGCTAATATTGAAATATTAGTAAATTAATAATTTATATATAAAGATTGAGTTGAAAAATGTTTGCAGTTTTAGCTTTTTCCGCCTAAATTTTGATTGATATGAGTTGGTAAAAGTGCATTTCCGCCGGCTCGTAAAAAAATTTTAGGTCATAAAAAGAGTACAATGATTAACAGCCATCTCAGGTCTCTAATCTACATTCAAAAGCATTGAATTTATGAGTAAATTGTGTCATATTTTAGTGAAAAATTCAAAATGCAATAAAAAAGCAATACCGAAATTACATTTTCATTCTAAAGTTATAACAAAAAAGATGGACCAAAAGAGCAGTCCATTGGAAAAACACCGAAAGTGACTAAAATTAATATTTCTACTAGAACTTTCCAGTTTTAAAATATGAGACTACTGAAAGTTAATCTGACTTTAAAGTTTTTGGTTTTTACGAAAACAGCATGAGTCTTACTAGATTGGCAAATAGATCAAATAAAGTTGGTATAGTAAAGTGATTTACTAGATATCAGAGCATTTTAGTTAATTTAAAAAAACATTAAATCCTCGAATCTTCATTTAAGATCAGAATCAGAATAGCAAGTTCAGGTCACGACAGACGTTCATATGAAGTTCACGACCTGTCCTGTTAAATGTCAAAAGTGCAACATAGAAACCTTTACAGAAATGTTGGAAAATCACAATTTAAAATTTACAAACTAATATTCACACTTGCATAGTTGCAAATTGTCAAAAATGTGTGTGTGTGTGTGTGTACATTAAAATCTCAAGTACATCTTTAGTACGAATGTGTAAAGCCTCCAAGGAGTTCAACAGTCCAACAACTACTTTAAAGTAAAACTTTAGGAGACTCTTTATTGCTACGGAAATTTCCAAAACAAATTTTACTATGTGTGCCTTCAAAGCAATTTGTGCACATACACACGCGGAGGCCATTTCTAATACTTTGATCTACATATCTCGATAATATTTGCCGATAATAATAACAGCAACATAAAAATCTATTAACTTTTGGAGGTAGAGAATTTTACTGAACCAACATTGTTATTTTGCAATCGGAAGTGCACATGTTTACAGTAAAATGTTAATTTTCAATTTGCATTCGAACAGAATACGAATACGATTGGTCAGGCAAACTTCCGACTCGGTGTGTGAAGTTCAATGCACACACACTTTGTTTGTTTGTTTGTGTTTCGAACACCAAACACTTGTGTGTGTACTTTTTGTTCGCGAATTTGTTGGCTATCCTTGTAACGTAATGTAATGTACAAAATGGAAATATAATATACCGAGAGAGTGTCTGACAAGGAATGTGTGTTGTGTGTTGTGTTGTGTGGGGTGTAAGTGCTGTTTGGTGTGTTTCTTAATGTGTTGTGTGAAGCTGCCATCGCTAATTTGCATTCTCACTTCTCAATCTCACTTGCACAACTCGTTCCAAATGGAACCAATTTAGCCAATTTTGTGTGGACTCTCTGTGGACCATCTCACCCACTCTCCCTTCTCACATACACACTCACAACTTGATGATACACCATTTGGTGCCTCTCAAAGGAGAAGAAGAAGGGCGGGTGTGGGTGAGAGTGAAGACGACGACCAAAAACACTCTCAAGCTCACATTTCCCGTAATGGTCAAGAAGAGATAATTCAATCAACTTGGACGCAATGCACGCGGCACCTTTTACTGCAACTACTGCTGCTGCTGCACTCTTCTACTCACACTACACTCAAAACATGCAAATGAGCCTACTTAAGAGTTTGAATGCAGAAACGAACCAGAGACGAACCAAAAGAACCAACAAAGTCATGGAAAAGGCCAACCAATTGAACCACCACCGACGACCGACGAACGAACCAAGTAAGTAATAGCAGTACAAACAACTCTTTGCAATGTAAAACACGATAAAAACTGATATTTTTGAATAATTTAAAGGGGAAAATAACTGTAAGAAAAAGTTTTTAATTGGATCACCCACATGTGCAAGTCCGAGTGACTACAACTTTTAATTAGACAGTTTTAATGGAAAATTTTAAGTGAAAATAGAATTCTGATTTGCTTTATGAGCTACATTGAGTCAAACATTGCCTCAAAGCAGAATGTTCTGTGAACAAACTCGAGTGCTCTACCTCTAATGACATTCTTGTTAAGCATTCAGCATAATTACACCGAATGTACAAAACACAAAATAAAAACCGGAAGGAACAGTCCGAGTTGGTTCTTCTTTTTGTGTATGAGAACGAGCAAAAAAGCATTGCAGTGCAGTTGTTGTCCAGTTGTGTGTCCGTTCTCTCTTCAACAGCACAACACACTCGACGAATAGATAACTGTTTTTTGGTATCCATTGTAAAACATTGTACACTACAACTACTGCAACTCATTATCAATAGTACACAACAACAGCAACACTCTAGTTAAATGGTGCATTGGTGTGAATGAGAACATTATGCCACTTAGTAGCAACAAAACAATACAAAACAAAACAAAAAACGGTTTGCACTGTTCACAATCAAAATGAGTCAAAACAAACAAACCAAACCAAACGAACGAGAATGAGATAGATAGTGAGAGAGTGATCCATTAAAATGTCATTAAATTAATGTAAATTGATTGAGAGTAAAGAGTCCAGTGAGCAAGTGGAACAACCATGGAACAAGTACGACTTTGGATCGTTAGCGGTAAAATGTTTGTTTTGTTTTGTACCGAATTGGACAAATCGTCCAACAACACAAAGTGAGGAGAGTAATTAGACTCATTCCTAAAGTTGAATGGAGGGGAGAGCGAGATGTTTGGATTCGGAAATGGAGATGCATACAAATTCATTACAGACACATTAACAAGCCAATGCTTCACCGCATTCACTAGAAGTCGTACTTGTGTATTCGGTTGTGTGTGTGTGCTCAGTTCAATTTATCCTGCGGCCCCCAAAGTTCTGTTCAGTGAGCGAACTACTGCCCTTTGCCATTGAACCATTAATGTCATTAGACCACCACGCGGCGGCCATAAGTACGACAAGTCAACTGTGAAAATGTCAGAACGTGCTGGTCAGGGGGAAAGATAGACCATCGGGCAAATGTCGGTCGGTTTAGTTGGTTCGTTGATTTTGCCCTAAATTAATGTTTGTCCAGTTCAGTCTGTCTGTCTGTGTAGAGAAAACGTAAAATCGCATTCAAAAACCGTAAAATCAAACGAACCATTTAAAAAATCCCAAAACAAGATCTTTACGCAAGATGAACAGAATTGCACCACAACTGTCCTTAACATGACCGAGCACGGTAGAAGACTCAATTGCATGACCAAATAATAAGAGAGAGAGAGAGAGAGAGAGAGAGAGAGAGAGAGAGAGAAACGTAATTTAATAATTAAATTTTTGTATATAATTTCGTACAATTTCATATTTATTACCTTATCGAATATAATTTAAAAATTGCGTGACACTACTTAATTTAAATTAATAAAATTAAACACGGAAACCCAAATTCACCTTCTCTTCAAATAATATTATTCGATTTCTACAGAATGATTAGAAAAATTCTAAAATTCAAAATTTTTAAAATTATATATAAATTTATTAAAACCAAACTGTAGTGGAAATATATCCCAACAAACCCAATAAAATCGAGCTATTAAAATTAAATTTGTTAATTTTCTCTCATTTCGCTTTATATTTTTTTTCTTGCACTCTCCCATCAACCAATCGATTAAATTTAATATGTCAAATGCAAATAATAATCAAATTGTTAATAATATTTAATATAAAATTCATTATATTTGATAATAATTAAATTAATAATTTCGAAATTATATTATTAAAAATTACAAAAAAAATATAAATTCACGCTTTCGTGGAAATAACACCAGAAAAACTTTATTTTTCCATATAATAATTAAAAACAGAATAGGTCTACTGTGCCATTATCATAAAAATTAATTTTAACTAAAATTTAATTAAATTTAATATTAATTTTAATTAAAAATTCGAATGTGTGAATGTGGGTAAATATTATTAAAAATGTTTTGTTTTTATTCATTTTTAGGAACAAAAAAACGTTTCTTAATAATAAATGGGAGAAATTATTGGTTCGGAAGGATGCTTTTATCATTATTTTTTATATTAATATTAATAAATGAACGAATATTAATATGAAATTTTTATAATTAATATTAAATGATGATTTGATTTTGATTTTTAAATAAGAATGAATCCTCTATTCATATTATGAATATTACGATTCGTTTGGTCTTCAAGTGGTAGAAGATGAGATGATGAGATGAGATGGGACACATCAAGTTAAGTGCATTTTGTCAAGTGTGTTAAGGGTGGAAAGGGTAATAATTAAGCCTTGAACCAAAGTGCATCTCATTTCTGAGTATAATTAACACACAATGTCCTTACACCCTCCCCACTGTTGTGCAAACGCGTGTCATTGTGTGAGACTTGAGGGACAGATGTGAAATGCCACCAAATGGAACAAGTCAAGCATGTTGCGTGTGTCACGCTGTCGCTGTTTCCCTCTTGACTTTGCTGGATGTGCATGAACCAAACAAAACTCGAGTCCCTTGATATCATAAAAAAAAGATGAGTGACTCAAGTGGATCACAAGTTGATCAACAGAGCGCAATAAGTCAAGTCGCGAGACGCGAATACCAACAATAGAGAAAAAAAGAGGAACATCACGCGAGAATGAACAACTTTCATGGATCGCACAAAAAACGCGTATTCACAATTCCCAAACGTGAACCTCTATTCAGAATATTCACCAAACCAAGAATATCTGTAATATTTTAATAAATCAATATACTAAAAGGCAGAGAATGTTTTCAATGAAATTGTGATGCGTAGATCTTTCAAAGTTCAAGATATGAATTTTGTGGTCAAAACCAATGAAGAAGATTATTTCGTTGGACGCCAATATTTTAAAACTGACATAAAATAGACACTTTTCCTAAAGAACTCTAAATGCATGTGCTAATTATCTCGTACATTTTGTGACACTTTTCTGTTTGATATACTAGAGGAGGCTAATTCCGCTAAATTTGGGTGTAATGGAGATTCCAGGAATTTTGAAAGCGTGCATGCATGCAGTGCACTGCTTTTGTGTCTCTGGTAATCATCATCATTATCCTCGTATATTTTGAAATGCATACACAAATAGATGATGCACTTTTAGTAAGGGAGAAATGAATGGGCTCTAAGCTTTAATTGTATATGTTTACGGTACAATTCCTGTAAGATTAGCGTATTTCAATTGCAGGGATGCATGGACACTCGTGTCCTTCATAAAACGATTATCACAAGGGAGGTGCAGTAAATTGTCAAAAGATATATTTAGGATTTGTTATGGCATTTTCCGTAAACAGAAATTCAATCTAAATTAGCTTAAAACCTAGAATCTATTTTGTATACAATTATCTGCAAATTTAATTTGGAGAAAAACAGAATATTATGATCGAATTCAAATGCCACACAAAACACAAAATCGCACTCAAAATGAACTTTGAAAATAATTACGATAAATCCAACCCCCAAATTGAACCCAATTACGACTGTTTTCGAAAATACGATTATAAATTTAAATTGAATTTGAACACTGTTTACAAAATATCTATTCGAAATTCAAACCCAAATCTGGAACATCTCATTTTAAAACCCTCCAAATTGATTGAATTCACTTTGATCCAACAGCAAACAACCAACCAACATCTGTTCAGTGTTCATCATTATGATGCTTTTCACTTTAATGCTCGCTAATTAGTTCGTTTTTTGCTCTATTTGCTTTCGCTTCGTTTAAATTCAAAAACACTAATGAGCAAACAACAAAATGCATACAAAACAACGAATGCGCCGACCAAACGAACTAAACGAACCAACCTTTGAACCGAAAATGCAAAAGCAAACAGATTTTCTCAATTAGTTTCAACTACAAAAAAATCATAATATTTATTACTTTATTAGTGTAATTAATTATGATTTCATATTATATAGACAAAAAAGTCTGTTTAATTTATAAAAATTATATTATATTAAATCCACGATCGTAAATTTTCCTTTATATGATCCAGGCTTTTAGTTCATATAAGGTGATTGCAAAAAGTTTCTTTAAAATTCGAATATTTCAATTAAAGAGGTAAATTCGATAAAACATTTTGAACCGATTTCTGAGTTTTTTATATGAATTGTGTCTGTGTCACATTGCCCTCATCAAGATGACACACACATGCACAAGCCAAATTCAACCCAAAGCCAAATTCATAAGGTAATAAATAAATTTAACGAATCAACGATTAAAAACAATTATAATTTATAATACTGAAGGAGAGTGAAAGGGTCTAAAGGGCAGAAGCGAGAGGAAATTAATTAATTTTCCTTGAAATTCTCTCGTCCGTTCGCTCTCTCCGTTCTATCTGTCTCTTTCCGAGAATAACAATAATAAATGATGAATAATTAGGGTCCTGTTAGGGTTGTGCTGTTGGGGGTGAAGGGTTGAAGGGGTTAAAGCAGTGAGCCTGGTTTATTTATTTAAACCAACAACACAAACATTTTAGGGTGAGCTATTCGAGACGCAAAGTGGAAAGAAGAGAGAGAGAGAGAGAGAGAGAGAGAGAGAGAGAGAGAGAGAGAGAATTAATCTATATCAATTATAAACTGGGATTTTACAAAACGAACGATGCAGAATGAATGCAGCATCAGAACCTCTAAAGGACGCTAATTAACCAAATTCACGGCACACCAAATGCTTTTAAAAGCATAGTTGGACAGAGAGGCCAAGCCCGACTGGCCCGTGCAAACCCTTTTGAAAGTGTATTCCTATTAACAACAAACACACAACAATTGGTGCGTGTATGCGTGCGTGCGTGAGTAAACGAGAGAACAATCGCGCGAGCCACCAATTTAGTCTGTCTCATTTGCAAGCCACCCCAATCCCCCTTCACGTACTCGTATCTCAGTTGGGGGCGACGACAGTTCGGACTGTCTAACTGTCCCTACACTTTGTATTTGTCTCTTTGTCTTTGTGAATTTGTCTGTGTATTTAGCTCAATTGCTTTATAATCGCGCGCGCTCACGATGGAACGCGAGCAGGAGCTTTTGTGAATGTGTTTGGCTTATTTGGGGACTGGATGTGCATTGGATGTGATGTCATAAATAAAAGCTAAGCTGCAGCTACTGCTGCTACTGAATTGCTATGGCTGCTGCTGCAATCGTGAATGAGATGGACGCGTGTGTGTGCCATAAACAGAAGACAACCAAATTGGTCAGTTACAGATGCAGAAGCAGTAAGTTTGTCAAGTTATTTTTCCTTTGGACGCTAATTCTCCGGCATATGTCTGGCTTCCTATGGTCCGTTCACTCATTCATTCATCGATGAGTGTGTCCGTGTGTCGGACTGTTATTGTTGGGTAATATATCGGGACACATGCACACACGAACTCATTCAAGAACAAGCACAAACATTTGAACGCTTGTTTGGTCGATTATCGACGACGACGACAACGACTACGACGAATGACCAAACGTGAATGACTCAACTCGGCTCAATTGACTAAAGCCATAGAAAGTAGTGTGGGGGAACAATTTGCCTCTAATCAAACATACGGACGATAATTTGCCGGCTATTTAGCTTATTATTGAGCTTCCCTCATTCATTCATTCTCTCTAACTCGTATCCACAAACACATCAAATAGAAAAACAAATAAAGAGATAATAAGTACATCTACACTCGGGGACGAGATGATAAGAAAGTAGACGATGAAAAAGGAAGAGGGTGAGAGAGAGAGAGAGAGAGAGAGAGAGAGAGAGAGTTGATTGCACCCAAATAGGAAACGAAAAGGAAATGAGTGAGACAGGCGACAAAGACAAGAGAGGGACAGACAAATTGGATTTGGAACGAAAAAGTCAAGTGACTACTACCGTTCTATGACTATGTGTGCGTGTATGATCATATTCGGAAATATGAACCAAATAATAAATAAATTGAGGCATTTTATTGGATTAGGAACTGGAATGGAATAAAACTGAGGATGCATTATAAGGAGAATAATGTAAGTAAACTTATAGATTAGTGATGAGTTTGAGACGCAAAAATTTGAAACAACTCAAGAGCCATTTGAGAAGTTTTAAATTAAACTGGTGACTGGAACTTTCACGTTCTCCAAATTAAAACGCATTAGTGTGAATGGTTCATCTAATTGAACAAGCCCTTTTCGGTGTCCCACACCGCACACACACACTCATTTGAGACACACACACACACGTCAATTTGTTAAAACACATACAAACTTTGCGTTATTAATTTGTTTTATGCTCGTGTGTAATAATAATTGATGAGATAATTCACTTTGTTCCACCCACTCTCGGAACAGTGCCACCAGTGCAACTCTTTTGCACAGACCACCACACTGCACAGAACACACATCAAATATTAATTCCAAACATGTGTTTCGTTTGGCTATTTTCAATCTCTCACTCACTCAGCACACACACAACTCTCGAGCCGATCCATCTCACGGTGCAATCACTCACTATCTGCTTTGGACCCGACTTGTGTGTGTGTGCATACAGACAGAACAGAACTCCGAAGAGTTAGTCCGTGCACCCCAAACACACAAATGACAAGCCTAATTGGTTATGCTTCAGCGAACACACACACACAAACCCCTGTATCTCTGTACTACTTGAAAGAGTTGTAACCCTGATCTGTTTTACTTGTCCAACTTGTCGATTATATTACCCGACAAAACCAGAACAAAAAGAAGAACTGAGTATTATTATACACACAATGTAGAATACCCAAAATAGAGAGAATAGGAATATAATATAATCGGGCGGTAGGATAAATAATCAGATATAAGCTTAATACTTTTGTGTGTGTGTGTGTGGGTTAAGCTATCGGTTGTTTGATGGGTTGAGCAACCTAATAAATCAGGATGGGTTAAGTACAGACTCGACTGGACCACATATGCCCCACACAATGTTGAAGTGGAAGGGAGCAATCAATTAAGTGGTCATTAGTGTGTGTGTGTGTGAGCACTAGAATCGGGAGCGACGGGAGCGACTAATCGACCAAATACAAAGTAACAATACATTACAGAACAGAACAGAAGAATAACAATGTGACAAACACAGATAAGAGAGCCAATTGATCTGATCAGATAAAAAGATGATCTTATCGATCTTATTATTAATCTAATCTGATTATATCGATCCGTGAACGAACGCACGAACTTTGTGTGTGTGTCCCATTATTCTGTTCAAGATCACACAAGACGATGTTTCTATTAATATAATTCAAAATTCAAATTCCATCTCTCTCTTGCCCATCTCAACTTTTAATAAAATAATAAATTCATAAATAAATTTCAATCACACAGCAACATATTTCTCATCGGAATGCAGTTAACTCATCGTATCTTAATGTCTCCCTGTTTGCTTGCTGTGAGTGCCAATCCCCCACCCCGTTCCCTCTAAAAGAGAGGAATGAAATTAAGACATATGCAATTTGAAATGGTATGCAATTTATTATTTTTAAAACGCAAAGCAAACGAGAGACAAATGGCAATTATAAATCAATTATTCTTTTACTGCGAGAGCGAGAGCCCTGGAATCTAGGCGTTGGGAAAATGACAAAATAAGATGTTAGATTAGTAATTCTGACTGAGACTGAGAGAAAGGATGGAGAAAGATAGAATTTAGGATAGAAAACAATTATGAGAATCTCTAAACGCTAGAACGCAGCTAGTGAAATGCTAATGAGCAATTGAAGAAGGGGTTAGTAGAAGGATGAGCACCGAGAGAGCCGACTAATGAGCGAATAATGGATCTGTCTCTGAACGTCATATTAAAATATACGATTTCAAACCGAACGAAAACCGTATACTAAGTGATTGTCAAACAAAATGGGTGGTTCTGTGTATGCCATGTATGTGTAAAACAATGCAGACCCTTACTCGAACGGTAATTACACAGTTGGACCATTGCGGGTTGAGAGACACTTGACTCACACTGAGTAGGGCTGGGAGATACACTTGTGCACCCACTTTCCAATTGAAAATTAAACAAGGATTATAGCATCCAGAGAGAGGCTCGAATTAGAGTGTGCACACGTTCGCTTATTAAAGAAGAAGAAGATGATGTGTTCGGTACGGAAAGATGTTGCCACACACACACACACACACACACACACACACACACACACACACACACACACACACACACACACACACACACACACACACACACACACACACACACACACACACACACACACACACACACACACACACACACACACACACACACACACACACACACACACACACACCGAGAGAGGGATTACCGACGAGACTCTCGAAGAGGAAGAGAGTATTTCGATAATTAAAGGGAATTTGTGACAAACTGAGAACTGCAAAGTGGAGACGAAGTCCCCACGAAGGATAAAAAACTCAACACCAACACCACTCCGAATGACAAGGAAGCTCTCTCTCTCTCTCTCTCTCTCTCTCTCTCTCTCTCTCTCTCTCTCTCTCTCTCTCTCTCCCTCCCTGCCTACCTACCTAAACGTACCAGAACCTCTTGTTTCGTTAGATAATAATTAAAAATAAATTTAGAACCAATTGAGTGTGTTGTGTTGTCGTCTCCGAGTTGTTTTGAGAACAGTCTTCTAACAACAACAACAAAAGATGAACGTTTAGATTTAAATGCATTCCGCGTATTAGAGAATTGAGTGATGGAGCCGCCGAGGGAGTAGAGTGAGGGATTAGTTGCGCATTTAGGCAATAGGGTGCAGAGGGTGCAGAGGCACAATTGAGTTGAGAGGTATTTAACGTATATATACGAGAATCAACACATGAGGTGCACTTTAGAGGAATTAACGCACAAACGGAAAGAAGATGAAGACAAAAAACGTTGATACGTACTGAAAAGTGCTCCGACACGTTTCCACCTATCCAAACACAATCAACCGTCTACCTTCCAGCCAGCATCACACCCTCACTTAACCGAATCATAATCATCATCATCATCACTTGACGCGCACACACACATTTAGATTTAACAAAAAGAGATCGCCCTATGGGCAACAAAATTGTCTGTTTGCTCGCTTGTCTGTGTTGTGTGTTCACTCACTCAACCCCCCAATGCTCATCGCCCCATTCACCTCGCCTAATGAACATAAAATTGATGCCTTGTGCTGCTGCTGCTGCAGCCTCATCATAATATGATGAACAGATGGGAGCGAGAAACAAAATAGAAAACAGGCTGCTCGCGCGAACCAAATTGAGATTTTAAAGTAATTTTAAAAGGTGGATGAAACGAAACGAAACAGAACACAAAAAACAAAAATAAGAACAAGAACAATGTCATTACACACTAAGGGACTGAATGAGAGAGGGTGAGAAAAGTGGGTGGACAAGGAAGTCTGCACACACACACAACACCAAATGTGACTGTTAGCAAATACGAATTTAATTGTATGCCTTCGTAAACCAAAGGCAGTGGTAAATTAATTTTAAATTGATTCAAATTGTGCTGTTGTTGTTATGTGTGCCTTTTGAAACACGAAGAAGAACAAAATAGAAAACAGACAAAAAGTTTAAATTAAAATTTAATCGAAATAAAAAACCGAATGCACTTTAATGTAAACGGAAATCGCAATTATACAAAATGTTGTTTTCACTACTTTTTGCCAAAATTACATTTATTAATAAATGTGCTAATGCCGACTAATTCATAATTAATGTTGAGTGTACAACAACAAAAAAGTTGTGCAATTAAAAGATTAAATGTTGTTATAAATTCTATTTCTATTTTAGTAAGTAAGAGTTTTAATTGCCCGAAGGTTTTGAACTGAATAAAAAACAACTTTTCTTCATAATTTGCACAAAATTACGGCAATGTACTTTCCAAAAATGTACATAAATTTGTCGATTTGAGTACATTTTTGAATATTTTTAAGAATTATATACATTCCAGGACACATTTGAATATGAATTTTTAGATTCGAACATAAATGTCATGCACTTAAGTTTGCGACTCATAAAAACGACTCATAACGTGTAAATAGACCGACGTCAGAAAAAATCTTATCGAACTCGAACATTCTCACGACACATTTTCATCTCACCTCTCATTTTATATTTGATTTGTTTAGTCTACTACTTGCTGGGAAGTCAGAAGGAAAAAATTTAATTTACCTAAAGAAAAGCATACACACACGAAAAATCTAATTTCCCTTTGCACTCAAAGTACCGAAGAGTACACTTTGAGATTTTGAGCCTTCCGGCACAATTTCCCACAACCAAACTACACCACCACGTACACCACCACTCGTCTAGATTTCAATTTGACAATTCATTTAAAATGTGTGTTTTGCTCCTCTCTCTTCCCCTAAACACATTCACTTTAAATTTATTTATATTTGATTAAATTTTATTATACTTTTGAGCAATACTATGCGAACTATGTGTTTTGTTTGTGGACAGGAACGCACACACTTTTCCCCCTCTGGAGAGGGAGAGATTTTCCAATTTAACATGACATTACCGAAATGAAATTGGAGGAATATATATTCTGTTTATGAAGTGCATCATCTCAAGTTGCACTTAATAACATAAAAATAAAATAAAACACAACCCACATTCGGTTTGTTTGTTTGCCCAAAAGGCAATAAGGCAAGCATTGCATAAGTGTACACGATTCTAATCGGTTTTTGAGTTTATTAAAAAAGAACAATTTGTACTCATGTTCTCAAGTTTAATTTGAAAATTTGTTTTTTAATTCCAAACTTTACCTTTAATTTAACAACACGGGTCCATTCACAAACAGCATGCATATTACTTTGCCAAAATGTCATTAAATTGTCAAATCTCCAAACTATTCAACTTGACAAACACAGACAAACACACAAAACTAAACTCTCTCTCTCTCTCTCTCTCTCTCTCTCTCTCTCTCTCTCTCTCTCTCTCTCTCTCTCTCTCCCTCTCTCTCTCTCTCTCTCTCTCTCTCTCTCTCTCTCTCTCTCTCTCTCTCTAAAACTAATAATAATAAATAAAAATTTAAATTACCAACATTCCAATAATGATGACAAAATTTATCATTATTAATTTTTTCCTATTCATTTGATCAAAATTCTTGCATCTTGACGCGATTCGTAAAACTTTTTGCTACAACTTTATTTTATCTTTGCATTTTTGTCCCTCGAAAACTTCTGTAATTTCCGTTGTTCGGGAACGTTTGTTTATATATTGTCGCTGTTTTTATATTATTTGACAAGCGACTTTTCACTGTTTTGTGTGTTTGCAGACTCGTGTACTCAAAATTAATTTAAATTTAATTTCAAGCACATCTCGATTTTTTAAAAATAATAATGCCTGGTACTTATAATGTATTACACTGTCTAAAGACATATTCTAATAACATGAGAGGAGAATTATCGTGGAACGCGTTCTTTCAACAACTCACTTTTTAATATATATTAGAATCATCACACAATGTTGAGAGAGTGAGAGAGAGAGAGAGAGAGAGAGAGAGAGAGAGAGAGAGAGAGAGAGAGAGAGAGAGAGAGAGAGAGGAGAGAGAGAGAGAGAGAGAGAGAGAGAGAGAGAGAGAGAGAGAGAGAGAGAGAGAGAGAGAGAGAGAGAGAGAGAGAGAGAGAGAGAGAGAGAACATGTTTTCCTGTGTACCGTTTTTGTATAGTTGAGAATCTTTAGAATTTTTAGTTAAAAAGTTAAATTAAAAACTTATAATAAATAATTTTGTATTTATTTTCTAAAGATTTTTTAAGTTCCTTATAATATTAATAATATCATTGACAAAGTACTAGTTCACGGAAAATTTGTGGAAAAGTTAATCGAATAACTAAGCACATGAATAAATGTTTAAGAATAAGCAGATTCGAGCCTATTCATCAATTTTTTAAAGATTTTATATTTGATTATTTTGTTAATTTGATTTAAATTATTTATTAATGAAAATGCAGTTTAAATTAAAATGTTTTCTATTAAAAGAAGACTGTTTGTGTGTGTATTTATTCTGGTTAACCCTTTAGGTTCTGAAGCGTTTAGAACCTCTCGCTTAATTGTGCGTTGAAGAATTTTGTGCCAAAATTAGGGCTTCCGTGCAAACTCGTCGGGGGTTAAATGAACGCACACAAGCACCCATTTTAGGGCCTTGATTAGTATTGGAAAAGTAATTATTTTGATATTTTAACATAGATTACATGCAGATTAATTTGCATGGCTCGCGAGAAAGATGAACACACAAAATGTTGTGTTGCGTGGGACGAATCGTTAGTGTTTCGTTACTCAATAATCAAAAGAATATGAAATGAAAGAATACACACGAACAGAACACACGACACGACACATACAACAACACAACAAGCCAAGTTCGAGTTGGGTGGCAGTGTACGAACAACAAGAAAATTGAATAATTGAGAAATAATTTGTCCGTGTGTGTGTGTGCGGAGTTGCTAATTACCCTGTGTGCATATGTACTGATTATGATTATTAATGTTGTTGTTGGTCCGTCCACAGTTGCGACATTCACGGGGATCGAGTGAAAGAGGATCGGACTGGAAAAAGGTTGCGAGCGAGTCCCCGTTCATTTTTTTCTGCCTTCAACAACATGATAATTTGCAAGTTTGGGAAAAACGCGCGCGCCTGCCACACTGCTCACAAAAAGGACCCCGGACAAACAAATCTAATCGTTTTCAGTATATACTAAACTATACTACGAGTGCAGCAGCTAGACAACGCAGCAAGCTAGCCGACACTACAAAATACAGGGTTAGTTGACTAATTATGGGTAATTTGTGTAGAATTGAATGAGGTAGGTTGTGTGCACGCAGTTTGTTATGTTCAGTACAGAGCAGAGTGCACGAGGAGGATCGGAGTGAGCAACTGATTGTGAGTGTTGTACAACCGAGTAACAAAAATAGAAGAAAAGATAACTAACGATGGGAAAATGGTCTATCAACAACCATACGCTCAACACGGAAACCCCCGGCGAGTGGGTACAGCTGCTCAAGTGAGTGAGCTTATTCCTGGATAGATAAAACAGAATACATAATGTTTCAACTGTTCCAAAAAGAAAATCTACAAGATAATTACGAAAGCTTTTACTCAATACGCAAACTAAACGCAATCTGTCATGCAGAATATTAAGCAATACTCCAAGAAGATCTGACCTTTACCGAAAACCTCATTAAGTGCCTCTGGACACCAAAGAAAAAAATCTCGTGAAGATCTCCGGAAGAAATCCATTGTCAATTAACCTTTTCACTCTCCATTACCAACTCTCCCTATCATATGTCTCTGTTTTCCTTTCCGTTCGCGCTTTTATTAAGATTTATTTATTATTCTCCAAAATTACCCAGCGTATATATTCTCCTTCATCTCAAATGCATTAGTGAGGAAATCTCCTTTCTAGACTTAAAGTAGCCTTTTGAATGGAAAACTGGCCAACTGGCCCAAAGTGTGTATGCGTTGGTGTTTCAATATATCCTGACACATACACAACCACGCTAAGGCTCACACAAACCTCCACACACAGGTAGAGTGATTTCCCATCATCACTCATTGTGTCCGAACCGGTGGTATTAGCGAAAGAATATTCTTTGAATGTCTGTATTAGAGTGGTGAGAATCAGTAGAGAGAGAGAGAGAGAGAGAGAGAGAGAGAGAGAGAGAGAGAGAGAGAGAGAGAGAGAGAGAGAGAGAGAGAGAGAGAGAGAGAGAGAGAGAGAGAGAGAGAGAGAGAGAGAGATCTATTTTGCTAGTTCATTATTTATTTACAACTTGAGGATAGGATGGATTGATGACGGAACTAGTACTACAAGTTTTGCGCGTTAAGTGAAGGTAGATAGATACACAGTCGGTGAGATAGGACCCACCAAAAACAAAAACAAAAATACTTTGCGGAGAGTGCATCCATTTGGGTTACGTCCGACAGTTGTGCACCGAGAGACAGTTTGGACAGTTCTAGACAAACACACACACACACAATCTCGGTACAATCTTAATCACTAGGTGAAGTAATCTGGTTGATCTAATTCAAGTGTATGCCTGTTAGTGTGTGTGCGTTCGTGTGTGTGATTCGTTTCCGGAAAATGTGAGTGTCGACAAAATCACTCTCTGACATTTAAACTGTATATTATTTGTTCATTGTAATGAGTTTTCGCTGTGTGTTCGTTGTTGGTGTCTGTGCAACACATTAACATTACAATGACTTTATTAGTATTTGCTCTATTGAGCCAACCTATTTACACTTGTTAATGGAAGGGATGCGAGAGATAGAGAGAGAGAGAGAGAGAGAGAGAGAGAGAGAGAGAGAGAGAGAGAGAGAGAGAGAGAGAGAGAGAGAGAGAGAGAGAGAGAGAGAGAGAGATGATCAAACAAAGAAGAAAAGTAAAGCAAAAACAAGATTCTGACAAAGCTCAAACGGAAATGCGTAATAACACGAATGAATAAATAAAATCATGTGAAAGCCATTCACAAATTAAGTAACTTATCAGACTAATTCATGATTAATTGGCATTTAAATCTAATATACATTTAAGCAGAATCAAATACTTAAAAGTTTTAAAATTACTTTAATGAATCATGGTTGTTACCGAAAAGAAAAAATAAAACATTAAATCAATCATCAATCTTCCAAAATAGTTCAATAATAATAACAGAAATAAAAGCCCCGGTTTTGAGGTCATAGATCATTATAACCTAAAAAGCCCAAAACCACAGCCACAAAAAAGAAACAATTTAAAAATTCGAAACTATTATACCAACGAGAGCCTTCTGGTTTTTATATATATTTTATTGGGCTAATAATTAATTATGTGGAAAAATATATATCTATTATTTTATTTTATTTTACTTTTTTACTGTTTGAGAGTTTTAATATAATTTATAACATTTTTCAAACGCACACACACACAAATTGGTTGAACCACAGAGGAATGGCACAAAAAAAAAGTTTGAGGGGTGGAAAAATTAATGAATTTGACAGCTCGACATGATGGGCCCACTGTTCGAGAGATATATTCACTTTATTTCATACATCGGGGCTAACTAACTAACTAGCTAACGAGTATTATGAATATACGAGAAGAAAAAGAATAAAAGTATGATTTTATTATATTTCTCGCGGGGTTTTGTGTTACTAATTATTGCGGCAAGCGCCATTTGCCACCACCATCATCATCATCAGTTATACAGTCACTTTATTGTCACCGTTATTAGCGGTCAAATACACTACTTGTGGGAGATTTTACCGGGCATGGAATATGCAAAAAGTTTCGAATTTCATTTTGGTTTCGATTCAGAGTGTAAAATAGATTGACAATTTTTGAAAACCTTTGTCTCTAAATTAAAAATTAGTATTTAAATTATTACTCATTTATCATACTATAAACTCGATTTTTGGTACAATCTCATTTTTCCTCGTTCGAACAGCCAAAATTAATTATAACTATTAATAAAAGTTAACCACTTTGGTGGGGGAGTTCGATTTTCACCGAATGTACTGAAAAGTTTCAAGTGTCACTTTTGCCGCACTCCGAAACCAAAGTACAACATACACGGGACACGGATCAAATGACAACCATGAAAATCATTACTATTATCATTCATCTGATACCAAAGTAAACAACCAAACTTGGGAGTTTTCGGTTCTTGTATTTTCTTCTTTTCCATCTTCTCCTATTATTGCAGTCCTGTATGATGATGAAGTACACAACAGACCAGTAGGACTAATTAGATGGAAAATAACTTATAGCAGTAATATTACACACACGAGTACCACTAAATATTATATATATTGGTGGTGCAACTAGTCTGTCTGTCTTTCTGTCGCATAGTAAACATAATTGGATAGACAATTAATGATGGACAAGACAAATAGGAAAAAGGAAAAGCCGATAAAGAGAAGTAGAAAAGATGTCTGATATAATCAATATAGCACAATTTGCTGTATTGTGATGATTAATATTGGGCTTATAGATTTATCGATTCAGTAATTATGAGGAAAATTCTTGAACCAAAAAATAATATGAATAAGAATTTCGATTCTTTTAGCAAAAAAAAACACAAAAATGAATTTTAAGAAACAATGTAATTTTGTTCAAAATTTTAAAATAGCCATCACATCTCTCTTAATATAGAAAGTAACGTTATTACCAATTACCATCATCATTAATGTAAATAGCTCACATTAACTGCAACCAACTGGGGAATCAAACACGCGTTGGCGCTCTCTACTCCTGCTGTTTCAGCCTTTAATTGACCATTTGCACCCTTTTACTTGAAATTTTATGTTTCATTATTACTTGAGTGCAAGTTGCAACAAAGTAACACTTCACATTACGCGCAAAATTATCAGACCACTCTGTTTTATTATTATGTGCACGAATATATACAAAATAGACATTAAAACTATGAACATAATATCTTTTTGTATAGAATGATACAGCAGTACCCGACAAAAAAGTACAACGAATATCACATTACACCAATTATTCAAATTGAGATGTAACGTTAACGTATCGTGTTCGTATTTTATAACAAAATATTAAATATTAAAACTATTTTGTTATATATTAAAATTCTTAGAAATTGGAAATAAATGTCGAGTACTTTTGGGTTCAATCTAAAAAAGAATATAATTTGTGATGATGATGATGAGAGGCGCCAATTCTAATCATAATCAGACAGAATTATCAGAAACGAGAATTGAGAACAAATTAAAGTCTTAAAAGTTGTGGCCCCTTTCGTTTAAATCGAGTCGCTCACATCACATCTCATCGAATTTGTTCTTGGGAAAACTCAACACACACAGACACTCAAATCATGTCATACGAAAGGTTCGAATTGTAAAGTAAGCCCATTCTTGGGCGACTGTCTAGACAGTCTCCCACTTCCCACTAATCCTCACAAACAAAGACACCAATTCTTACATCACGAATAGCGCCACGAAATGATATTATCAACGAGCCTACAGAATCGCGTCGCCCAACTCATCACTTAATTTGTGTGAACGAATTCCAAAGAATCAACGAACGAAACAACAACAGCAAAAGAAAAGTGGAATCAAGTTGGATTAAAAGTGTAGGCGCCAAATTCGCTTTCAAATTCATCATTTGAGATTCTATTTTTGTTTTTGTGTTGTATTAGATAAACGAACTTTTATTTATAGAAACACAATAAATATCAAGTTAAAGGTTACGAACGTGATCTTTACTGGAATTATATCACGCATCAAATAAAAAAAGAAATAGGTTGAAAGTAGCCAAACAAAGGAATTTTGGTTGAACAATGGTTCAATACAAAGAACGAGACAAAACAAAAATGACGTAATCAGAATTTCATCAAAATTGAAGCGATGTGATAGCGATACAGGCTCGCATTATATCAATTCATAATGAAATTATTAAATATAATAAACGGCGTTATTTTCTAATCTACGGGTAGAATCGAAAGGAGAAGAATATTCTGTGTGCGAATTTTCACATCAGGTGATGACAGGCGATGAAAAGACATGACATGACACGGACAGAGAATACATAACATACAAAGTGAAACATGTTTCATGTTTGATCGCATAATCTCGTTATGCTATTAAACACGATCACTCTACAGTAATAATAAATGAGTGAGTGAGGTGTTCGTGCCCGTACTTACTATGTGAATAATACAACGTGTCAGCATTTTTCATTTTTTTTTGTTAAGAATGAAATGCAGAAATACTAAAAAATGAACACATCATCATCACGAGTGAACTCGTGAGCTTTACAATACAAGGGAAAATTTGAATTTTGATGTATTAAAAGGCTCGCATATCGCTTACTACAGACGGGGATTATGCAAAAACATTATGAGCGTTCCGGTTTCCGAACTCATCACCTGCTTGGTTTGCCTGTTCTGGCAGGAATTCCGGGAATTGATGAAGAGATTATTCATCATCTTTTTGGCAAGACAGAATCCACTTTAAACATATACAAACTCAAACATATATACAATAGGGTTTAAAACTCTTGAGTAGAAAAAGAAAATGATAAATTACTTTATATATTTAAATTTAAAGTAAAAATTTTGAAATTACCAAAAATATAAAAAACGAAATGCAGAGAAGTGGAAAGTGGCAAAGTGGAAAGTAGAATTAGTTAGTAAAATGAAGGAGAAGAAATTAAAAAAAGAAAATTCTTCACATCAGAGTTGTGAGATGCATATCAGACGAATTATTTTGAGAACACACTCATAGAGTGACTTTGCCTCTCTTGAGATTTGAGTTTGAGTTTTGTTTCACGAAAATGAAGTTTCATAAAACACAACTCGCTCTACTTTGTGTATATTATTCTGCTCTCTCTCTCTCTCTCTCTCTCTCTCTCTCTCTCTCTCTCTCTCTCTCTCTCTCTCTCTCTCTCTCTCTCTCTCTCTCTCTCTCTCTCTCTCTCTTTGTCGGCTTTTATGAACCAGGAAAAAAAGAAAATGAACATCAAGCAGAGAACACTTAAAAATTCTAATAATAATAAATCAGACGGGGCACTTCTGTTTGCTTGCTTGATGCTGCTTGCAACTGCTCAATCTAAATAAGTTCCATGTCTGACGCTGAAAATCTAATTTATTTTGTTCAAAATCTCAATTACACAGCTCACAAATGAGAAAAGTTTGTTGGCATGATGTAATTGTAGACAATATTATGTCTTTATTAAATGCATTCTGAATTATTTATTTAAATATATTTCTGAATATTTTAGAATATTTAATAAATTTTTACTTTAAGATCAATTCAAATTCCAACAATCTTAAATGTCCAGGAACTTACTTTAGGGAAGTGCACATGAATGCGAATTCTCAAAATATCATCAAAAAAATGTGCTCAAAAATCAAAATGCAAATGTACAAATTTCCGATTTTTCATCAATTTCTATAAATTTGCAAATCTTTATAAAACCAACATAAATTCAATCTTTCATTCTATTGGAAATTAGCAAAAACGAATAAACAGCAAATACATAAAATCGAAAGCACAAATCAAATTTATTTATATACGAAAGCAAAATATCATTCCACCGAAATATGTAAATGATCTTCACTTTACTTACACTTTTAGTAAGATCGGAAATTGGTTTCAAATTTATTTTATTGAATATTTATTTCTATTTACTACTTAGACAGACACAAATTCGAAATACCAAATGCATCATCAGTCTCTCTCTCTCTCTCTCTCTCTCTCTCTCTCTCTCTCTCTCTCTCTCTCTCTCTCTCTCTCTCTCTCTCTCTCTCTCTCTCTCTCTCTCGGAGAATGTGTGTGTTTGGACGCGCCAATTCAACTCAACCCAGACGGAAATTTACAAATTCTACTTTTTGTTGCATCTTAAGTTACTTACTCTTACTCGGAAGTGCAGCATAAATTTATGATTATCAATTTATACACATCTTAGAGAATTGAGAACAAATTTAGAAGAAATAATATTAAGAGAAAAATTCGAAAGATAGAAAATGAATAAGAAAAAATAAGTCGACGCAGAAATCAAAACTTTTACTCAGACTTTTGTAGATTCAAAGTCTAGAGAGAAGTATGATCATCAGTGAACTCGAGATAAGAAGAAGAAGAAAGTAAATTCAATAAAGCAAATAATTTCAATTCATTTCTCCGTTCTTTATGTTTTTTTCTTCATTCGAGAATTCACTTTGCATCCGTACCATCATCAACACACTCGACTTCTTGGCATAATCAAATTCATAAACTTTAAATTGATTCTGCCAGATAGTTTTCAGTTTTTATTTTATGATTCGAATGAAAGAAAATGAGAAAATGAAAGAAATGAAAAAAAGTCAAAAATCAACAAGATAAAACCCATTCGAAAACTTTTTCTGAAAGGTCAAATTCATTTATTTTCATAGTGAATTTCTACTGAGAATATTTAAAATATTCTAGAAAATTCAAATAAGCTTTCTTAAAATTCGCCAAAAAAAATAAAATTATTATTAATTTAAAAATTATTCATAAAGCCCTCTCCCTTGGATGATGAAAGAAGTAGTCATAATTCAAATTAACTTGCGAAATTTATTTAACATGAAAATATATATATGAATAATGAAAATAATCCATTTGAATTTTGAGTTCATGTTAATTTCAAAATTTCATAAAAATTTATATTTCACCATCATCATAATCAAAAATGGACCTTATTCAATGGTTCTGAAAGTTTCGAAATTAAACTTTTTTTGGTGAGAATTAACCAACTCCAATCTCTCTTATTCAGTTATTCCTTAAGTAAACATTTCATAGTGCGGTTTATTCAACACTTTTCGAACAGATTCGCGTCAGAATAAAAAAGAGAACGCCGCGTGTCGGAATTAAGTAAACTCAAAGTTTGAATAACCGAGAAAAGGATTTTCCATGAGAATAAAATCTTTTTGCGTAGAATGAGTGAAGAATAAGAGCAAAAAAATGATGCTTGGTTGGTTAGAGCGAGAAAGATTGTGAAAGAATGTGAAAATGTGAATAAAGACACAAAGCAAACACAAAAGCATTCATGCTTGTCAAGACATCAGCAGAAGCAGTAGCAGTACACAAAGCCTTTGCTTACTTAGTAAAGAAGAAATAACCCATTCTTTCTATATTTTTGCTGTTGTTGTTATATCTAAAAGTCATAAACCAATCCATCTATGTCCAGTAAGGGAAAAGTGGTTTCTTAGCACCAAGAAAATTGGAACACAAAACTCTTGACTGGGGCTCAAGATGGAAAGAGATTCTCCACTAACATTGGCCTGTACATTCTCTGTACGACTCAATCTGCCTAATAGGCTGTGATGATCGCTCAGCGGGAAGAGATAACATAATCATAGCATTACACATAACAAACAGTTGTGCTTGTCGTTTCGGTAGAAGCTACCACTCATCACTTTACCCCACTCGGCACACACAAACTGCACCTCATCTCATTGAGTGAGAATGCCCATCACCATCACCATCACTCTCATCATCACCATTCATAATCCTAAGCAATAAATTTTTCCTTGAAGATATTAAATTTCAAAAGTGCGTGCAATAACTTTAACTTTAGAAAGCAGCAGTAGCAGCAAGAGCAAACGCTTTATGATCTACATGAATTATCTCATGTGTCTAAAGTGTGAATAGTTAAAGAGAGTATAGTGAATAGTGAGTGCGTGTGAGTGCAAACAAAATGACCGAGCAGGAGTGTGCGAGAGAGAGAGAGAGAGAGAGAGAGAGAGAGAGAGAGAGAGAGAGAGAGAGAGAGAGAGAGCAAACACCAGGAGATGATTCCCTTCTCACTCTATCCCTCTCTTTCCTCCAAAAGGGGTAATCCGAAATATGTAATGAGATGATTGAATCGGATGGATGGATGGCAAATTGAATTGAACACTCCACGGAGAGTGTGAGAGGAGCAAAGTGAGTCTGGCCAAATAAGTGAATAAATTTGCATGAAACGGCACAAACGGCGAGTGGCCCCCAGAGTGGTCCAATCAGGCTATCTATCTCTCTCTCTCTCTCTCTCTCCTACTACAATTCAACTACTAATATCCATATCAAACATTGCTCTCTCCTATTTGTATGATGAATATGAAAATGTCTACCAACAAAAATGTAATGTAATTCAATACACACCAATGTACTTCTGATGGTGTTCTACTTCTTCTCTCTGCTATCCATTCTCTAATTCACTCTCTTTATTACGAAGAGAAGTACAAGTACGACTACGAGTTAGTCTCATGTACCAGTGTCTCACCCCCTCATCCCACCCATACAAGAGCGAGAGTTCATTAGCGCAGAGCATGGCACACCATCTCTCACTCATCTGTTCACTCAAATCATATCATTCATACCAGTGCAGTGTTGGCTTCATTTCACTGCATGCAGTGTTTGGTTACCCATTTGATTAAGATGCATTGAAGTGGCTAGTTTGGTGAATATGTAAAAACGAAGAAAAAAGACTAGAGTCTAATCTATTAATATATTACTAAAGAAGATGAAATATGAGAAATGTTTGATTAGGCAAATGAGAAAAAGGGAGAGAGAGAGGGAACGAAAGGATTAATCACGGCGAATCACATGTTCTGATTGGACTGAACTGAACTGACATTTTACCAAAATATGCAAATGATGTCTCAATAATATACATCGTGAAATATATATTTTTCTAGTCACAGAATCAGGGAATTTTCCTTGAATATTTAAAATAAGATTCTTGTGCAAGAATTGTACAAAAATGTTAGTCTCCTTCAACATTAAAAAAAATATCTTATCTAAAAGCTTAAGCTAATTAACGTTCTTTAAATTCTGTTTGAGAATTCTATGAATTCGAATAAAACAAAATCATTTTGACTTTGCTTTTAACTTGACGAATGATAAACTTGTTCATTTCCATGCATCACTTGTGTGTTTTTATTGTTGTGTGTCATTACTCTCTACTGTTGATGGCCCATTGGGATAAATACGTTAAATTAAATGCGTCATAAAATAAATCCTTCTGATCGTTTCGTTTCGTATTTTGATTTAGTGGATGGTGTGTGTGTCCTTAAACAGAATGTATTTCTTTTGGGTTTAAGTTATTTTATTGGAGGGATAATTTATTCAGACAGGAGATAAGGGATAACCCTTTCCATTTCGTTTTATATTAAGTGTGTTATTTATTGTTGTTGGTGGTGGTGGTGGTGGTGGTGGTGGGTGAGTGGAGTGATGACCCATCGAGGGGTGCAATGAGAGAGTGAGTGCTTCGATGGTAATGACCATAACTCGTGTGTATGGGAGAGCAGATGAATGGACAATTCGGACAACAACCACAACAACAACAACAGAAACGGACATCAACACACATTTTCTCACATACAAAACAACCAGCTCCAGGGGGTATTGATGATGTAGTTTATGGGGTTTGGTGGTGATCTACACAATCAGGGGGTGGCCGAGATTTTCAGATGAGGGTTAGGTGAGAGAATCGTGAAATTCTCAATGGACATTCACATCCTACATTTTGACTTGTGTACTAAGATGGACGAGATGCATGCTGCTTTATATGTACGGCAAAATGAATGAACCGAATGTGACCTTAAAGTGTGAATGTATGTGAATCCTCTGTATGAACACATTCACTTTGCAGGATTGGACACGGAGAGAGAGAATAGAATAGAAAGAAAGAAAGCCTGATGACAGCTCGGTGCAATTCATTCTATCAATTGGCCTGTGTCCTCTCTTTTCTCTTGGGCAACAAAATGTGTGTGTGCCCTTTCCCCTCACTACTACTACCACTAAAAGTATGTATGGCTTATTTCATCACTCTTGCGAAAGTCGTTCCATTTGGAACAGCCAACATTTGGAGAAGAAGTGAAAGTTAAATAAATAGATCCGAAGAACGAAGGCTAGGTTTCTAGTTTGGCTGCACAAACGTCCGACTTTCTGTCGAACGAACGAAACGAACTCTCAACGCCACGCGTAACGACCAAATCTCCATGGAATAAATATAACACAACTACAACTGGAGAAAGACTGGTTGGTTGGTGAAAGAAAAATGATGCGGACCAGTACTGACAACACACATGGCGTGTGCTTGTGTGAATCAATTGCCGGCGAACCATCAGCAAGAGAAGAAGAAGAAGTTGCTAAAGTGAACAAGCCGAGTGCCAAATAGATAAACAAAATTGTATATATCCTCAGAAGGAGAAAAAAACTAAAGTGAAAAGTATCAATTCTAATAAAAGTCACGATGAAAAGTTTCGGCGAGAAATAGTAAAATAAGCCTGAGAGAAAACACAAATTCGATTACGCAACACAACACAACACCAACAAAAGGGTTCAAATTGATTTCGATAAAATACAAAAACTTTAGAGGATAACCAAACACTAGCTGTATTGCCTTATTTGTTCAATTGAAAGTGACGTTTCGTATGATTCTCAGAGGACTTGTGCCTCCAGAACCAGAACTCGTGTTGTTGTTATGTTTGAGTTGATCTGGTCTAAAACTTTCAAACTTGCGAACTTTCAAACAGCGCACTGTTTTTCGTTGGTTTAGTTTGGTTTGCAATTCATAAAACTTTGCATCTCGTTTGGTGTTTGTATCCGAACAAATTAAGCATGTACACATGATTAAGCTAATAATACAAATGTCTGGTCGAAAGCGTTGGCGCGAACGTGTTCGTTTATGTTTGCTGTTGGGAGTTTGGAGTTTGAACTCGCAGTTTTACTTAAAAGTTTACTTTAGATACAAACGCAAAATGAACATCACAAACCAGAAAAAATGAAAAGGAAATGTTTGCCGAAAAGTACGATTTTAAGCGAGATGAGTCACCCGCGTCGAACTCACTAGTGCTAATGAGTGTAAAGTAACGAATTACGAAACCAAACAAGATGGATCGGTTTCATCGAAAAATAAAAGATACAAAAGTTTGTGTGTTGTGGTATAAAGTTTGTTACGATAATTACGAAACGAGATGCACATTTTGTTGTTGTTATTTAGAGAACAACAACAAATTGTTTTGGCAAACCAAATTCTACACATACTTGGAAAGTGATTAACCCTTGTCAATTGTGTGCATGTTAATTAATTAAAACAAAAGTTTAGTTATAATTGCCACTTGATTAATGTGCGCCTAATTAATGGGTAAATTAATTAATTTGATGCTAATTGAATGTGTGTGTGTGTGTGTGTGTGTGCTAATCCAGACTGTCTAGACATGTTTGTAACATTGGTTTTGGTTGAATGCGGATGATAATGCACGCGCGCAAAAATGAAAATGAAAATCATAAAGTCACTTACCCCTGGTTCGGGACACTGGTTCACACTGCCCGCAATGTAGTCCATATTGCGCGAGTACACACTGCCATTGTAGCACAGGTGAATGTTCTCGGCAAAACGTTGTTCAATATCTGCAACCGGGAAGACGCACACCGCCGACTTTGCCCCCGGCCGTTGAGTGTGGTCAATTGCGGTGGTGAACACACCAATCAGCACTTGGGAGCCTCGTTCAATGTTCAACGCATCCGACAGATCGGAACCGGCCTTCACCAGAATGGCGTCCTGAAGAAGGTTGAACTCTTCAGTGGGCGTTTCTGATGTGTTTTCCGATGATGATGACGATGATCCAGAGTTTCGATTGCGGAATGATCCTGCCCGGTATCGATGGCCAGGACGACGGTCACGGACACTATAGCCCGGTTCGACGACACATTCGAGAGTGATCTCAGCGTAGGTGTGAAAGCCAGCGTCACTAACACAAACACGTGCCAGTCGTGACACGTAGCCCAACTCCTCCTGTGCCCGTAGGTACGATTTTCGTTGCACCTGGGCAATGTAGACATAGTCGCCAGCATAGAATCCGTAGACATATCGAACCAGAAAGTAGTCACGCAAGTGAGAACTTATGTCAACCCGTGCCGAGTCAGCAAAAGATCGCTCAATGATGTTGAACAGTCGTGAGCCTGATTCGAGTGATCGTCCAGATATGGCCGGAACCATGTCCCGATAGGGTCCGAGTCGTGAGTCAGTTGCGGCCACATACAGAATGGGCGTGAGCTGAACGCCAAAGTAACGAGCAGGTCCAACGAAAGCAATGGTTGAGGAGTTTTCATCGTTTGCCGCCACCGGAACAGGAACAAGATCCTCGTGCGTGGATATGTCCTCCAGGCGATGACGCGCACAAGCACCTTGATGCACCGAGCCGCAGACTATCAACATGCGAGCGTACGGTTCCACCAGTAGAACTTTGTTCACATTGTTCGTGATCTGTACCACATTTTGATCGGTCACCCCAGAACAGTCTGCCGGTGCACAGGACACCGAGTCACGAATGGGTCCAGTGCGAACTGCGTGCTGCACACGAAGGGACTCCGAGTGTAGCTGGAAAACCCAATTCACAGCGCCAACATAGACAGCCCCAGTCACAGGGTCGAGTTCAATGTGGGTGAAGTTGATACTTTTGTTCGAAGTGATATAACTCGAGATGGGAGTTATCGAGGAGAATTCGGGCACCTGATTGACTGATTTGACTGATGACTGCAGCTCAATCGGGTCGGGATTGTTGCGTTTGGTGTGGTGATGATGCTTGGCATGACGATGCTCGTGATGAACATGACTCGCATGACGCAAATGATGAGGAGCAGAGGGAGGAGGAGGTTGATGATGATGAAGGACTTGGGTTTGGTTCGAGTTTACAAAAATAGAAGATGATGGCTCATCCTCGTACGTATTACTGACTAGATTGGTCAACAAAGCAGAGTGCTCAGCTGGGCTGGAGAGCACAACAGGAGAAGCAACCGACAGGAATGCAAACAGCAGAAAGATGGTCCGTGGACCAAAGCACCAAGGCAGAGATGACGACGATAAGGCATTCGCACTTTTGGGCCTCTCTGATTCACGACAAGTTCGGACAACAACTGCAGCATGATGATTATGATGCTCGGGTGGTCGAGTACGGACGCCCAGTTCACGGAACTTGGCTGACAACCACCAAGGTGTCAGCGACACTCCCCTATCAATGTTTGGATTAGACATTTTGGTAGGGGGGCGTTCGTAGATAACGTTAAGGTAAATCAGTTGATTAGCTTAACATTTTTGGTTGTTGTTGTTCATAAAGATTCAAATGATTTAATTTGATTATATTTTGAAAGAAGCAACATAGACCCTGGTTGGTTCGAGATTTGGCATTTGTGTTTGTGTGTTTGTGTAGAAGAAGTGTGGGTGTGGATTCATAAGTAGGACAAGATAATTGGTTTCTTGGTTAGTGAAATCACAGATGAAATATGAAGAGAATTGTTCCTCTACTCTCTCAACTATGTCTGTTGTGCGTACGTGACGTTCTTTAAAGCACAAAGCACACGAGAGTACGAACGACGAGTGCAACGCAAAAAAAGTTTCAAATGTTACTCATCGAAATGTCATCATTTTTGAGTTTGGCACAGTTTAGAAGAAGAAGAAGGAAAACGAACACAAAAGTAATCAAATACAGAATTGCACGCACACACACAGCAGAATACTAGGTCGCTTTCGATGGTGGAGACGCAATCAATTGCAGAATGTCTCATCCGAAAGTGGACCAAAATCAACCAAATCACGTAAGAAAACACTTAAATCATAAGTGAGGATGTGTGTGTGTGTTGAGATAGCGAGCAGGGCTGGGTCTTGGATATTTAGGTTAAGCTTTGGTGCTCTTGAAGTTATAATTTTGCCAATGCTGAACCGAATTCGAATTGAGATGATGATGATTCGGGCGTGTGTGTGTGTGTAGTGGGTTTGGATTCAAAAGTAGAATGTTGGAATGCAAATGTTGAAACAAAAACGAACACGAAGAGATGAGAAGCACACAACACACAAACAGAAGTACTGATGACTTGGTCACGTGGACTTATGAGAGAGGGAGAGAGATAGAGAACAAAAGTGAAGTGATGTGCTCAATGAGAAGTGAGATCCGAATGGAATTGTTTCCTAATGTTTGGAATAAAGAGACAAAGAAAAAAGATAAGAAAAACGTTAGTTTTGTTTCGATATCAAAGTTATTTATAACCTAAGTTTCATTAATTCAGGAATCAACACACAAAAGAATATATAAACGAATCGAATCTTTAATTAATAACCATAATAATAACATTTTCTTATACAAAATCCGCATCCACTTGATACGATAGGTCAGTCGGTGCACACTTCAAGATCGCACTCGACTCGTTTTCATCTACTTCCTTGAGTACTTGTACACCTTACTCTCTCTCTCTCTCTCTCTCTCTCTCTCTCTCTCTCTCTCTCTCTCTCTCTCTCTCTCTCTCTCTCTCAGTCAAAGATAATCGATAATGATAATGAGTGTCCGCACAAACACACAAGGCACCACTTCAAGTGCAAACTCATAAAACCCAAATGTATCCTCTCAAGTGAACTCTTAAGTTGGAAAATATATATATTACAAATCTTGATAAGACTCAATGTTTATGGATGACGCATTCGTTCGAAACATGTGGAGCTAATAAAGTTTGTTAATATTATATCAATTGGTCCATTAAAGACGGCAGAGTGTAATTGAATGTTGCTATACTTTTGGATTCGTTCGTTCTATGACCGTCCTATGAATGTTATATCTACTATTTGTATTAATTGAAAGCAAAATAACAAGCCATAGCCACTCGATACAACTTTACTTTTTCATTCAATCTACTTCTAATAGCACTCTACTTGCACTTGTGAATGTTCCACTACTATGAAACTGACCATAAGACATCTCGACAAAATAACATCTTTAATGAATTCTATGGAAAAATATTGTATAAGATGTACAAGGAAAAAGTAAAGTAAAGTAAAGTAAGAATAGATGAGATGTTACAAATAGTACAAATGAGCCAATTAGTCCAACAGAACATGAATAGATGATGATGAAACTTTCTATATTTAGTCGAATTTTCCACAGAAAAAACACACTTTTGTGATGAACAGATGAACAGTTGAACAGTTCAACATACAACAACAAGTTGAGAGATGATGAAATAGTATTTGAGAAACTGAACAAATCTTAGACAAAACACAACTTTTTGGTTGTTGTTCAAAGCACTCATAGATTGAAACAAACCGAAAACATCATTAACACCGTATTTGGCAAGGCAACTTACTTACTAAAGATCACAATAGAATTATGATCGAAATGACATAACAATAATATCACAATTTGAACACAACAACAAGAACTAATCAAAGATTTTCTCATAGATTCTCACTCTTCACTTGATTCACTTGATGCATTTAGTAGTAGACAAGGGTGGAGAGAGGTATGTGAAGAAGTTTGATCGGAACAAATGCAATGACATGAGAACATACACATTCTATCTGAACTATGTAACGATGATGATGAGCGGTGTAAAGTGAAGTGAAGTGAATGTATGTGAGATGGATGCGAACACGACCGTCACTGAACTCGACTGAATGTGTGTTCGCTCATACTTTGTAATGTTGTGTGCTGTGTGCGTTGAGAGTTGGCGAGCGAACGATCAAGTCCTGGCCAACACACACACAAAACAGGTAATCAGTGTGAAGTGAAATGAAAATGTGTACTAGTGAAAAAAGTGAAAGACACTGACTGAATAGTGTGCACAGGAACATGACGAGCTACGACTACTAACGACGATGATGACGACTGGAGAAATCAATGCAAGGTCAAGTCTACTAAATAGACAGACAGACAGCACATCGCCTCCCACTTTGGCATTCTCACCCCTCACCTTTCCATCAAAAAATCGCTCACCCTCAATAATTATCCCCCTTCTGGCTTTGGTTCACCACCACCGATACATTGAGCCAGGTACATCCCCAGGTAAATCTACACAACTCTCCCTCCTCCTCCTCTTCATGATCGTATAGACCACATGGCGCGAACGAAACGACGATGAACAAGAACAGATCGAACGAGCGAAATGCGAGAAGGCACAAAAAATAGCCCTCAACTGCAACTTTGTATGCAGTACTCGACACGACGGACTGACCTTTGAACCTTCACAGAGCAGCAGCAGAGAGTGAGTGAGGTTCTTTAGCGCGAAAGCGCACTCAGACAAAGGTATTCATTTAATTTAATGAGACTGATATGAGAGAGGCGACTGGGGGGCGATCGGTGAGCGGACTGAGACAAAGAAGACGAACACCATCATGATGATGAAAAGAAGACGATGATGCTTTACTCAATGATGATGCTTAGAAGCAGCAGGTTTTTTGATACAGCAGATTTAAATGTCTCTTGCAAAGCTAATCTAAATGAAGTGAAATCGTTCTAATTAGGCAAATTCAAACTCATCATCTCTCCCTAAATCGCTTAGTTTAGGGCAGTTCTCAAAGTTTAACGAATGCAAACTCAAATGCGTCAACGCCAATGATTGTTGTCATTCGGTAACGATTCTTCTTTTTCATCTTCAAATGAGCTTTGCATCCTTTTGAGTGATCATCATCACTCGTGCAGACCCCCAAGCACTTCCACCCCCCTCAGCCAATACAAATATCCTTAGCCATTCATCACCCTCATAATCACCCCCAATACTACTTAAACCCCCAACTTTGTGTCTTCAACCCTCACCCTCAGAAAGTCATCATCATTATCTATTCATTGGGCAGTTCAGTTCGGCTCACAAGCAGAACGCGTACCGATCAGTGATTGTGATGGCTGTGTGGTGGTTAGTGTTGAGTGCGGCCACGATGTGCACACTCACTCACCTCCAATCACGGGTGGCCCTCAGGTATAACGAGTCACAAAATGATGACTCGCGCTCGTGCACAGACAAACACAGACAAATCAATAAATACAATGCACTAAATCATCATTTCTTCACAAAGAGCTAGTGGAACTAGTTGAGCACCCATTAGACGATCAGACCTCCACTCTCAGGTCAGGTGGTCAATGCAATGGGCAGAAGCGATAGAGCAACAGCTTGACTGCTTACCACCAGAGAGGTACTATGGTCTGTCAAATTATATTTATGAAAGGTCAAATTATATAGTGAACATGTGAGAGGTAATTGCAACAGGAAGATGAAGATAAAGGTAAGCATACACACACTTGTGCAAACATATATGCCCAAATTGGTAATAATATAATATAATTTACAATTAGACACGCATGACCCTCGGCGATTGTACGAGAGAACGTGAATATGGTCGGACTCAAGAACGAACATACGAACCATGATTCTCAGCTTTTCTTTAGCCTAAGGTCCTGCTAATAAGTGCTCGAACCAATTTTGTTAATCAAAAGTTGCTGTTCTTATTATTATTACGCAAAAATGTTTGTGTTGTTCTAATTCCTTGAATTAATCACATTCTCAACATTCAAAACTCTACCTTCACCACAAGATAGGTAAACAAGCTGTCCAATTTATATATATTATCCCAAGCAGAAGACTGGTGGGGTGAAATGGAGAAGAAGGAAGAAGAAGAACGCACCGTGAACGTGAACATCGTGAGTGGACGCACAAGTCGAAAAGGTAAAGAAGAAGTCATGAAAAGAAGGTAATGGTAATAGAAAGTAGAATGGCGCGCGAGCGAACGAGAGAGAGAGAGAGAGAGAGAGAGAGAGAGAGAGAGAGAGCGCGCGCGCGGCAAGTACGAATATATAAAGTGAACAGTCTAGACATTGTAATACAGTCGAACACAAATCGAGCAAGTGGAATGAAAACTAGCCAAGCAGATCGAGAGCCAATTAAAGTAGTGAGTGGTCAGGTGTAGTGGTGGTTTGTGTGTGAGGTGAGGGAACACACAAGACGGACAGCGACAGGTAGATTGTTGGTTGTGTGTGTGTGAGTTTAAGATAGACAGGTAGGTAATGAAATAAAGCACAAAGAATAAGTCCATAAAGATCTGAGGCAAGGCAAGACAAGACACCACCACACACCATGAAGAGGAAGAATAAGAAGAAGAAGACACGGCGGCACATTGAAATGGCCACACAAAGGTCGCCGCCCTACAAAGCACAAAGTGCACTACTAAATAATAATAATATCAATCAATAAAGATTGACCACAGAGAGCACAGCACAGCCACACACAGCAGGTCAAAGTGAAAACTTGCACTTGGGTGTTTCGCCTTTGAATTAGCATGCAGAGAAACTAAGTCAAAAGTAAAAGCACAAAAGGCACAAATGCTCATTTGTAACACTAATTCATTCACTATTCAATGTATACAAATTACACCATAACTTATATAAGTCTCATCTGTCCGACAACTATCATTCATAGATGGAGGCCCGCAAAATTGAAATTCTTAACTCAAATCAAAACGGAAACTAAATTTCACGGTCTTCAAATGCAGCATAATTTCTCTAATATAATTAAGACAATTAAGCTCTCTCTCTCTCTCTCTCTCTCTCTCTCTCTCTCTCTCTCTCTCTCTTCTCTCTCTCTCTCTCTCTCTTCTCTTTCCTTTTATCTATTGGTTAATTATGATTATGACGAAATTATGTAATAATAATTATAATGACCAATTCTTAGGAATTATGATTTGATGTGCAATTAAGATACCTTAACTTTCTCTTTAGTTTATGAGCACATAAAAAAACATTAACCGGCAACAAGTTTCGTTTTGTATGTGCAACAGCCAAAAAGCACAAGCCAAGCAAACACAACAAAAAGAATAGATTTTTTTCTGTTGGTTGCTTTTTTTATGTTACTGCTGTTGCTCCTTCAATGAGAAGAAGAAGAAAGAAGAAGGTAGAGCAAGCATGCAAGAGATGTACAGCCAAAAGAAATGAGAAAGAAAAGAAATTAATTACCAAAAGAGAAAGCGAACGAGCGAGAGAGAGGAGAAGAACGAAATTCAATTAGGAAATTTCGCCGGCACCGCCGGTGGCACTCACTCTCAAGGTAGTGGTTCGACAAAGTAAAGTAGGGTAGATGTTGAGGATAGAATGTTATGTATGGAGATGGACAGGTTGGCAAGTTAAGGAGAGATTGTATGCTATTAATTATCGAATAGATAGGCAGGGAGGGCTGCTGCTGCTGTTGCTCAAATTGAGATAAATAGCTTGAGGTTTATATAATGTAAAGTTTTAAGGAAAAAAACAAGTCAATTTATTGAATTAGACCAAATTAATCATTTTCAAAATGATTTATTAGTGAGAGAGGCTATTAATGATTGAGGCCAATTTAGATTTGGATCTGGAGATCGAGATTTGCGAACATAAAAAATCAACAACATTAATATTTAGCTAGATTTAACAGTTCGAATTTCGTATATCTCCAAATTTATCGAAATTCGAAAACGAAAGAATTCATAAGAATTCACATTTTTTGTTGCTAAAATCAAATCAAAACGGAATTTATATAAATAAAAAACCAAAAAAACCTAACCAAACATTAAATAAACATTCATTATTTTATTTCAATTTCATGCTCACCAACCAACCGCCCAAAAATTTAATTCAATTAAGTCTCAAATATTATATTATTAATTTAATTCCACGAATTGATTTATTATCAATTTCCTGAAGCACACACTCATTTTGTTTCATTCCGGCAACATCCATTGGGGTAAACCAAAACCGAAACCTCCTCCCTCTCGTTCATTGCCGCAATCAAACAAACCAACCAAAAGAAACGAAAAATTCTTTCAATAATAAATTAAACAAACATTAAAAGCTAATAAAACAAATTATTATTAGTTTTGCCAAATTAACCAGAATGTTGTGCAGAGAGAGAGAGAGAGAGAGAGAGAGAGAGAGAGAGAGAGAGAGAGAGAGAGAGAGAGAGAGAGAGAGAGAGAGAGAGAGAGAGAGAGAGAGAGAGAGAGAGAGAGAGAGAGAGAGAGAGTTTTGGTCACCGAGAAGAGGGAGACCAATCAGTAAGTAATCATAGTATTGAATCATACTAAAAACCGGGTGCTTTCTATTAACGAAACGGGAGAGTGAGTGAAATGAAAACGAGAGTGCTAAATTAATTTCCCCTGGAGAGAGAATTGATCGGTCGGGTCAGTTTTGTGTTGTGTGTATGACCGTAAATGGACGAGACCGGGACAGGAGGAGGGTGGGGGAGAAGGTTAAGGACAAATTAATTCCTACTCAATGAATCACACGATGAGATGAGATGAGATTGGTCATAGTGACGGAGAGTGAAATGGAAACAAACTTGGTGGTGAATTGGCTTGGGGAAGATAAAGTTGAGCAATATCGAGGATAGGATAAATAAACAAAAAACCGAAAATCCAATTGACCCCTGGCACAGAGAGACACAATCGGGGAGAGACATAACCAAGTGGAGAAATATAAACCAAGGGATATTGGATCAATTCCCGCAGATCCGGGATGATTCATACAGACAGACGGAGAGACAGTAGTGAGTTAGTTTTGGAGTTGGGGTCGCGGGAGATTTTTTACGCACACACACAAAACCAATTGGTTTCGGATTTGTCAAGCCTAATAAAAATCAAATCAAATCAAACTCAAATTAATGACAAATTGAATGTATACTAAATAAATAGCATAAAAATTTCTAATTTTCCGAGGGGCTGTGACCCTGCATCAATTGAAAACCGACTCCAGTTGCTATTGCGTTCTTCAAGTGAAACATTTTTAAAATTGTAACAAAACTCCAAGTGTATGTTGCCGCAATGATTATTATCGTTTTAATGTATTTAAATTGCATAAAAACAGAGAAGCAGACTGAGAGATGAAAAGACAAGAGCAAAACAGACAAATGAAATTTGATACCTGATTCTATACGGATTGATGATGCAAAGTCATCATGAATATTCCACTCCAATCCCGACCCCGACCGAATACTGTAAGTTTTTGTTGTTGTAACAAAAATAAACTAAAAATAGAATGTTCTGACTGACGTAATTCGATACCGAAAACCAGAAAGCATCCCGAGCACACAAACAGAACAGATCACAAATTGCAATGCCTTTGCCTTTCCATTTGCACTCACACTGTGTGTGTGTGTGTACATATATTAGAAGATTATCATCACCGAATGATCAGACAAGCAAATATTTACATTAGAGATAATATATTACGTGTGATGTGTGTGCGTGTGTATAAGGGCGAAATGTTTATATATTGAAAATATATTGAATTACCGAGAATAAGGAAACGAGACTAAAGAGGATTGAGATATCAAATACAAATATTATTGAGAGTGAGAGAGCGAACGAGAGAGGGGATCAAGCTAAATTATATCTGACTGCCATGACATTTATTACTTATAAGGTTGGGGGTTAGTGAAGCAAAGAGGGAGAGAGGGTACTCAAAATGACTATCAAAAGTCAAGTCATACGGTTTGATGGGTTTGGGGGTTTGTGTGCAATCGTAAAAAAGATTATAAATGGAACATAATTTTTAGGGGACTAAATGAAAATGGTCAAAGTGCGGGACATACAGGTTTGTTTAATTTATATACAATTTTTATGAATCACCGAGTTTTTTCTACTACAGTTTCCCTTTACTTTACCCGAAATTAGCCGGTTTAGTTTTATATGCAAACGGTTAAGTTCTCTCCCTTTCCAAACACATCACACACAAGCCTGTGCATTAGTGACTGTGCATTAGATCAGTGCTACCCTACCTAGCTAGTAGAGCAATTATCGGACACACATTGGACACACATCACCATAAAGTCGTACCCTCATCATTCCTCTCTGCTTCTCATCTCGATGGTGTAATAATAATCATAATCATAATCATCGGCAACACACTCATGACAGATATATGCACTAGTGTGTGTATGGTCTGTGTAGGGGAGAGCTACCCTCTTGCCCCTATTTGTGTCCACCCCCTTATTTCGGTAATGACTGCCTAATGACTCGACTAGCTGCTCTGGCTTTTCGAATGTCGAGGCTTTGTGAGCGAGTGTGCAAAGTCAATTTGGTGTCCATAAATCAAGTAGCGTGTTGCTTGGCCATCTCATACTACAACATACGAATTCCTGGCCAGCTCTCTCTCTCTCTCTCTCTCTCTCTCTCTCAGTTGAACATTTGGTGGTGGCTAGTTGGCCAGAAAATAAGCTCACCATCATCGTCACCACCGTTTTCACTACCATCGTCGTCATAATCATAACATTCGAGGAGGTAGTTCGACACACGGGGACACACAGTTGCGACATTAACTAAAAGTGGACAGAGAGTGACTTTGCAATTATGATTACATTTATTTATTATTTTGGGTGAACAAAAAGAATATAAAATATGATCGAAAGAAAAATGATGCGGCATAAGTCCGTCTGTGGCCACCGGACCAAAAATAGTTTGCAGCAGAAATTAGAAGAATTTGGGAAGATTGGTGATTCAGGTTAGAGTCACTTTGTGGACTTCATACTTGGATTGATAGTTCTGTTGTCTCAAGCAATCTTAATCTGTTTGTTGTTAATTGCTACTTTCCGTTCTATATTACCAACACAACTTTAGCTTATCTCTTTCTTATCCTCAAACTGTCCAACAACATTTTCCCATATACATCACTTAATTACCTTAACTGCATCGTCTTAACACAAACCATGACCATCAAAACAAGACCATAATTTTTCCTCTATTGATGCATTGCACCACTCTTCACATAGTAGGTTCTTTATTGCCTCACACAGAACATCTAGATCTCTCGTTTTTCTGTCTCATTTAGATTAATTATAATCTATTAATTAACCCATTAAGTCGGGTGGTTGGCAGTAAGCCGGGGATATAATGGCGGAGTTAATGGTAATGGGCACAGGGCAATAAAGATAAAGACCAACCAACGATTTAAGTGTGTGTGTGTTCACTTGCATGAATGAGAGAAAGAATTGGCCATGAGTAAAGTAGAGTGAGACTCGAGGTTTAAGGCTACTAAGGGTTAATATGGCGGAAAGATGTTCGTGTTGTGATAAACTCAAACTGTCAAACCATGGATGTGATGAGCTCATAGAGAATCAAAATAGAAGACGACCAACTTTGCGTGATACCACATTATTACACCAACACATTATTAGGTAGGTACAGAAAGTTTGTAGTCTTTCCAAAGGATTACGAGAATAGAGTTGGTTAAGAAAACTTTTGTTATCAACTTCTGAGACTACTGCTGCTATTTAGTTTAATTAGGAGTGAAGGGGGAGGTGAAAATGAGTGTGCGACTTACATTTGAATGTTGGTGAGGGTCGTAGGGTAGCACGCAGATTTATGAGATTTTCCAAAGTTCAATTCAGATAAACTCTTGGTAGGAAGTAGAGATCTGTTGTGTGAAAAAAACCAAAGAGAATTAGATTAAAGCGGGGAGTTTAAGTTAATTATGATTTTGGTGTTTGTGGATAGGTTACGGATTGTTTGCCTATTTTTGGTGGGACACTGTCCACTGCCCCACGCAATGTCAACTGCATGTGTCAATTTCAAAATTGTCTGTTGTAATTTTTCCATTTGCTTTAATCTCTCTCTCTCTCTCTCTCTCTCTCTCTCTCTCTCTCTCTCTCTCTGCCCGGGCTCGCTCCAGATCGAACCTTTGGCAAACAAACTGTGCCTGTGAGTCTATGGGTCTGTCAATTATTTGATCTGTCATCTCATCTCTCTCAGTTTAGCCTTCTCGTTGATCCTCTACTGCTTATTGCATTCATTGGAAATTTTGCCCAACCCAATTCTGACATTTTCTGGTTTTGTTTCGAAGACAAATTAATTTTGTCAATTTTGTGTGTGAGTGTTCTGTTCTGGTCTGCTTGATGGGGATGAGCCGTGTGCTGTGTGTGCTGTGTTTGGTCTCCAGGGCTGCCCTCTCGAACTATCTGGCAAAGTGTTCTGTCAACAGACCAGACCAGTGAATGACTGGGGACAATTGTTTCTCTCTGTCTAACTGTTCACTATTTGTCCTCTCACTCTCGCTCTCGTGTGCCACGAGTTTCTGTTCAATGTTTGCACTTTTCATTATCGGAAGTGGAGAGGATGTGGTTCGGATGGTGATGATGATGTCGATGATGACGATGCACACGAGAGTTTGGTGACAAGCAAGTTGTATGTGGTTACGAGAGTCTCGCAGACCCATTGGTCTTTTTTTTCTTCTTGCGATATTAACTTTGCATTTACTGGAACGCGGGGTGCTCACTTTGATGCTTACTCGACTATGCTAAATCTAATTAGGATTCGGGTCGTACGAACTTATGCACTTGTGCATCCTCTCTGGTTGGCACTTTCAAGTGCCTTCAATTATGTTTTCATTGTTTTCATTATTTTTTTTTGCAAACCAGACTTTGAATTCACTCATATTCTTGAACAATGAAGGTTGTGTTTTTATTATTAATAGTTCACAAAAAATGTCAACAAAAAATTGATATATTAAAAAATATGTTTAATTTCACCGACAAGCTTTATTGATTGAACCTTCTAGGGCACCCATTTTGACACTTATTAGATCAAGTGTTCTCACTCAAATCCTGGTTGCCCTAGAACACATTGCACAAATTTCACTTTGTTTGTCATGGTGACGGACTAGAACATCATCATCATAAGCTATCCCGAGCATACGTGCTAATACCGATCCCGCATACCCCACCCCACGCTCGTGTTTCAAGTGTGTTCCATCGCTCGTGCATTCAGTCCGGTATGTCTCTCTCTCCCTCGCTCGCTCTCTCCAACCAAACAACAGAACACTATCGCCTGTCACGTGTCAATTCGTTTGGTGTGCTGCAGTTTTTTGTGCATTTGCACAATTGGCACCACTTCGATTTGGCAGTATTTTTTCAATTTTCGCTATTTTCGAGTGTCCGCGGGACCGGTCGCCCAGTCTGTCTCCCTCTCACTATCTATCTGTCTGCTGTGTGTGAGAGTGTGTTTGAATGAACTGTAAGCAAAGGTCACGTACGTTTGATTGGTTGTTGTTTGGTTGTTGGAGAGTGTGAACGAATTTGCACAGACACAGACAGGCACCCTTGAATGTGTCCATGAAAATGAAATGAAATGAAGCAAATTACTGGTACTGGTGGTGTGCTCAAGTGGGGTGGGCTGTGGGGTGGAAAGGACATACACTGTCTAGGTGATTGACTGACACGTCACGGCAACTAATTTTCACACCAATTCGAACAATACACAGACACGGAGACAGTAAATGGAATGATCAATCGTCACTCTTGAACGCAAAAAAAACCCGGACACCGGACAAGACAGAACAGACAGTACAACACGAACACGGTGCACAACGGACACGTGTGACGCCTTCTCACACACAACCAAAATGTTCTGTATACTCATTTGTCTTTGAATTTGGGAAATAAAATTCAAGTTTAATCAACTTGAAATGGAAATGGGAATTGAAAATAGAAATTGAACTGTGAAACTTATTGAACTTGAAAATTGAGAAGACCAGAAAACCGAAACCGAATCAAACCGAACCGAGCACAGTTTGACTTTAATTAAATTTCAATTGTGAACAGTTTGTGACTGTCTCCCTGACTGTGTGCGGTGTGTGTCACTTGGCACTTTGTGACTGTATTGGAGACGACGACAACGACACGATCTGTCGTCGGTTTTGGTTTGGTGTGTTCGGAGTTTGGGGTCTTTCCCCTAACCATCAAACCTTCAATCGAACAGAACAGCAGGGATGCCAAATAGACACACACACACACACACACACACACACACACACACACACACACACACACACACACACACACACACACACACACACAACCGAGAATCGAACAAATTACATTACTTTTGTTCGGTTTGGCACACACAACAAGAAGTAGATAGTCAACATGCCTTGAGATGAGATAGAGTTTGCGGTCCACTTGCAACTTGTTTTGGGTTTGCTTCACTAAATTCAGAAACACAAGAAGAAGAATAAGATGAACAGAAGGAATTTTCCACACGAAAAGTCACAAACACGTTGACAAATTAGCTGACATTTGCTATTGACACTGATGATGATGATGATGCTTAATTGAGGACACCATCGAAAACAACAACAACAAAAACACTTAATTTGAGAGCAATTCATAAAATACAGAAACAGAACCAGGAACAAGGAACTAATAATAAATTGGAATAATTCAAATTAATTTAATAATATTAATAAGAATAATGTAATGTATAATTCAAATTCTATTGACGAATTCGCTATTCAATATATTTAAGTTATTCAAACTTGTGCTCGTCAACAACCAAACCAATCGATCGAAACAAAAGTTATATTACTTTGAGCCTTGAAAGTTGAGTCGAACCAAAAACAACAGTATTGAACGATAAATATAGATTGAAATCAATAATGCATAACAAGTAGAAGGCAACCAACGAAAAAAATCAATCATAAAGTCAACTTTGCACTGTATATTCCACCTCCTACTTCTTCTTTTCACCGCCATAACTCAACCAAGGCAACCGTAACATTTGAATACTAATGACTCGAACAGTATCGAAACAAGATTAATATTTCAAAACAAAAAGAAGAAAGTTTCAATTTGAAAAAGTTATTTCTAGAAACTCGAACGAAAACGTTCTAAACTTTTATTCCATGCACCTGGTTAATTATGAATCTATCTCGCGAACAATCTTTTGATTTTCTTTTCGGACTTGTCCCATTACTGAAGTGGACACATCAAGTGGTCTCAACTGTTCTGTCAACTGTCCCACACATAAAAGTGATTAACCATATTGTGTAGAACACATTGAATAACAAGGCTTTTTTGGGATCGATCCAACCACAGAACAAAAACTAGCAAAACAAAAAAGTCACGCAATCCACCACCACCAGCAGGCAACATATACAAAAGACTGTGTGTGTGTGTGTGTGATCAAAGACAAAAAGTGACAAAATAGTAATAAATTTAGTCGCGAGAATAATTATGAGTCGTTTGTGGGGGGACACACACAATGGGTGGGTTAAGTGAGTAAGTTTTAGCCCTCAATTGGGCAATTGGGGAGCGAAGAAGAAAAAAGGCAATTTAGGCTGTACGTAAAGGTGCACACTCACACGGGGGTGTCACAAAGCTAATTGGAGCCAATCAATCAATTCTCGCACTCCCTCACAGGACTAATACCTAATTCCTTCTAATTTGTGTTCTTTGTGATGTACGGTGGACAAATGTGTTGTGTGTGCCAAATGTGTATGACATTTGTGTTTCGTTGTATTACAATTCATAATTATTCTTCGGGTGGTGGTGAAGCAAGTTTCCCAACACTCAATTTGGTCTTGTTTATCAGTCGAACCAGAAGAAAAAGACAATTAGATATGAGGGAGAGGGGACGTAGAGAGAGAGAGAGAGAGAGAGAGAGAGAGAGAGAGAGAGAGAGAGAGAGAGACTATGTTCTGGTAAAACTTTAATGGATTTGCACTCCAAATGAGTTTCCAATTGGAACATTATTAATGTGTTCTGGTTACGAGAAGCACCTTTGTTGGTTGTTACCTCCTGCTAACCATTCTGTCCCCCTCTCAATTGCCCACCTACTCACCTCCCCGCCATCTATTCTCTCAACTGGACCACAACAGACCACACTGAACGATTGTATTCATTAATTATTTTCGGACTCAAAACAGCTGGAAATGGTTGAACTTTCCAACAAACCAACTTGCAACTATCTATCTATCTCTACACACTCGGTTGGACAACACAATTGGGCGCCAATTGGCGCCCTGCGGTGGGTGGGGGAGGGCACCCATCACTACTATTACTATTACAACCGATTTGAGGTTACCAACCCAACCCAAACTATCAGGAGTACAACATGATAGAACAAAAAAAAGTTAGAACCCAACAAAATGTATAATATGACTTGTGTTTAACACAACACAATCTATTCTTGTCTCCTCTTCAGACTCTACTCATTTTGTGTCGAGACAATAATAATTTGCCTATATCTACTACTACAATGTTCATTTATTATCGTTTATTTTCGGGTTTGGGGTTTTGTGGGGAGTGAGTTTTACTGTCCCGACTCTACTGGATATCAGTGGTGGTGGTAGTGAATGAATGACCAGAGCTTGCGAAATGCATAGAGAGTCGAACAAGGAAGAAGAAATAACAGAAAAGCAAAACCGCAAAAACGAAAAACGGCACAGAAACCATAAAAACAGAAACCCTGTTGAGGTGACGATTGACTTATGGTCTTTTTGACAGTAGAGTGCACAGCAGAGTCTCGGGTGTCCAGTGGTTAATTCTATCTTTAAAATATGGCAAACTGTTCAATAAATTCCACAACATTTATAGAATCTCAAACAGACCAAAAATTAGAAGCAATCTCGAAGCAATCATGACTTCAAGTACTTGACTACACTTGACAGGTCAGACAAGTACAAGATCATTATTACTTTTGCTCGGTATAGTAGTCCAAAGTAATGTGCGTTAAATGAATTTGACATTTATTGCTCGAGTCTCAAGTCTTGTGTGTGTCTGTCTAAACACAATAATTATGGGCGCGCGCGAAACTCAATTGACATTCAAAGCGTTTTGGGGGACGACGATTGATTCAATAAGTTTCGCTACACTCGCTAATGTGTAACTTGAGTAATGATTCTTGGGTTTGAACTAAAAAAGAAGTGCAAATGTTGATACATTTTTTGGGTTGTGCAAGTGTACTGTCTGGGAGATTAACTTTTGACACTCTCACAGAGACACCGAATACGTTCAAGCAACGGACACACACGTCTTGGGGAATGTGTCATTTGAATAAATTAGAATGTGTCAAGACGTTGGTTGGTTGCTGTGTGTTGTGTATGTCAGAAAACGAAATGATGGCATGTTCTAATATGTTTCTGTTTTTCTTCATTTTTTGTTGTGTTGCACGGCACTATTAGCTATTCAAAAATGAGCTTTCCGTTATTTATTGAACCTACACACCCTACGCTCTGAGTCTCTATTTTGGTAATTTTTCTGGACACGTACAAGTGACTTATCACACACATTGGCGTTTTGGCACTTCTGACTATAGTCAACTACAACTGCAAGTGTATGCACAAGATTGACGTGCACAAGACGTTCTTGGTGTGTGTGTGTGCACATGCAATTGCGCTCGCTTTTCTGACTTGTGCTGGTTGTAGTCTTTAGTCACCCTGTCAGGGCAAATCGAATACATTAACACATTGGCAAGTAAAGTCAAAGAAAAAGGCGGTAAAAGGCAGAGAGCATCAAGGGACACAGAGACACATCAAAAAGAGAGCGCGAGACACCAACAGGGCGCGACACGACCGATTGGCGCCCGATCGAGTGTGCAATGTCGGTTCGGTGTGTGGTGGTGTGTTACGTGTGAGCAATGACACGCACCATGTTCTTGCGGGACACACACACACACACACACACACACACACACACACACACACACACACACACACACAATTTCGCATGCAAACACGATTCGTGTCAAAGTCTTTAGTGTGCTTAGCATTACACTTCCATCCTGAAACAATTTGTTTCAAAATTGTCTTCTCAATTTAAGAGAAATAGAACGGAAAGGAAGATGCATCAAAATGCAACATTAAAGCATTAAGACAATGATTCAATTGTGTCCGCATGAAAGCGATTGTTTTCACACACACAATAGAATCGAATTATCTTCGGCACACAATCTTCTAAACACTCAACCCAAATTTGATTAACCCAATCTAAAAGGCAGAATCATTTAGAAAGTCATTTCCATACAGACTTTGAAACCCCACACCGAATCAATCACTCACGAAATGAGTTTCACTATTCCATGAACGAACAAACCAATCGCATCCCCCCAATCAGTCAAACCCTCGAATGAGTCCAATTGAGAGCCTCATTGTCATGACCATCTCATCATCATCATCATCATCATTATTAGTTCATGGTTCCACACCCGTTCCATCCATCCATCCACTTCACTCCTCGATAAGTCACCCTTTTCTGTTTGCTGTTCATTTTGTAGCCCAAACTTGAACGTACGTCTTATTGAACTGAACTCACCCACACAGGCACACCGAGACTGAAGCCAATTGAAATTCCTGGACCGGCATGTCTCAAATCCCCGGCATTGTAATGCAAATTGGTTCGTTTGTGTATTGTGTCGTGTGTGTGTTTGTATGCACTCAAACTGCACTCATTCATTCATTCATTCACTCACCCCACCACTACTACCAACTAGTCAACTAGCCAGTCACTTAGTCATCCTACAGACAGTTCCAGGATCGATGATGATCGAGAGATGCAAGAAGAAAAGAACGAACGAAAAGGGGAAAATAAAGAAGAGCAAACACGCACCAAATTGTTGGACAATTCAATTCAAAAGTTTCTCGTCACTTTAAAATGAACATTCAAAGTTGATAGTTAAGCGCTTTTTGGTGTTAAAATAAATTTACTAAACAGTGTCGATCAACTTTTACCGAACACACACACGACACACGAATTTAATTTCATTCATTCCATTCTTCTTCTTCTTGTGCTGTTTGATTCGACTTTTGGGTTCGTGAACGGGGGGGACGCGTCAATTGGGGGTTCACACATTGCGTTGGCGGACCCTGAACAATTCTTGCTGCAATCCATCAATTTTCATCAATTCCTCCGATCAGTCCTGTGCCTTGTGTGTGTGCGAATGTGTTGCCAATTGTGTGTGTGCTTTGAGTCAATTCGTACTGTGAGTCAACTACTACTGAGGGTTGACACATTTTGAAGAATGCGATTTAAATGAGAATAGAATTTGAACGTGAACAGAACAAAAAACTCAAACTCGGCTGACTCAAGTTAGTGACTGAGTTTCAAACGTTTAACGCTCTGATCACAATCTCGCACAAAACTGATTGAAACTCAACTGAAGGCAAAACGAGACTCAAAGTCTTTGTTGTGCTTTGCTTTTTTATCACACAGTTTTGCAGTTCTTCAAACCCAAATCGTACAATAGTGTTCCTATAAATAGAATAGCACAAGTGACTCGAGCACATTGATAATGTCCAATACAATGTAAGAAATGGCACAATGTCGATACAGTTTGATTATGATGATGCAATTAGAAACAGACACTCTTGGTGTGTCTAATCTGGACGGAACTTGTGCCATGTCAAGATTAGAATAAGCTTTACTCCATTGTGTTCGAGCTTTGTGTTACATAATACAGTAGCAGTATGTCATTAAACACAAAACGCGAAATGACATTAAGTTTCATTAACCAAAAAAATTATATCAAATCATATCATCAAGGAATCATTAATGTGATATCATTAAAATTTGTTGTTGTTGTGTTTGTCATTGAGTTTAGACCGAAAATGAACGTGGGAAATATAATAACTTTATGATTAGAGTGCTGATGAGTCCTATGTGGTTAGTTGGATTTTTAGATGGATATTAGGTCTCACTAATGATGTTAATGGAATGCTCTTTGGGAGGAATGTAATTAAGGGTTTTTGAGTGTAGTAATTAGGATGGATGCTAAGGTGTGATTGTGAACTTTTTGGGTTAGTAGGTAGGTTACTTAGTTAGTAGGTTTACGGATACATGTGTTGGTGTGCAATCGAGTTTGTATTTTCTATTGTCTTTCCGAAATAGAATTATTTTGGTTCCGGGTTATAAAAAAGGCTCAATTTTGGAAAGAAAAAAGATCAAGAACAAATTGAGTTTTTAAGAGAATCTAATCTTGAAGCCCTTAAAATGAAGACATTAGTGTGTACTAAATGACTCGGTCAAGGCTAATATAATCCTTTTATTAGAAGCAGCTTTTCTGATATAAAGACTTTACTTTTGGTACACTCAAAAGCTCAATCAATATTAATGCAATCTCATTTATTAGATCACTTTCTCTATCAGCAACACAAACACAAACAATGGCTCATTCGCTCGCTCTTACTTGAATTGTCAAAATCTAATCAGATCAATTTACAGACTAAAGCCATAAAGTTTTCGCAGTTTTGTTTTGTGATGCTGAGAGTGTTGAGTCCGCCACACACACACAACCAAAGTTTTTCGCTCAACAGCTTTTTGGGCTCAATTTTGATTGTGTCAGTAAAGTGAAGAGAGAGAGAGAGAGAGAGAGAGAGAGAGAGAGAGAGAGAGAGAGAGAGAGAGAGAGAGAGAGAGAGAGAGAGAGAGAGGCAGGAAATGTGCCATGTGGAGTGAGGGCATCGAGTGAGAGTAATAATGAGATTATTAAGAGCGTGCACTTTTGAGGGCACTGCTGAGTGAGAGAGGGAGGTAGGAAATTAAAAGTGTTACACATTGAGACTGGACTCTGATTGATCGAGTGACTGAGTGAGTGAGTGTTCACTTAGTAGTGCTACGCGCCTCAAACTGAAAGTGATTGATACGTTCAGTCAGTTGGACTGTGAGTCAGGCAGAGTGTGAGTGAGCGAGGCCAGCAGTCGTCTAACGGGACTATGCAGCGCTAAACACACTGATCCGCTGCCTCTCTCCCCTTGACATATTAGATGAAGACTAATAATTTCAATTAATGGATTGGGCTTGGATTTCGGTTCTCTCCGGGATCTGATCGGTGGCGGTGGCAACCAATTGAGCATTACCATGGATCAGTTTACACTGTACTACCCTGGGTGACTGACTGTGCTAGGCAAATGAGTGAGCAACCATACAATAATAAGTAGTCACAGTAAGCCTCCTCATGAGATTTTGCCAATGGGCAATTGCGATTGAGATTTTTTGTTGGCTTCTGCTCCTGCTTCTACGTAGTTGTTAGTACGTATTTTAGCCGATTAGGCAATTGTGTGTGTGTGTGTGCTGGTTTATGTGACGGACAGGCACAAAAAAGTACATACATACAGGACCGTTCCATTGTTGGAACACATGTGTGACATAGAACAACGAACTACTGACTGCATCTAAGGGGGCACTTACGGTGATTGGTGGTCGGTTGGGTGGTTGGTTTGGTTTGCTTGGTCGGGGACCGCGGTGTTCGAACAGCGGTGAGGTCGATGATTGTGATTGCACTAAATGGTAGCCAGTCAGGAGGATGACGATGACGACGATGATGATGCTTATGATGGCAATTGATGGTGATGAAAGCCTCGGGCTACTGTTTAGACAATGAAACACGCAGGGCTGAAATGAGAGGGAAAGAGAGAATAAGTTTTAGTTGGTAGTAACATTGTCAATCATAGTATGAAATGCTCATGTCATGCTCATGTTATGAGGTAATTCAATCAAATCGAATATGTTCTCTATTATCTATAAAATAACTTATTACATCTAAAATGGCAATTCGATAATAAAACGATAAAAGTTTAAACCAAGTGTCAATTTCAAGACCAGAAACAAGTTTTAGGTTCTAAAATTCGACACTAGACAATTTAGTCGAAACATATCAAAAATGGCTCTAAAATCCAAAAATTCCAAAACGGCTATTTACACACTCTATCCATTCGAAATTCGAAATAATTCGCATTTTCTATTTAAATCTTTCGACATTCACCCTCTATTCAAATTTGCTCTTCTCTTCTCTATTCACTGTTCTATTCACTATTTTATATTTAATCAAACTCAATCAATTCGCACATTCACTCTCGTGTGTTGTATTATTTCCGAAATTCTATTTTAGTCACAAGAATGTTTTTCAACATTATTCAATATATTTATTTTTGTTTGATTCTATTTTGATCAAATTCCTGGTTTGTTCGCACTCATGCTGGCACGTTCAAACGACAATTGAAGGGATAGAAGCATGCACAGAGAGAGAGAGAGAGAGAGAGAGAGAGAGAGAGAGAGAGAGAGAGAGAGAGAGAGAGAGAGAGAGAGAGAGGGAGAGAGAGACAACAACAACAAACAATATTCTGCTTTGCAACTTGACGTGTTTGAAAGATGAAGAAAAAGAAGAAGAAAATGAAAAACGGCGGCGACGACGGCAACAAAAGTTGTTGACGTCTGAAGGCTTAAAATGAAGTAGGGAGATTTAAGCTTAGGCACAAGTCTCGTGTCAAGGCAGTAAGCACAAAAGTCAAATTAGGGGGAAGGAGGAAAACAAATTTGAAGGCTTAAAAGTTCTTGTTCATTCTGAGTTTGAGTGAGCATTTCACAAAGTTTTGCATCAATTTTGATGATGACAAACAGATGCGCACACTATTGGCTATATTGAGAGGAGGCTAAGAGGCAATTATTATCATTCTATGAATGTGTGGGAGTGTGATGTGACATAGTCAAAGAAGGAGAAGATGAAAGAAGAAACAGACCCTGATGACACGGTCATTATGGCCTGGTATGTCACCCTCAACACGAATTAGCCTTGATCTCTGTCTCTGTGCTGTGTCCCACAGTGTGTTCACTATTCATTGGTCATATGGCCATTTGGTCTTTGGGTGCACTCTCGTTCATGTGTTGAGTCACGCCTGCTTTCATTACGAGGTGATCAATTATGTCACTCTCGCGCGGTGTCCTGTCACACTCCTCTGATCGATATGTTCCATGTGTGCGACTCTGTCTGTCTCTGGCTCTATGTATGTCTTTGTGCAGTGTGTGTGCAATGTCGCACTGGTGTGTCACGCTCTGCTGTTTTAATGTCAATGCGGCAATGTTTGCCTGATGATGCTGAAAATGATGAACAGAACGAACGAACAGAGCGAGAACAGAGAGAAGATGTAATGACCGATCGGATTGCACATCATCTTTTTAGTGTGTAATGTGACTTTGTCCACGAAAGAAAAACAAGTAATTGACAAACTGGTTTCTATCGTAACCAAAAACACAAACAAACGAACGAAATGTCAATTGTCACAAGTGCATCTAAACCAATTCTAGTCATATCATAAATATATCACATATCGACATCTATTTTTAGTGTCCACTGCCCCCACAGTTTCCCCACACAACTCTCCACATGGTCATACAAATTCATTATCATGGTCACTATGTCGAGAATAGATAATATAACATTTCGAAATAAAGGTTGATCAGTGCGTACGATCTCAACACTACCCCTCGTGCTCTCTTATTCGATTATTTGATTGAGGGTTCGTTCGATTCGTTTCGTTCTAGGCGGTCGACCAAGAACAATCAATCAATCAATCAAATCAGATCGATCAAAAGTTTATTATATTAATGAAAGGAAGAAAGACGAATTGAACGTTCAAATACTGTAACATTGTGCGCGATGATAATGCGGTAGATAAAGCGAGAGAGATATGAAAAGAGTGCGAGAGGGTACGAGAGAGAGAGAGAGAGAGAGAGAGAGAGAGAGAGAGAGAGAGAGAGAGAGAGAGAGAGAGAGAGAGAGAGAGAGAGAGAGAGAGAGGCAAATTCGACAGAACAAAAAAATCACTGTCAAAAAGTGTATTGTATTTCATCATTATAATATAAAACAAAAACCATAAAAAGGGACGAAAAAGTGCAGAAGCTTGACAGCTTTTGAAATGCTAATTGGTCGAGAGACGGGACAGCCAACAACCAAAAGAGTAATTATCCTCATTATTATTAAATTCTATTAGATTGATTGATTAATAAGGTTTAATTAAGTGAATTCTAGTGCAGTACAAAAGGGTTGATTTACCATGAGCAAATAATCTTTACTTAATTAATCAAAATTAATTACAAAATGACTTTTTGATTTTATATTGTATAATGAAATAAAAATATAAAAATTACTTGCTCAAATGAAGAAGAAGAATACAAAATTAGAATGCGGAAATATATTAAAATAGTAGAATTTTAATTAACGCAAAATATAAATAAAACAAATAAAACAAAATATTTGAAATAAAACTTTTAATGAGTTTTAGACATAATTTTTTTGTTTATGACAGAAAAGTTTACTAATTTAATTAAAAACATTTTAATTTAATTGAAGCACATTAAATGAAATATACTTTTTAATTAATCTAATTGACCACAGAAATGGCATTTGCGTTAATTATTAATAATATGAGTGTATAAATATAAATATATTTGGTGACAGTTAATGTTTTTTAATTATGAATTGCAAATGGAAAGTATGAAAATCTAATCAGTTTGGAAAAGATTTAGCTGTCGTTTTGGCAAAATTGTTTCTAATTATAGAAATGATTAGCGAAATTAGCTTTCGAATTCTCATAACTTTTCCGAATTCAACACCAAACTCGTGTTTTCAACTACCCAATTAGCTCGAAAAGTCATAAACTTGTAAATCATTTCTGTTTGTTTGCGCTCGTTATGCTTGTGAGTTATTTCAATGTTATTTATTGGTTTGTTTCTCTGTTTGTTTGTTTGTTCCTGTGCTTTTACCCTCTCGTTTTCCTGTTTCTCATCACTAAATAATCATCTTCTTCTACATTCTCTCTCGCTCTTAGTTTCAAACTTACTGAGAGGGGAATTACAAGACAAACTGAGGCGCAGTTATTGCTACAAAAATGCTGACCATGCATGACCATTCGACTAACAAGATACATTGTGAGTGTATGTCATAAATGTATAATAATTTATGCGCGACTCATATAGAATGTCCATCAGTGCGTCATTTAGGTTCAGTTCAGTTCAGTCTCTCTCTCTCTCTCTCTCTCTCTCTCTCTCTCTCTCTCTCTCTCTCTCTCTCTCTCTCTCTCTCTCTCTCTCTCTCTCTCTCTCTCTCTCTCTCTCTCTCTCTCTCTCTCTCTCTCTCTCTCTCTCTCTCTCTCTCTCTCTCTCTCTCTCTCTCTCTCTCTCTCTCTCTCTCTCTCTCTCTCTGCCTCTCTCCCTCACATTCACATCCTTTCTACTAATTCAATTACCCATCATTCCATTACATCACTCAGTAATAGTACAAATGATTTTTGTTCTTCCAAATGATTTATCTTCTCAATCACATCTTTGGGGCTTTTGTTTCTATGTTTCTTTCTTCTTTTCCCGCACAGTTTAACGCTGTCTTTCCCTCACTCTACTCAGACACATGTGCGCCAAAGTGTGGGTATTTAAGACTTCTGTTTTGTTTTTCTTTTCTTTTGCCTTCTTAGTGGACGTTTGTCACACACAACTTGTTGCAAACGTTCAGAAAAGAACTTTCACTAAGTGGCACAAAGTGCACATACATTCATGCATTTGTACATATCAACATCCTTTTTAATCTTGATCATGCAATCTACTTTTGACATTTATGAATTGAACTCAGACAAATGGCCAGAGAGTGAGAGAGACAGATAGACAGACGAGCTATGAAGAATGAGTAATGACCAAAGGACGCGATGGTCATTAATTTTGATTCAATTATACTACTACTACATGTATATGCATATTATAAGTTGAAGTTGTTGTCATGTTTTCCGATATGCACATCCTTTCGCCTCACTTTACTCGCATTCGTAAGTCGACAAAACGTTGTGTCCAAGTCGAAACACTCATCATCATCTGCAGATTCATTCACTGTCAGTCATCACTTGACACAATCCGAGTGACTATTGCCTCCGAAGTGGGCAAGCAAACCAATACCCCCCGGATGTATGTTAGGCGAATGCCAAAAGTTTCTTTGTATTAGAACATTTCAAGTAAATCACTACAATAGCAAAAACTTTTGCCTTTACCTTAATAGCCCAATAAAGATAGATAGACGAAATTGGTGAACTGCTACTTAGATTGATCGCAAGTTTAGTTTAGCAACACACAAAACGGAAGAGAGAGAACAAGTCCACTAAAACGTCCATCGCCTGCAGATAATTGATCTATACAATAGAACATATATAAACACAGACATCGATAGTATCGATCGCAATTGAAACATTCAATATTTCACTATCGATTGTTTAGTGGAAGCAATAAAAGAGACGATCACTTATCGATCAATTACCATTACGGTCTATGTACTATAGACGTAGACTAATTTAGACAATTTTATTATTATCGAAACGGAATTTGATGAAAATATATTCATTTGATCGAAATTATTAGACTTAAACTTGTTTTGTGAGTGTAGTATCCTTTTCAAGTATTAGAATGCAACAATTGTCCGTTTACTGCTCGAGCGAAACCGACCATAATGACCCTCACAAAAAGAAAAGAAAAGAAAGGCTTTGGGGCTTTCTGTCCCTTGTGTAATTGTGTCTGTTGATGTAACGACCCCCTCGCACCGTACACTTTTAGTTTGGTTTAGGAATGAAATAATTTTGAGGGAGGAGGAACACGCGAAATGATGCGACGTGAGTCAGACTTTTTTTTCGTTACTCAACTTAACAAAAAAGGGATGGATGGATGGCAAGACTTTCAAACTCAAACAAATGGTGCACGGCAAGCGAACGAACACTGGCCAGACAGAAGAGAGCGTGTTAATTAGTTAGTCAGTGGATGATGATGATGAAGAAGTGGAAGTGAGCTTCGAGCATGGGGGTATGGGCAACAACTGAACTGTCTATGATTGTAATGCTTGGTTAAGTTTGAGGCTATGAGGCATACAAAGTAGAAGAAGAGGATGATTAGTGTCATTACGGACACATTGAACAGATAAATCATTGAAATGAGGCATGTGCTGCTCAATTAGTGTTCTACCCTCGCATGTGTTGTGTGTGTGTTGTGTGTGTGCGGCTGGCGCACACAAAACCTAACCACCCGGCCAGTTTTAAAACTGCATCGCATGATGCAGACTCGCGACCTCCACACAGAAACGAAACGAAACACTCGTTCGACACATAAGTTCAAACAATTACTGACACTGCACACATGTCCTGTGTATGAGTCTGTGTGTCTGTGTCTGTGTCAGTCTGCTCTTTGGTCTTAAGATGACATGACATGACACAACAATTGAGCTACCAGCAAGTCTGCATGCGTGTTCCCTCTTCTGCATGAGCATCCACTTCTACACTTCGACTACTAAAACTAGCCGATTGCAACCAGTTTTCTTTGTAATAATTTATAATTTTAAACGGACCATTGTAAAGTAAAGTAGCAGTGACGCTGTGAGATGCTCACTTCGACCAGATGTGCCCCTTTGCGAGCGCGAGCGAGCCTCTCATATGCTCATCCCTTCCTAATAAAGGCTTCAATGATTTATGGACACAAAATGTGTGGGGCTCAAGCAGAAAACTAAAATTCATTGATCGATTGATTGATTGATTGCTTCACTTTACTGTACTGCTGAACGTTATTGTAAAGTTTGCATTCGCATTGATTGAATTCGAACACACACGAAAACCGTAATGAAAGATAAATTTAGGGTTCATTACTGTTTACGGAGGGAAACACACACACACAAATTTGACCCCAAACAACACACATTGGATTTATTTTATTGTTTTCTTGTGTGCCCCTTTTTCTGTGTGTGGTGTGGTTTGGTTTTTGATTACGCAAAAATCGTGCATGTTTAATGGGATAAATTGTGTGTTGTGAAGGCTTAAGACTAGAGGCGAATGTTCGTTCTTTCTTGCATCCTTCCTTCCTCTTTTTGCGTATACACTTCAAACACATCGATTTGAAACAGTCAATTATGGTAAGAGAGGGTAATTTAAGAGTTGACTGTAATGGTCACTGAGAAATTCAATGAAACGAAACAGTCGTGATCGGGCTTTAAGGTTAAGGCTTTATGATTTAAGGGAAGCTGTGTGTGCTCGACAGAAGTAAATTATACCACTGATTGGTCTTTGTGTGTGTGTGTGCCTGCTGATGACCGATAACTAACCGTTTCGAGATAATCGAACAAATGAACTAAATTAAAGTCACATAAGTCAAAAGTCCAATACACTAAAACTAAATCGACCAAAACCGCACATTTGTGGGCGTACTCTTGTTCAACCAAAATGATCGAACACTTGTCAGCAACAACGTACACACGAACCCACAAACTAAAACAACAACATACGAAAACATATACAAATTGATCTATTTGTCCGATCGACCGAATGAGTGTACGGGAGTGGGAGAGAGAGAGAGAGAGAGAGAGAGAGAGAGAGAGAGAGAGAGAGAGAGAGAGAGAGAGAGAGAGAGAGAGAGAGAGAGAGACTGAAGTGATTTATTTTTCCAATAGCCCACAAACATAGCAAACTTGCCGGGTTCACGTGAGACACGTGTCTTGAGGGTGGGCAAAGGTAATCGATTGTTTTACGTACATGCCACGGTTATTATTAGAAAACAAAGCAAGGCAAGCAAAAAAACTAATCGAACGTACGAATTCACATACGAACACACAGTCAAACGCACATTCGAGCAAACATTCTAATAGAATCACAAATTATTTATTTACCACTCAATTCTAAATTACTAAGGAGTGTGTTCGTGTATTGGAATATTCCAATGAATCCGTTTCGGTTGCCTTTCTATTTTGTGTAGCTTCCAACCTTCAGGGCTCTCTTTGAGATTCAACGTGTGGAAACATACAAACCCAATGGAAATGAGATCACAAACTCGTTATATACTCGAGATGATTATTATTATACACTCACACGAGAGTGAGAATTGGTCAAGAGTAAGTAAAGTTCGTTTACAGTTCGTTAACTTAGTAGAAGTATAAATTGGTTGGTTGGTTGTGTTTATATTTACATTTTAAATTACAACTGCTCAATCATGTTCTGGTGTGGCTGATTGAAGACCACCAAATATCTAACAAAACGCGCCCGACTGATTGAGGCGAATAAAAAATAAGTTGTACAACACACACAGTAATTAGTCACAGAAGAAAGATTGAGATGAGATTGAGGGGAGTTCAAATAGTTTGTGACTTTGAGAAAAGTTTTATCGAGTTATGAGTTTTATTGATATTATCTTTTAGGTATTTAAGATTTCTCTAATTTAAATAGTAATCTTATCTTATCTATTCTTTCGCTAACTCGCTAATCTGAGTTTTGTTATCTTAATTTAGAAGTTTTACGTTACTTAGTTTGTGAATTAACCGTCGTGTTATATTTTATGAACACAAACTAACTGAACAGTCCACCGGCCGAATAATTTATAATTGAAAATAATTATCGAAAATGCTAAATACTACGAAGAAGTACTATGCTTGTTAGAGTGAACTGTCTTAGACAAGCATCTCTTTTTTCACTCGTTGATATAAATTACATTTCTCATGTCTCTCTACTCTCTCGGTTGGCTGGTTAGATGATGCACACTTGCTAATTGGGAGCGTTTTTTCCCTTCAAAAGTACTCGACTAACTAACTAACAAACTAACTGGGCGCTGGTTTTTCTGCTATGCAAAGTTCGTTTTCTACTTCATCTTTTTTGCCTTTACATTTTGAACACCACTCAACATAAAGTTGACAGTGCACTCGAATTTATATGTATCTCTATACATTTCTTATTTCTTCATATATATTCAAGTGAGGTCGTAAATTAGTGAGGTTGTACTACTACAACTAGCTAACAAGCTAACTAGCTTCGGTTGCAACACATGTCAGTTCTTCTTCTTATTAGCAACAGCACACGGCAGGGTTAGTCAAAATATATATATTCGCTTGTGTATTTGTGTTGTGTTGTTGAGTTATTCAACAAATAAAAATAAAAAGAGAAACATAGATGTTCATAAAAATATTCACTTTGCATTCAGAAGTTATGTGAATCTTTTCGCTAATTAGGGGGTTTCGAGAGAGAGTTCGAGGTCGACAGATGATGAAGATGTATGTGAGCTTGTTAGCATACGTGTCGTTTAGCTTACTTTTTAAAAAACGTTTGAAGAAGAACAATTTTATCTCACATTTGCATCTCTTTACGTGTAATCAAGATTCACACAGACACAAAAAAACGAGAACAAAAATGCCGGTTAAATTCGTTTATTCGATTTAACTAGTCGATTATTATTAACTCAATTAAATCAATTGATTAACTAATAGCCTGTCTGATAATATCCTAATGAAAGGTTAATTTAATTATTCGATAATATGTCGTGAGCGCACACGACTTAATTGAGTGTTCATAGATTAACAAAAAATTCTTATCGATTAAAGTTCCGGTTATTTAAGTTAAACAGCTGCTACGTCTTCTTCATCTTTGACACACTCCCAGTAAAGTTCGAATGAAAATCGAGATCAAGAAGCGCGATAAAGCACCCTCAGATGCGTCTAATTTGTTTTACACTCGGACAAGATTAAAGTAAAGTTGAAAATTCTAAGAATAAGTAGGAGGAAGACACAACCTGTCATCTTAGTTATAATATAAAATGAGTCGAGAACTCTAAAGAAGATTTAAGAAGTGCGATAAAGGACGACGTACAGAGAACAGATTTGGAGTAAATGGAGAAGGAAGATTAAATAGTAAAAGAAAAAAGAAGTGCCTGAAGATGTGATTTGAGATGTGAGAGATTGAGCCGAAGCAAATTGATTGGATTGGACTCGTGGACAGGCACAAAGTAACTCAACGAACAAGAAGAAGAAAAACAAATCAAATAATCAAGAAATCTCAAAATCACCGTAAAACACCGTGAGTTTAGCGCCGGTAAGCTAACTTTAGTCTTGATCAGAATTTGATGATTTACAGAATGTATCACAGAATGTTGCGGGACTTAATCAAGAATAAGATTTGGGAAGAGAAAGAAAATGGGAAGAAGAGAACTATCAAATCAAGATTAACTCAAAGGAAAAATCCTTTTGTTCACGAAAGCACGATCGGATCACATGCCTGCGCCTGCAATCGCTCTCTTCTCGAGTCGTGTAAAATATTTAACAAAACAGAATCGATACGAATCTAATAATAATCAAAGAATAATCGAGAGGAAGATTCTCAATTACTAATTTATTTTATGTGCCTTAGCATTAAATTAAATTCTTAAGACACAGCAACATCAACAACAACACAAACAAACAAACAACATTATAATGAGAAGTAAGCAAAATAAGCAAAAATCCCCAAACGGTCTCAACACATCAAAGTCAAAAGAGAAGTCGAAGAAAGAGAAAACAAATTAGGAATTGAATTGGAATAAATCAAATGGCTAGATTAAATGATAGTGATAATAGTTAGTAGTAAATAGTAAATAACAATAAAAGAGAGGAATTTAGTTAATTTGTTTGTGTTGTATTTAGGTTAGCGATTCGGTTGTGTGTGTGCTTGACAGAATTGGGTTGGGTTGCCAATTGCCTTAATGAGAAATGGCGAACCAGAATATTCTGCAGAATAGCTCGATAAGTCGTATTCGATTAATTAAAGTTGTCATTTGTTGACATTTGTTCGGATGCTTGTGAGGTTTGTTTGTTTGTTTATTGCAATTTTCGAATTTCGAATTCGAATTGGAACAAAACATCACTCTTTTTTGTCTGAGCCCTCCAAAATTAATCATTAATAATAATAAAGTAACACAACAACATTTTCCCCATCAAAATTTCGATCACAAAATTATAAATCTTTCAAGATTCTTCTGTAAACTGTAAACTATAATTAACAAGAAGAATCACTACAACAACAACAAATTCACTCACTCTCGATCAAAAGAACAAAAGTGTTCTAGTTTTGTTTTCACGTCTCGGAACAGACGATTTAAAAAGTTAATTTGGAATCTTTTTGTAATACTGTCAACACACACAACACGAACCGAGTTTAAAATATGGAAAAATACCTAAATTAAAAATCATACGACAAGTTCTGCTTTATTGCTGAAAAATTATTGATTTTCTACAACTTCCTCAAACATAAAAGGGCAAAGTGGAGAGAGAGAGAGAGAGAGAGAGAGAGAGAGAGAGAGAGAGAGAGAGAGAGAGAGAGAGAGAGAGAGAGAGAGAGAGAGAGAGAGAGAGAGGAGAGAGAGAGAGAGAGAGAGAGAGAGAGAGAGAGAGAGAGAGAGAGAGAGAGAGAGAGAGAGAGAGAGAGAGAGAGGGAGAGAGAGAGAGAAAAAGGAGGGAGGAGAGAGGAGAGAGAGGGGGAGAGGGGGGAGAGGGGGGAGGGAAGGAGGGAGGGAGGAGAAGAGAGAGAGAGAGAGGGGAGAGAGAGAAAGAGAGAGAGAGAGAGAGTGAGTGAGAGAGAGAGAGAGAGAGAGAGAGAGAGGGAGAGGGAGAGAGGGAGAGAGGGAGAGAGAGAGAGAGAGACTCCAAATTGCGTCAGGTAAAGTACAACGCTCTAATGAATGACGCTCCAATTTCGACATTCACCAGAACATGACAAACGATAATGAGTTTATTATTGCATGAGCATGTTAGGAAATGTATGTTGGATCGTGTGTAAACTTGTTCGAAAGTGCAATTCGTAGAAGAAATAGCGTCAAGTGGAAAATGTCAAGTAGAACATTAATATTATAATTAATATTTAGATTTTTTGAATTTTATATTTAAGAATTTGATATGAGTTGTGCAACTGGATCGAATTGTAAAACAGAATATTCTTTACACACACATTGGCCACCACTCTGTACCTCTATCATCAGCAGAATCACATGCACATTATCACTCCTCAGTCTAAATAATAATTTAAAATTTTAAAATCAATTCATATGGAAAATCCCACCAAAAGTAACGTTTTTTACTCGCTCGTTCACTGTTCGTTCTATTTGTTCGGATGAAAACGGAATATTCTATTCTTTTTTCTCGGAACAAAATTTTATGTCAATTGATATGCAAATTCTATTCTTTTTTCTTCTCAGGAAAAAACTCGATCAACAATAAAATAATAAAAAAAAATATATACACAGAAGCGCGATGAAGAAGAATGAAAAGTGTTTGTGATAATAAAATTGCAACAAAATAACTGTGTGTAGAAAATATTGCAAAGCGATAAACAATCGTTCTGGTATTAAGTGTTTTGTGTGTGTGTTCTTGTTGTTTGGGTAGTGACGACAGAATGGAAAGTATGCATTGACAGTTACAGTGAATTTTCGGAAGGACATTCCGTGCAATTCTTAGCAATCATTCAAGTGCATAAAAACGTTCCTTTTTGGAATATGCATGATAATCCAGGAATTAGTATGTCGTTGAAAACTCGAAGCATCGTTCAAGCAATTTAGAGAACTTTGGTTTTAAGAGATATTCCAGTGAAGCCAAACTTAATCAATTCGATATGCGCGACTGTGTTCTGTTGTTTGGTTCGCTACGAACGCATTGAACTTGTTGGTCACTGGCGCTCTTAGTGTGAGACGCTCTTTTTCCCAAGAGTGAGTCGTATTGTCTATTTTATCTATCTGTCAAGTTATTAAATCATTTAGAGAGAGAGAGAGAGAGAGAGAGAGAGAGAGAGAGAGAGAGAGAGAGAGAGAGAGAGAGAGAGAGAGAGAGAGAGACTCAGGAGTTCCACAAAGACCTTGTTCTAGACCTCTTCATCTAGTCGCCCACTATACCTATGCCTTGGGTATTATTGCCCGTCAGGTTCTAATGCTAAGTAAGTTCATGTTTTATGTTGGAACAGCATCAGTAATCGAATAATATCATTGTTTTATCATTTATAATGCATGTCGAAGAAGAGATAAAGGAAGTAACAAAGGACTAGAAATCGAAAATAAAGAAGACAACTAGTGCAAGTAAAATTACATGCTGCGCTTTGTATTCGGCAGTCAATGCAATGCAAAGACCATTGACGCAATCATCATTGTTTAGTGCAATCGAACAGCGATTCGTTGTATGCAGTACTCGTTCTATCATAATATCGATACGTTCAATTTGTGAATGCATTGATTCTTAAGGTATAGTCCCAATTGAAACAATAGTATTGCATTCTACATTCAACAAAACGAAAGCAAACGCGGGCACAGATCGCAACACAATGCAACACATGCAATGCATCATATTGAATGGGAATATTCCATATCGAATGCAAACAATAACGCAAATGTGCGACAATAACAAGAACAATCGAAGGCAGGCAAACATACTCACATTGGGACACGAGACAGTCCGATTCGAGTTGAGTCAATGGAAAAGTGATGAAATCTGTTGACTGTCTTGTAGTAGTGAGATGATGATGACAATGTTCGTTCATGAATTGGTTCGTGCATGCACACTCACACTGACAATCGAATGATGAGTGCAATAATGAAGACACTTATTGTTTCACATGGTGAGACAAACAACAGGCGAGCACACTTAACGCACAAGTTGGTTAGTTGGTTGTAGTCACATGGCACTTCGAGGAGCAAACGGTCGGTGAACGTTTGGTGAGTGTTGAATGGGATGCCTCACGCGCGCTCCCGCTTGTTTGAATCTCACAGTGGAGAAAGTAGTGAGTGGCGTCTGTTTGTGTGTGGAGAATCCGGGAGTAATGGTCGTAGTATGTCTGTTCGGGTTGGATTCTACTGCACAACTGAATGACTCAGGTTGAGTGTGAGTTGTGTGAGAGAGTCAGTGGACGGGCAACAGCAACATCAGCACAACCGTCCGTTGTGAGTACGCTTGAGTGAGATACATTGAGGAGAGGAGAGCAGAGTGGAGAGAGCGACAGAGGCAGAGGGAGAGAAAGACCCCATAGACGCACACACAACACAATGCACGCGGTTGGTCCAGTGGCGACCATTGAGAGCCACCGAACGCGACCACCTCGTCCGACCATCCTCACCTCTCAACCTCTACCTCACTATCAGAGCACTGCCACTCGCTAACTCGCCATCACCGTCACCTACCCTCCACAGTGCAGCCCTCACCCTCCAAGTGTAAATCAAGTTCACATTCCAATCCTCCTCCTCCATCCTGTCGAGTAAAGTAGAGCGCCGATGGACGTCTTGGACGGTGACTGACTGTGCCTCACCGACTGACTGACTGCAACAACCATCTGTCACACACAAATCGAAATCACCCCACCAAATGACTTGCTAATTTGTCTAATTCAATATATTTCTCAATAGAGTGATTGACTTAATGAAAGCAATTATAATTATATAAATTGATTTTATTAATTTAAAAAATAATTGTTTAATAATTAAAAATTAAAACAAAAATCGAAAACAAAATTTTGTTTCTAATTTTAGAAAAAATTTAAAAAATGAAAAAAAATTCAACAGAACCTACAAAACAAGACTGATAAAAGTAATAACGTTCGAACGCAGAAAATAAATTAGTTTGCTGCCGTTCGCAGCGCCATCTGATGTCTTAAAAGCAAATATTTTTTATTATGTGTCGATTAGAGTGCCGATTTGGTGCTGTGCAAGTGTTGGCGTTTGGTGTTGTACGTTTGTGACCGTGTAGGAAGTCTAAGAATCTTACCGTATGCATATGTTTTAGCCAGTTGTGGCCATCATTAATAACGAAAAGTTAGTTAAACAATGTCGAGTGGACACACAAAATGCAGAGCACACACACACACACACACTGTCACTGATACGAGGACTGTCGAATAGAACTTTCCCTCGAACTTAGGAAGCTTTTTAATGACTGACCTCTAGTCTTGTTAAGTAACTCAGAGTAAATCTCCAATTAGATTCTAATTCAAATTCGTTACCTATCTGACTTACAATAAAGCGCTAAGCCAACGTCGTCGTTCTCTCGTGCCTTTCTTTCCTTGTGTTGGAGTGCGGTTGCCACATGATGGAGGCCTCAATTGGATCCGTGCTTCCCTTCGACTCGATGCCGACACAGACAATGGTCAAGATTGATGAACTCGCTGTTGAATTGTTGTCGCCCACAACCAAGACCGCATCTGTCCGTCCATCGCCGTGAACTGCGCCGGTTGGCCGACCGGTGGTTCCGTGCTCTCTTACTTGGACGAAACCAACCTAAGTTCAGTAATGCAATACTGTCTAACTGCTCGAAGTCACTTGTTTGGAAGGGATCTTGATCTGGTCGATTGTCAAGAGTCCGAATCAATATGTCTAGATCGATCATCAAATCCTGTCAGTTCCAAAACGGCATACCGAGTGGTACCGTAAGCCAGGTGCATTCAGTGGCACGGGGCACAGATCTTTGGGTGACTGGGCATCTCGTGAGTGAGATTTTATTTCATAGCCCAAGTTATGATAGTTTAAATACACACAATCCTTATAACTTTGGTTATAACCTACTCATTACAACGCAAATTGTGTGCCAACTAACTTGTGATCAGTTGGACAAAGTACACCATGCTCATATGTTAAGGAAGCAACTTGGGTTGCGAGGCATGCCTTGGCCGGCGGTCAGTTGTCCAAATTTACTTTTGTTGCGCATTGCTCAGTCACTAATGGACCAAACCTCACTGAAGGCATTACGCGCACGGCAGTGGCTGCTTGCTCTCAACTGGTCACAGCAATCGATCGGTGCAGCTCGTGGTCTGTGAGGCCACTTTGATTGCCTGTTGGCGAGATGGACTAATGCTCGTCTCGGTGCGCTTGAAAGACCACTCTGATGTACTCTAAAACAGAATTTGTCTGCCACTTGTTAGTTGCCTCAGCTAAATTAGCTCGATGTATCGTTCGTTGGGGGCATTGGGGCAATTGATTTTAACGAATAGTGGGTTGTAGTGCACTTGCTTTCTTTCTCTAATCTCAAATGTGTACAATAATCTGCACAGTAACGTGTTTAGTGAAATTCTCCAATGTCCACATGTAGTCTGCCTTCTTCTTTCCGCCAACGAGGTAGTATTAGTTAGTAGTAGCAGAGTGGTTGTACATTGTGCCTCTGGCCGGCCGCCGGAACGGCCATCGACAGATCTTGGTGGTGGTGGTTGTGGTGGGGCTGCTGCTGCAATTGGCCATACACCTCGAGTATGCATTGTTGAGCAAAAGACAGATGATCGTTACTTTAGGCATTGCTACTCGATGAAGTTTGAACTTTGGACTAGCCACATGAGGTCATCACAGGGAGGACGATTTCAAGCGTTCTAGTGCTTACTACAATTCCGCCATTTTGGCTTAGCGCTATTTGCATTTGCATACGTGCACTCTATCACAAAGGTGACGTTCAGCTCTAATATATCAGTTGACTACCTTCTTCACCTTACCATATAAATTGCATATTTTTATACCACTACCAGAGGTTCTTCACCACACAAGTGTGGCTTAATCCTTACACCTGTATGCAAGGTTCAAAAGTCACTTTAGTCTCCAGAATTGGCTTTCTTCATGCTTCTTCTTTTGCTAACCACCACCCCTAAATGTTCAAACCAATCTTTTACGCAGTCTCAGTAAAGCACGAGAGACAAATCGAGCATGTTCGAGAACAAAGGCCTCACAACACTATCCCCACGCACTCGACACAGTCCTTCCAAGCCTGCTCTCTGCAAACAAAATCCGAAATCATTTTTTTTTGTCTTGTGATTCAACCATCTCGAATCGTTATCTAACACAAAAATGAATTCTAACCAGCAATTCGCCAACAATCCAACCATTCAGCCCGTAGAAGTCGTAGTCATCGATTCCGACTCCGATGACTCCAACGATGTGATTCTCATCGAACCGGAACCACCAGCACAAATCCAGCAACAGCAAATAGAAGTAATCCAATTAAGCAACAACGATGATGGTGATGCCCATTTGAAGAATAATCCAACTGCACCAAACCTTCAATCAAATGGAGTCAACGGGGTAAGCGATTCCAATGATGATGATGATTTGAGTGTGGAGGGTGAGGAGTCGGACGATGGTGTGGAAGAGGAAGATGAGGAGGAGGTGGAGGTGGACAGTCCTGAGTACCACGAGGTGCCTAGTATGAGGTACATTGAAACGCTAGAAGCAAATGAGCGGAGAAATTTTAGATTGAAATCTGACAAATACTGCTGGAAGTGTCACTTTCCTGAAACAGATTCTGAACACAATAAATTGACACACTGTTTGAACTGTCATTTGGGTTGGCACAGCAAGTGCAGCTCAAACATCTTTAAGAACAAAGCGATTAAGTTGATCATGACTTCCAAGGATGCAAAATTTAACGCACTCTTGCAAAAAGATCAAAAATGGATCGAAAACATGCTCGCTGTCATCCCAACTAAAGTCTGTATCGAATGAGTTCTCAAAGAGTTGGGCTACCAATTCAACAAGAGACTAGGCATCTATGATCTGTTTTACAAACGATCAGCAATGGCAATGGAACGGAAGAGGCTTGCTTGCGTCTTTGAGTACGCAATCAACAGTTTGTCTTATCAGACAATCAGCAGCGAAAGTAAAGTAAAAATATTCGCTCACTTTGAGCGAATAAACTATGGCTCCGTGAAGGTGACCAACCGGATGGACTTTGAACGGATCAGACAAAATGCTGCTAACTACCGCGCTTATATGAGCACTGAGGCCTTTATGTTTGACATTAAAACGGTGAGTTGGGATTGTGTGTTTGTATCGAAATTAATCAATGATCACGTGCGCAGTTATGTCACAACTACATCGTATGGCAGCGGGAAAGTGGTAGAAATACGCATGAGGCCGCAGTTGACCAGTGCAAGGAGTTGAAAAAATGGGCACTAATCGAAAAAGAAGCAATCGATTTGTGTCACTCGTGCTATCGAAATCGGTACGAGATTGAAAGTGATAAACTTGACGACAGGGTGATGCCTTGCGAAGATGGCCACAGATTGGTCTGGGCAAAGCATGGTAACATGTGGTTGCCTGCCAAGGTGTACCCATACCGGCAGACATATTACTTCTACAAAACAGAAAAATATGTCTGGGTGAAGTTTTTTGGTGTAGACACAAAATATGCCACGTAAGTTTGACTGTTGTGGGTGCCTTCTTGCCTCTAATCATTGTCGTTATCTGTGCAGCAAATGGTTTCGTGTAAATGGGGCGAACATCAAGACTTATTCGCGTTTGAACCCATCACAGACAAGTCCAAGTTCCGGCCTGAAAGTTAACTTGCTGGGGAAGGCAAAGGCTGATGCACGGCGATATATTAAGTTATGGGCCGAATACTATGGAAAGCGCTATGCTTTACCTCTGCAGTATAAGGATTTTAGCATGGACAAACTGTATCGACATGCTGGTGGTCTTAAGAATGGCATTGATCATTTCGGCAACTACTTTAACTTGGTTTCAGTTGACGAGGATGAGACGGAGGAGGACGAGGTGAGTCTTTATGATCCATAGATGCAATCAAATGTATAACTCTGCTTTTTACTTGTAACAGGTGCAACCTGTCCCCCGAGGAGAAAAGCGAAATGGAGCTGACACTATCGGACACGTGGCCAAAAAAAGCCAAAATTGCTAAAGTGGCAAGTCTTCCACTCATTGTTAGACCTTCAATACCATCATCATCTGTTTGCACTTGTAAATATCTAAAAAGGCCAAAGTGTCAAGCCAAGATACACGATCCATAGATACCGAAATCTAGTTGAATAGTCCAACTCATAGATGGGTCGACCCTCAATTGGAAATTTTGAAACCAATTGACGATGTTGGTCAATCACCAAAACCGCCACTATTCCTGAATTCCCTCTCAAAGTACCCTGCCTTGTTCTATCTCTCTGTCTTGCCTATTACATAAATAACCTTCCATTAGCTTATTTTGCCTTTAAATACGAGCACACCCTTAACCTTACACTATCCTTCGTGTTGCATATATATTGTCATCAACAATCAAAAAACTTACTTACGGTCGTCAAAGCATATCTGGGGCAATGGTGTCCAATTTGTAGTACACAATGCTGATGGTGGTGGTTGTAGAGACTTTGATAATGATGGTCAATGGTAACTGGTCACCTGAAGTAGGTATAATTGAACCGATGCGATTACATTGACTTGGTTTGATGGCTGCTTGCACCGACTCATTGAAAGAATTCTCATGATGATTATAGTTGTGGTGGTGATGGTGATTCGGCGAATGGAAACTGGACATATGAAAGTGGTGCAATTTGATCGATATGATTACATTGAGTTGGTTTGAAGAGGAATGAATATATTGTGATAATGATTATGTAGATGATGATGTCCGATGGTATTCTTCATTCGATTTTATATTGACAAATAATCGAGGTAATGTTAGATGTTGAGGTGGGCTGGTGGATTTGCATAAAGTCATCTCATCACCTGGCCATCTTCCTTCACCTTTATGTGTTCAATGAAGACTGTTCATTTCAACAACAATCTCTCTCTCTCTCTCTCTCGCTCTCTCTCTCTTTCACTCTCTCTCTCTCTCTCGCTCTCTCTCTCGCGCTCTCTCTCGCTCTCTCTCGCTCTCTCTCTCTCTCTCTCTCTCTCTCTCTCTCTCTCTCTCTCTCTCTCTCTCTCTCTAGGGCATCTATCTCTCGCCCCTCCTCACTCTCGTCTTGAATGTCTTTCCCATATTTCACCTTTTTGCCCATCCATTATGTTGACATGTCACTTCTTATTGTCTAAAATCAATGTTGCCTCTGCATTTGTTACACTGCACTGTTTTCTTGTCTTTCATCTCATTGAACGACCTCACCTCTGTGAATGACCTCTCTTGGCTTGTTTGTATTTGCGTGCATCTCTCATCGATCAGTGTGAACTGTGGACTAATGTTGTCTTTCTGTTCTCTTGAAAATAGTCTAGAATCTCTCAGTATGGCTTCGAAGGGAAAGTATGCACTCGGGACTGATGGGACCGATTACAGGCACCGACAGAGAGTCGTCTCGGCGCACACTGTCAGGTAAGTCACCACAGTCTCACGAACAACGTTTGATCTCTCCCAATCCCAGTGCCGACTCCAAGTACTATCTCAAGTTGACATTTTAGCTGCACTTTCTCCTGTACGCACTCATCGTGCTCAAATTGTCCGAAGACGTGCTCGACCGGGCAGACATCTTCATACTCGAACTACAGGAACTACAGATACCCTAGCCGGACACGTGGGAATGGCTGTCCTTCCTGGCCACTGTGTTCGCCGCCCGAGCAATGAAAACCAATTCAGCCAAACTGATCAACTTCTACCAAATCCTCACGTGGACCCTCTCGCTAGGTCCCATCTTTGTGGCACAAATTCAATACTTTCCCGACTTTTACCACTTCATCCAGGACCGAGATGTGGAGAAGTGCACCTACATTTGGCGTAATCTCCCACTGGCAGTCGTCTTTCAGGCATATGCCTTGATTGCACTTCAGGTGCATCTGGTTCAGGCATACTATGCGTACAAGCTGTCCAAACTGTGGGGCTCGTATGGCGCAGGCAGACAGACCACAACACCAACAAACAGCCAAGAACAGCAAACGAACCAGGCATAAGCACGACAACCATCGCCATTTACTAAGAAGATCAACTAACCTCAACCAGAGCACAACACGAACTCACAAACATGAACTCACATACACACACACACACACACACACACACTCCCTCACACTGTTTGAATGTTTTTTATCACTGATCTTGTGTAATACACTTCCTTTTACGTTTGTATCTAAACGATCAATACATTTTTACTTTTCACATTACTGGGACTCATTTGTAATGAGAAATGTCACTGTTTGAAAGTTGCAAGAAACGTGGCAAAAGCAACTGTTCTTTGGCCTGGCAGCTTGTGTTGTGTGCTGTCACATTGCACTTGACGCGGTCGTGTCATGTCACATCTACTTGACAAGGTACTACTGATTGGTTGTGGTGGTGGCGGCGGTGGGACCGCGACTGCATTCTACGCCATGTTAGGTAAATTTTGGAATTCATCACTAACTTGCTGCATTTTTGCTGACTTGGTGGTGGTGGTGATGCTGATGATGCTGCTGGTTAGTGTCTCCCTCGGGTGACACTGACTTAGTGATTATGTTGCCTTGATTGACTGTGTCTGTGTTGGACACAACGATTTATGGGAACAAACCAGACGGTCACAGGTGACACAGAGAGTGAGATCAAAGATCGAAGACCAGAATCGAAGACAACCAATCTCACTCCCGTGATGAGTGCAAAGTGGCCCGTGCTCACCGTTTGCCGTCTCTGCGCTAACGGTGTGTGAGTGTGCGAGTGTTGGTGTGTGTGTGTTAGTGTGTGCTTGTGCGAGAGCACTTCACTCGGTGACAACGAAGACGACTACGACTACGGCCAATTTGCCTTAAGAATGGCCACTCAGTGAGGCACTGACTGCACCAAGTGAGTGACAATCATTTCACTCAACCAAATCTGAGAACATTTACTCACGATATGCCTGTGTGTGAGAAATTGAACAATATTAGTTGAATAATGTCAAAGAGCAATGAAATTGGAAAAGGCAGACATACCAGAACTACACTTGTGATGAGTCGAAGGTGATTGCCTGTCCACACACGATAGAAGACAAACAAAAGTGCCATGAATGTGATTTCGTGAAACCAACTAGTCGATTCTAGTAGATGACTTGACCAGTGATCTGTCTTTGGTGAGAATGCCCCACAAAGGCAGTCTACCAAGACGTGGATGTCAGTCAACAGAGTCGCGATGAGTGAAGGAGATCGCCAAAGCAGCAGCTGAAGCCCCACTGCTCCACACGAGATGGCCAACACACATCAAATTTTTTTAAAGAAATTGATTTTTTTGCCACTGACGTCATGAAATCAACGTGGCGCTATAAAGTCTATTATAAATAACAATATATATGAAATTAGTGAATTACATGAGCATTTATAAGTGATTTGGAAAAAGCTCTTGTGAGTATGTGTCGAATATATACAGTTCATATGAGTGTGATGCATATAATGTTTTGTGTGTATGTGTGTGTTGTGTTTCTTTGGTGAATTACGTTTGTTGTGAGTTTGAGATCGGGATTAGAGTAGGGGTGCTTGCTTGGGTAAATACGCTCTCCCAGGTCACCAGTCTTTTGTGGGTTTCTCGGAAGAAGGTCACGAGCAACCATGATTTTTTTTGGTCTTGAAATATTTGAAGCAGGGAGTCAAAGCACTCCGCTTGATTGTGATATTCTCTTATCAGCTTGGTTCTCAGATCATCCAGTTCACAACAATCGAAGATTAGGTGACGGCAATTCTGCACTGCTCCGCATCTGCAGACGTCCGTCCTCCTTACTTGGACCTTGCGTAAATATACCTCAAATTTTCCATGTTCGGTCAAAAACTGAGTAGTGTAGAAATCAGGGCAAAAGAAAATGGCCCTTCTTCAGGATTCCAGTGTCGGAAAAAACATCTTCCTTGTCCATTCTCCGTTCTCAGTCTCCGTCCAATCATTGTTCCATTTTGCTTCAAACTTTACTCTGTTGGTGTGCTTAACAAAGGACAACGGTGCCTCCATCTCATAGGGGATTCCATTCTCCGAACCATCCTTGGCTAGCTCATCCGCCCTCTCATTTCTTTCGTGTCCAACATGGGCCTTGATCCAGTTGAACTCGACCATAGTGGATGAGTCCACCCCATGAGTTGAGATCATCGTGGATAGACTGGACCAATCCCAATCTACTGTCACCATCATCGAGGGCCATCAGTCCCGATAAGGAGTCGCTGTATAGTTTTAATGTTCTTGTTAGGTTCTCAAGCTGTGCGTAGATAATGGACTGCTTGATAGCAAGCAGTTCAGCTTGGAAAACAGAGCAATAATCTGGTAACTTAAAGGTTTCATAGTGACTTTCGATGCCCCATAACACATAACACCAACACACATCCAATGCGCCGATTGCAGTAGTCGCCGTTGGCTGTTTAGTTTAGTGCACACTGCACTCCACAGGCAAACACAGAGTGCAATCAGTCTCGCAGTCGAGCGGTGCTTGTGGTTGCCTCACACTGGCAAGTAGAAAGGCTAATGTCGAGAGTTGAGAACTGCGACCAATGTAAAGTGCTCAATCAAATGAATTTTATCAGTTTGGTGGTGTAGATTAAGATGATTTAAATCAACAATCATAGTGGGACATACAACAAAAACCTGCACGGACTGTGACTTGAGAAGTCGAAATGCGAAAAGTATTGATGAGAGTGATGAGGATAGTGATGATGGTCCAGAGAGCTTGGGTGGTTACAGTCACCTGAGTGAGACAAATTTCAGTCTCCGACCATTACCTCGTCTGCTCGAGCCACAATGGCCACTTACTCAGATCTGTCTTTACCGGCAAGGGAGTGCATGTCTCAGTCCACGCGTCCACGCCGACCATTACCTCGTCTGCCCGAGCCACAATGGCCACTCACTCCAGATCTGTCTTTACCGGCAAGGGAGTGCATGTCTCAGTCCATGCGTCCACGCCGACCATTACCTCGTCTGCCCGAGCCACAATGGCCACTCACTCAGATCTGTCTTTACCGGCAAGGGAGTGCATGTCTCAGTCCATGCGTCCACGCCGACCATTACCTCGTCTGCCCGAGCCACAATGGCCACTCACTCAGATCTGTCTTTACCGGCAAGGGAGTGCATGTCTCAGTCCACGCGTCCACGCCGACCATTACCTCGTCTGCCCGAGCCACAATGGCCACTCACTCAGATCTGTCTTTACCGGCAAGGGAGTGCATGTCTCAGTCCACGCGTCCACGCCGACCATTACCTCGTCTGCCCGAGCCACAATGGCCACTCACTCAGATCTGTCTTTACCGGCAAGGGAGTGCATGTCTCAGTCCACGCGTCCACGCCGACCATTACCTTGTCTGCCCGAGCCACAATGGCTACTCACTCAGATCTGTCTTTACCGGCAAGGGAGTGCATGTCTCAGTCCACGCGTCTACGCCGACCATTACCTCGTCTGCCCGAGCCACAATGGCCACTTACTCAGATCTGTCTTTACCGGCAAGGGAGTGCTTGTCTCAGTCCACGCGTCCACGCCGACCATTACCTCGTCTGCCCGAGCCACAATGGCCACTCACTCAGATCTGTCTTTACCGGCAAGGGAGTGCATGTCTCAGTCCACGCGTCCACGCCGACCATTACCTCGTCTGCCCGAGCCACAATGGCCACTCACTCAGATCTGTCTTTACCGGCAAGTCAGTGCATGTCTCAGTCCACGCGTCCACGCCGATTATTACCTCGTCTGCCCGAGCCACAATGGCCACTCACTCAGATCTGTCTTTACCGGCAAGGGAGTGCATGTCTCAGTCCACGCGTCCACGCCGACCATTACCTCGTCTGCCCGAGCCACAATGGCCACTTACTCAGATCTGTCTTTACCGGCAAGGGAGTGCATGTCTCAGTCCACGCGTCCACGCCGACCATTACCTCGTCTGCCCGAGCCACAATGGCCACTTACTCAGATCTGTCTTTACCGGCAAGGAAGTGCATGTCTCAGTCCACGCGTCCACGCCGACCATTACCTCGTCTGCCCGAGCCACAATGGCCACTTAGTCAAATCTGTCTTTATGTTATCATATGTTATCAGTGATACAATTGCAGTTTAAGCATTGAAATTAGCAAATATTTATTAAATGCACAATGTATCATCGATTGAATGATTGATTTGCTTGTGCCTTACATGTCCTCGTCGTATTATTTGGTCAATGAGAGAAAACGAAAGAAAAGAGATCATAAAGGTTGGCTTGTTGGACGTGTCTGTGTGAGCTTGTGTGTTTGTGCGTGATTGAGACAAATAAACATTTTATATTGAGAAAACAACAACAGATCAATAAAGAACAATGCAAATGCACTTGAAAATCAACATAATTATACTGAACATAGCTAGTTCGTTGGGATTGGTAATCATAATTAACGATAATAGAAACAAAAGTTGACACGATTTATATAAAAGACAGGACTGTTTGATTATGGATAGGTTGGATAATGGACTTGCTCTTTGCATTAGTCAGGCAAGTTGAGCCCTTCGTAGAAGTCGGCCAAGTTGTTGCTCGGGTCGCTCTCGTCCACGATGAGTGGGCTCAATTCCTCGAACTAAGAAATGAGAGATATGATCAGTAGGGAAGCAACACAACAAACAAACTTACATTCAAGAGAATCAAGAATCGATCAAAGGACAACTCATCGATCACCTCGTCTTGCATCAAGAGTGGTGCCACGGCGCGATTGAACTCGGTGCGTTCGCGATACTTCTGACGACGATAGCCACGAGTGGTGACACGGACAGGGTTACAGGAAAGCAGTGTCAGGTTGATTAGTAGCATGCCAATGTAGAGAAACCAAAAGATCAGGTACACCAAGATCAGGATAAAGAGGTTAAGGTTGAAGGTGCACTGGACTGTGGCTCCAGCGAGTGTTTCGGAGATTGTCGTCGGGAACAGCTAGGCATGACATATATTAATTATATATAAATACCAAAAGCAACTGTGTTGATCGAAAATAAGGAATATCAAAAGAAGACTAACTAACGAACAGCAAAGAACTACCGACGAACGAAGGTCGCACGCAGACAGCCTTGATTGACTGAGTGCGTATTTGTTAAATAGAAAAGTTTATGAGATCAGAGAAGGCGGACACAGGTGACACAGTGGTGAGATCGAAGATTAAAGATCAGAATCGATTACAGATAATAACTCTCGATCAGTGCACTTCACTAGGTAACAGCGATAACGATACCGACTACGGCCATTTCTCCTCCGAATTGCCACTTAATGAGTCAGTGAACCAGGCAGGAGAGAGACAGTTAGACAAAATGAAACTGCCCTGCACTGGTCACTTGCCTATACACGCCTGATGTGATAAGTGACAAGCCACGAGTGATTTAGTTGATTACAATGCACGTCAATCTAAAATCACCAATTGCTAAGCCCGAACCAGGGCCCATTGTGCAACGAGCAGACAAACCAAGGAACGACAACGATGGGGAGAGTGAGAGGGAGTGAGAGGGAGTGAGAGGGAGTGAGAGGGAGTGAGAGGGATGGAGAGGGAGAGAGAGTGATAGAGAGAGAGATGGAGAGGGAGAGAGAGGGAGAGAGGGAGTGAGAGAGAGAGAGGGATGGAGAGGGAGAGAGAGTGATAGAGAGAGAGATGGAGAGGGAGAGAGAGGGAGAGAGGGAGTGAGAGAGAGAGAGAGGGATGGAGAGGGATGGAGAGGGATGGAGAGGGAGAGAGAGAGTGAGAGAGAGAGAGAGAGAGGGAGAGAGAGGGGAGGAGAGGGAGAGAGAGGGAGTGAGAGGGGGTGAGAGGGAGTGGAGAGTGAGAGAGAAAGAGAGAGAGAGAGAGAGAGAGAGAGAGACTGAGAGAGAGTCAGTCATATACCAAAAACTCTCTCTCTCACTCTCACTCTCTCTCTCTCTCTCTCTCTCTCTCTCTCTCTCTCTCTCTCTCTCTCTCTCTCTCTCTCTTTCTCTCTCCATTATCTACAAGTCGCCGTGCCCTGAGCCGATGAGTCGCCACTCCACCCTGTCCAGAAACAGATAATAACCACAAGGGCAAACGGCACTTGAACTGCCTGACCACATGACCATTACCGACAAGTCGCCGTGTCCTGAGCCGATGACTCGCCACTCCACTGAACTAACTGAACGAGAAGGCAATACCAACAAACTGAGGCAAGCAGTCGCTGGCAGTGATGTTGTTGTTGTGTGAGTGTTGTGTCACAGTCACTCACCTTAATATGATCCAGTCACTCTATTACTTAGCACGGGCAACGGTAACGTTGTTGACTTTTCGGATTAACTCAACACACATCGGTTAAATGAACTAAAGCATGATTACGTGAATTTATTAGTTTCATATTAGTTTGAGTACATGAAAACTGATAGTAATATATGGGTGCCGCATTGGTTCCTCGTTGTGTGAATGTGATTTGCTTTAATATTATACTTATAATAGTTTGGCAGCAATCGCGTAAATATGAAAATAGCCTGTGCAATATATCTCAGAATAAGTGATCAAAGTGTTACAGATCTTGTTGATACGATAATACATGTTGAGGATTGTTTGATACGTCTTCATGAGAGTGTTCATGAACGCATATCCAGGACAACCAACTAGGAATATAAGATACGAGACATTAGTATGTGGGTTCTAATAAAATTGTAAACCGTACTTACAGTTCCATCCACTGTTGATGCGGCTAACTTATCACCTTTGGCGTTCCAGCACACCTCAAAAATGCCACTCGAACACTTGTAACGGTGCACCTGTTTGCCACTCTCAGTCGACCAAATGTAGACCCACTGGTCAAAGCTGCCTGATGCCAGAAAGCGTCCATCGGGCGAGAATGCCACCGAGTACACAGGTTCGGCGTGTTGCATCGGTTTGAATAGACACTCGCCACGCTCCACGTCCCACAAGCTAACGGTAGAGTCGAACGATGCTGACGCCAACATGAGATTCACATTCGGATTTGGAGTGCCACGTCCAGTGTTTGACCACTTGATGGTGTAAATCTCTTTTTTGTGGCCCGTAAAGTTGTGCAACGGTGTGTCCTGCTCCATTGACCACACTTTCAGAGACAAATCAACCGAACATGAGGCCAGCAGACTGCCAGTCGGACACCACTTGATCGCGTTCACATCGCCGGTGTGACCCTCAAATGTCTTCACCGGTCGGTCTTTGCCGAGCTCGCAAACATGAATCTGCTTGTCAGTGGAACAGGAGGCAAACGAGTTGTTCGACTATGATAATGAAAAGCACGCAATTTAGGTCAATAGATTAGACACTCTTTAGGGCAACATACCTGCCAGTCGACATCGAATACTGGCGCAGAGTGAAAAGCAAACTGCTGCAGACAAGTACCAGAGGCTGCATCCCAAATGACGGTCTATGTTTAGAGAACAAACAGTAAGAAACAAGCAAAATACTCGACCAGGCTTACGGTCTTGTCCACGCTAGCAGTGACAATGTATTGGCCAGTCTTGTTCCATTTGAGTGCAAAGATGGGTCCTTTGTGTTGTGTCAGTGTTGAAGTGAGTTGACCGAAAGCGGTCCAAATGCGTCCAAATCCATCGTAACAGCCAGTGGCCAGCCGTGAACCGTCTCTGTTCCAGTCCAGTGAGGTGATGTCCTTGTCTGAGGGCAACTCAGCACCACTGCAAACAAGTCAATTAGACAAATTGTGCATCAATACGCTAATGGACTTACCCAGGAACATTGCTATGGTTGAGCGTGGTATGATTGGCCGGATCGTCTACATTCCAAATTCGTGCTGTTGAGTCACCCGAACCAGAGGCGAGTTTCATATCGTTGAGTGGATTCCAAGCACAGGCAAACACCTCTGACTCGTGGCCCCTCAGTTTGATGGCCCGCAATTGATCCACTTCGTTGGGGACATCGCTGGGGACATCGTTGGGGACGTCTTTGGTGACATCGTTGGGGACATCGTTGGGGACGTCGTTGGGGACGTCTTTGGTGACATTGTTGGGGACTTCGTTGGGGACGTCACTGGGGACATTGTTAGGGACTTCGTTCTCCATCAGATCACACAATGGACAGGCTGTGTGTGTGTGTGTGTGTGTGTGTGTGTGTGTGGGAGTGTGTGTTGTGATGATGCGAACGATTGTGCCAAATGGATGTGAGGAGAGAAAATCTAACGGTGTAGTGCACTGGTGGAAACTGTCAAATGCCAGGTGCAGGTGTGCATCGGTGTGGTTGTGTGTGTGTGCAAATATTGGCCGTTGAGTGTTTGAGCACAGTGTGACAGAGATCGAATCGGACCGATAGGACACAATTCGGCACTCAAGCTTGAATACCAAAATCAAGTGGCAGCAAGAAAATGATGCTAAAAGATAAGCGATAGTGATAGCGAAAAGCGATAAGATTGAGGCAGACCGGCGGTAACGGCAGGCAGACAGACACACAGTTGCAACGGTGCGGTGTGGTGAGTAGAGAGGATGGTTAATGCGAAGGCAAAGGCAGACAGCACATTTGTGTGAGCAGGCGGACAGACAGACAGACAAATTGAAGGCAGCATTGCGGACTATTTCAACCTACAATGTTGTGGCTCAGAAAACAAATCAACTGAGATATCATCTCGTACAGATTTATACATGCTCTACTGTTACATGAACATTGACTCAACATTACTCTAGCGAAACATTATGCATTCCGAAATTAACAACCTCAAAATATAAAATATAAAAAGAGACAAAGATCGAAACTGCCGACAATGTATTTGTGTAGAAATGGTAGTTGTGTTGTGACTCACCAGGGGCCGCCACCGTAGCGCACTTTAAATGCAATTTATCAGATTGATAAGGCAGATTAGGATGATTCAAAGGAATATGCAAATTCAGATTACATGTTGACACAATAATCAGTGTTTGTTTGAAATTGATTGAGACTCGTTTGGCTATATGAGAGTGGGCCACATACAACTGGCAACAGTAAGTGCGTCACATCGAGCCCCTCACAAGCACATAAACACTTGATTTTGACAAAATAAAATTTAAAATAACGCCAAACAATTTCAAACAATCAGTGATATCTAATCATTATTGTGTATTAATTGTGTTCAATAGATCTAATCCAAATAATATATCTGATAAAAGTGTTTGTGCCGCTGTGCGGGCATCTTCGAGCGTACTACGAGCCATGGCAAGACACACTTATTGGCCATTTGCCTATTTATCGAAGTGTCTTGCCATCCGAGTGCAAATCGATTTGACCAAGACGTCATTTGGTCAAATTAATCTTATTCAATGATAGTGTTGATGGTGGACGCGCGACCTTAGTACCTCTCAGTGGCAAAGAGGACAACAGTGACGATGATGACGCACTTTGAACTAGCCCAACCAATGCGTGCCACATGGCTTAAAGTATGAGAATGCATTTGACAAACAAAATTCATTTGTGACTAGTGACTAATACGCCAAATGTACACCAAATAGCCACAAACGCTGTCTTTTTCATGATATTATATTCGGTGGTTGCAATGGAAAGTATGTGGCCGACACAGAGGCAAATGATACGCACGTGCACACGCAGTGCACTGTCAATGCACTAAACCAATCGATCGAGCCAAGCGGGCGTAATGCATTCAAGGGCATTTGACAAGCCAAACTCAATAATGATCAGTAAAAGTTCCAAACACTTTAATTAGCCTCTCGAGGCCACTTTCGATGATAATTTGCTTGTGGATGTAGTCTCCGCGGCTTGACCACAATTCGATGGAGAAGGTTGAAGGAGAGTACATTTGCCAGTGTTACGGGAGTTAATGTACGAATAGATCTAAGCCAAAGGCGTAAAACTTCCGAGAGCATCCTTTTTGACTTCCTTTCCTCTTAGTTTGGTCTCTGTCAGAGTGGTGAACAGCTCAGCACAGGTTGGATGAATACCAATCAGTGCATCCAGATCAGCTTTGGTTGCCTTCAACTTCAGTGGAATGCCCACGAATTTAGTGATATAGCCCGCGTTCGGTCCAGCATAGAGGAAACCAAGCAGCCGTTCCTCTTTAGGCTAAAATTTGAGAAGAATTTGGTTAAACCTCGTGCTGCAAACATGGTTCAATACTTATATTGACACTCAACGAGCGAGTAGTAATCACCTTCCCATAGCACACATTCCTTGGCTTGTGCGGTCTGTCATTGTAGTTATTGAGGCGTAGTCATTGAGTGCACTCGATTGGTGAAAAGTACTGATGGTAACCGATCTTGTCCACACCAAACTCCTGAATCGCTGCTGATTCTTGTAATAACAGCAGCCATAGGAGTGACACAGTGGTGGGCACATTGAGATAGTCGGTCTGTACATCCGACCGTACAGTCGTTTCTCAAGTAAGACCCTGCTTCAATGGCTACAGGAGTGAGTAAGGCTTGCCAAAATGTCACCAAAATCACTCTGGGTTGACACATTTGTCTGCTCGTTGACGGACTCGATGTAGCGCGACTTGTCCTTTGTCATACCTGCCATCTCAAGTACAATGTCACTGGTGGATTGATCACGGCCAATTGGGAAGAGGACAGACTTGAACTCTTCAGTCTGCAGTTCGTTGGTTTGCACGTTTTGGTAAATGACAGCCACTCGTCCTGGCTTGGTCTGGTCTGCACCGTCAAGTAGTTTCAGCTTGGTTGACACAGAAGTGTCGGTGAATCGAATCTAAGCACTGCTCTGTGAACAATTCGAACGAACTTCGACGAACCGATATATCTCTCATTTGAGACTGCTTGCAGCTGTTTGGCCAATGTCAATTGCACTCGATTTGTTCGGTGCTGCTGTCTGCGTTGATGCTTTGTCGGCAATTGTTCATGAGCAGGTGCATCTACCATTATGCTTGATGATCAATCAGTTCGATTCAATGAAACAGAACACTTGTGTTCAATAGGACAAGCAAGCAGATTGGGTAGGAAATTGTTGACACTAGAAGGCAAACTAATAAGAGAAGCCGACAGGCGGATAAATGATCATACTCACATGTTTGGCCCGAAATAAACCCGAAATGATCATGTTGACTATAGAAAGCAAACTAGAGAGAGAGAGAGAGAGAGAGAGAGAGAGAGAGAGAGAGAGAGAGAGAGAGAGAGAGAGAGAGAGAGAGAGAGAGAGGCAGACAGGCCGACAAGCCGATAGTGGATGATGCTCATCTGGACAGTCATAAAAATAAACCAGAAGTCATAACAACAACACTCGCTAGCCTGAATGATAGACTGAACGCGTTGGTCGGCGAGCCTGCTTGTTCATGTATACTCGCTCGATTCGCACTTGCACAGAATAGATGACATTTGGCGGACTTACTCCGTATGTTGTGCAGTGCACAAAGTGCACTCTGAATTGACTGCGGTTGAGGGAGAGAGAGACTTCGGCGGCAGCAACCGCGATGGCCAACGGACCGACCGATCGGTTTGGCCGCAGTGAGCCGAGGTGGGCAGGCAGGCACACAAGCACACAAGCACACAAGCACACAAGCACACAAGCACACAGCGACTTGCCAGTTGGCTCGAATCGTCATATCATCGCCGTTCGCTCTCTCGCTGCCAACCAATCTACTACAGCACCTCGACAGAGCGCGCTTTTTTATGAAACAAAATCAAACTAAAATACATTGCATTTGCAAAGTAAAGTGCATCACAAGAGGACCAAACCGAGCTGTGCATTTGCTAGTGCTGATGATTACTTTGTGGCTCAGTAGATCATGATATTCAATTGATGTCTATCATTCGGTCTCCAATCAGGTCACATACAACTGAGCACATAAGCCATCAGACAATGAATAAATTGCAAGCGGCCAATCTGAAGCAATGTGCCGAATACAAGACAGCGAACAGTGAGTACTTGAAACAGTCGGTGGCAACAGTCAAAACAAATTTGAATATTAATTTAACAATCCGCCATACAACAATTGACCATCGGACGTAGGTCCGCATTGACATACTGACACTCTGTCCATAACTGACATGTACCATGCCGGGATGCCCGTATAGAAGGTCATGGACCATGACTCATAGTGGCCCCAAGAAGCAGGCAAGCCCTGGCTCACAAAACGTCTCTTCGAACAACGACACGTCATCAACGCATCATCGACAAGAGTCTATACGAGCTAAGTCAACCAGACGTGGAACAACCAGAGGAACAACTTCAGCAAAACAGGCGGACCGACCAAACAAGACTGGCACCGAAACACAGTGAAAGCCTAGCTGTCACTCTTTAGACTAAATACAATTTGATTAAATCGGGTGGCACAAAAAAAGATTTAACACATACATTACGTTGTGATCACCATGCATTAGCACACATTCAATAGTTTTCGCGGTTGGCAGTTGTTGTTGAGGCGCCACTCGGTGAGCGAAAAGTACTGATGATACACTTTGTTACAACAAAGGCAAGACAAACTGCACTTGAACAGTCTGACAACATGACCATTATCGACAAATCGCCGTGTCCTAGACCGATGACTCACCACTCCACTCTGTCCCAAGACAGATCATAACCACAAAGGCAAACTGCACCTGAACATCCTGACCACATGGCCATTACCGACAAGTCGTCTAGAACTGACAAGTTGTGAGTCGATAACTCGCAACTCGACTGAACTTAGAAAACGCGACTGAAAACTAATAAAGCGAGACTGGAACGCTTGTGTGGAATGGATCGAACTCAAGCGATTGGTCTCGGTGATTGTTGGGCTAAATTGTTGATCATTCTGTACAGTCAAGCAGCTTCATAGAAAGACAAACTCTCACTGTCACTCACAACTGGCAACTGCATTGTGATTCCTTGTCATATTATCCTAAGTAGAGTTTTACACACACACACACACACACACACACACACACACACACACACACACACACACGATTCTTGTTTACATGGATTATGTGATGAAATTATCTGTCCATTTGTGCCCAATCGTGTTTGTCAATTGTCCATTGGATCCCTTAATAAACAAATTGTCTGTTCGGTACTGCGTCTTAGTTACCGCTTGAATTACCAGATTGAGAGAGATCTCTATCTTTCTCCCTCTCTCTCTCTCTCTCCTCTCTCTCCTCTCTCTCTCTCTCTCTCTCTCTCTCTCTCTCTCTCTCTCTATCTCTCTCTGTCTCTCTCTCTCTCTCTCACGCTCTTTCTCCCTCTCTTTCTCCCTCTCCCTCTCTCTCTCCCTCTCTCTCTCACTCTCTCTCTCCCTCTCTCTCTCTCTCTTTCTCTCCCTCTCTCTCCTCTCTCTCTCTCTCTCTCTCTCTCTCTCTCTCTCTCTCTCTCTCTCTCTCTCTCTCTCTCTCTCTTGTTCTCTCCCGCTCTCTCTCTCTCTCTCTCTCTTTCTCTCACTCTCGCTCTTGTTAGTTTTGAACTAATAAAGATCGTTTATCGCTCTCTCTCTCTCTCTCTCTCTCTCTCTCTCTCTCTCTCTCTCTCTCTTTCTCTCCCTCTCTCTCACTCTCACTCTCTCTCTCTCGTTCTCTCTTGTTCTCTCTCGCTCTCGCTCTCTCTCTCTCACTCACTTTTACTTTTTTCAAGTGCCTCTCTCAACTCAACACCTGTTCGCTCTTTTGTTGAGTTAATCTTTTTTCTCGGAATTTTACTAATCTACTTAGCTCAAACAAATGCATTGTTTGCTAAATGGCTTTAATTACGAATCGATTAGTGCTTTTTGTGGAATAAGGGCATTGAACTGTCCAAGGACACACTCGTACAGCACACATCGTAGTGCACATTAGCCCTGATTAGTAACGTTCATGCCACCTGTCCACCTGTCCACCTGTCTTTACTTCTTTCTTTCATTCTAATTTGAAAATTGAAACAAAGCTACTAAACATGGAATACACTGCTATTGTGTAAAGAAATACCCCCAATGAAGACTGTGTAGTGCAGTGGAAGGGGTACAAGCTTACAATGGCTGCTACAAATCTGCAGTTCAATCGTAAAACTACGCTTTTCCCTAATTAGCCCAGAATACTGAATTTATGGTTGCTCAACCAATGAATCTGACCCAAATTGACAAATCATTAATACCAGTGCTATCATTTCATTAGGTCGAATCATTAACCTGAATTTCGTAAGACAAAATGCATACTTTCAGGTAAACTGTAGGATTACTGTAGTCTCTTCACAAGGACATTTGCCATCGGCCCCATGGGCCTCTTCTAGCTAATCCTATACGCAAAACTTTCTCTTTTCATTTATCGTTAGCTTAACCTAATGGGCAGTGAGAGTCAACTCAGTTTTTTGCGGTGATTACTGAATATAAAGCCTAGTCTTTCACGAGCCATCTTCACTACGATTTTACCACTGAACGTTTCAAGTCAAACTCTCAACCACTCACCAGCAATTTTTTTCATTGTTTGAAACTTACTCTCTTGATCCAGCAAAATGAGTCAACCGGCGAGTCTAACATTGAAGAAGTACATGCAGGACATATTGACCGAATTATCGGGCGATGTTGTCGATAATGGCTTGTCTTCTGATGAATTGCTGTTTGAACGCTCCCGCGCTGTGATCATTAACCGTTCCAACAACCCATCAGTTCAACCAAAAGCCTTTGAGGTGACTGTTTCGCTAAAACAAGTAAAGCTGAATCAAATCCCTCAAGAGGTTGATGAAATTAAAGTCATTGCCGTTTCGGATAATGATCTTGTTGAGTCGGTTGGTGGCGTGCTTTACGATCTATCTGATTTGGACGATGATGTCGATAAAGTTGCTGTCGTTTCAGGCCCATTGGCTTCAGACAACGAAAATACTGACGATGCTGAGCAGTTGCCAAACCATTCGTTGCAGCATGAGTCAGAAGTTGCGTTGGTAAGTGCTCCCGCAAAGGCGAATTATTCGTCAACCCCATGCTCGCGTCCATTGCCTTCCGTTGCTCACAGAGAAAGCCGCCTCATACTTGGTGGCAGCCGTATGTCTGCGAACGTTACTCAGAAACGTTCCAAAAAGCATGATAAATTTTGCTGGAAGTGTCACAAAGATGGGGCAACGCATGCTTGCAAAAGATGTCATTTGGCATGGCATGGAGGGTGCAGAGAGAATGACTTTAAGGGCAAAAAGAGTCAGCTAATCCACTACTCCATATACGCGAGCCACATGGAGAAACAGGAATTTATTACTAACCTATCATCTGTTAAAAACAACAAAATTTGCATCGAATGTGCAAAGAAAGAGGCGGGTCTGGAGTTCAACCTGACCAAAGGTTTTCTCAGAGATGCTGACGTCGATATGAAACGAATTGGCGACATATTCTATCATGCCATCAATAGTTTGTCGAACAACGATGTTGTCGGTTTCACTTTTTTTGACACGATTGATCATGGTGAACATTATGTGTTCAAGCAAATGGATCTGAAGAAAATGCGTGAAAAGTGCCGCAGTTATAGATGCATCGAAGAATTCACATTCGATATCAAACTGGTGAGTGGATTTATCGTTTTTGAATATTGATCTTATTGTGTCACATTTTTGGTGATATGCAGTTGTGTCACAATTTCAAAGTGCTCATGCAACAAAAGGGAGAAACCGATCCACTGTGGCTGATTGCTGTAGAAGAGCATTGCGCGGATTTGCTCAAATGGGCGGGCTATGAGACCCTTGAAATCGATCGATGCGAATCGTGTTTTCGCAACTATTTCGAGATTGATCGCACCAAACTGACAGATGACATACTCATGCCGTGCGAGAACCGTCACAAATTGGTTTGGGCACCGAAAGGTGATCAATGGTGGCCAGCAAAGGTGCGAGAATACAGGCATGCCGGCTCCTACTACTACTCGGATACGCATGTTTGGTGTACATTCTTTGATGGATTCGAGTAAGTGGCTGTTTGTTTGTATAGCAATAATCTTCATGATTTTTGTTCTGAAATGTCCAGAGATTGGTTTGAAATCAGCGATTTGAAGATGTATTCGAAGCAACGTCCACAAGATCGTCCACCGAAGACGCAAAAACAGCGAGAGTTGCAAATCCAAATGAGTCCGGAGTTGCTCGAGAATGCACAGTCACAAATGATTGCTGATGCCAAGCTCTATCACGATACTTTCTGGACGAGGTACTATCGGAAAGAATTGCATATTCCAGAAGTGGCTTTAGATTTTAACATGAATGAGCTATACGATGACACTGTCATTGAAAACCCTAAAGGGTTCGATGAGTACTTCATTCTGCCCATTCTTGAAAACCCCCAAGAGGCAGAACAACATCCAAAGGTAAGTCTGCTGATCATAGTAGTATAAATGCTTATAATTCTCAATTAAAGACTGCTCGCACCAACGCACAAAAACGGAAGGTCCATGGAAGCGGCCAAAATGGTCATCCGAATGGAAAGGATCTCGCAAATGGGCCTGCTTCCAAGAAAGCCAAAACGTCGTGAACTTGTAAAGCAAAAAAGGGTCCACTCTGTCCGATTCACGGATCACTTCAAAACCACTCAACCATTTGATCCGTCTGATGATGGTCATGTCTGCTTCCACCTGATCCACTTGTCATTGTTGAATTTGCCTGTTAGCATATGAACCATTCTTGTACAATTCTTGTTTTTTACCTACCATCTTATGCATCAAATTTCAGTTTTCATTGTATCAGATCTTTGATTTCAATTTTAATAATAAAAACGTGTTTTCGAGCACAATAAATTGCTCGTCCAATTCCTCGGCGATGCTAAGCCCGTGTTATTCACCTGAATCCAGGTAATGGTATGCTCGCAGATGGTGAGCCAGAATGATCGAAGGCATCAATCAATGCTTCCGATTGTGGTGGTAAGTAGGCCCTGGTGCGGCTCGTTTAATCACAAGTTTCTTATAAGCTATAACTAGAGTCGTGCTTGCGAGCATCAACCCGAATCGACGATTAAGTGACTTTTAGTGAAGAGCTTGTTCTGATTCTCTTAACTTGATTGTCCTTTCGATCATCATTCAGTATCGACAATCGAGTGTCTTTTGATACTTATTTGACACCTCATATCACTAATCTAGTTAATCTAATGATAAAAAGAATAAAGAAAGAATGAAAAAACAGATGAAAAAACAAAAAGTGCTAAGTATGCAATGTAATGCATGTACATATGTGCTAAGTGCGAGAGAGTTCGTATGTGTGCATGTGTGCTTGTGTGTGTGGTTTCCCGAACGAATCAGTCAGATAGATGTTAGGCACAAACTGAGGCGCAGTTCAGTGCACTTGTGGATGGCTAGAGATGGCAGACTACTCGTAATACAAAGCTAATGTATAAAGAGAAACGAAACTCACTTTGTGTTAAACGAAATATGAGCCAAACGACCAATTGAGCCGGAAAGATACGGAACAGTGCCAACTCACCACACGCCAATAGTCGTCTACGTCACAAGGTACTGTCCTATTCAGTTTTGACGCAGACCCTTGAATTCTACTGATCGTTCGAATACATCGATGTAACGTAAATGTAACTCAGGTTGGTCACTGACACAAAAGCACATCAAAGTTATTGTCTATTTTTATATGGGTGATGCAATGTATGGAATCACTCATGTCACACTAGTATGCGAAGGCCACCGAAACATAGTGTGCCAACCAATATACAATCCATTCAGTGGAACTGAGGCTATGTTCCAGGACCAACACTCAGCCAAACACACCAACCAACGCGACAGTGGGCTAAGGTCGACATCAGAAGGTACGTGTACTGTCGGCTTTGGTGTCGGCGATGGCAGTCTCAAATGAGCACCGTTTAATATAATTTACAGCTGCTGTGAATGCACACAAACCTCAGACTGATTTTGGTCACGAGAAAACAGCGGATTAAGGCAATTGTCTGGAGATACTTGGCTACCATACATAAATCACAATGTTTGCCAATGAGAGCTCAATTGCTAGGCAATTGAATTTGGTTGGTAGTTATGTTTGGTGTTTTTGGTTTTTACTCGTAGGAGAAGCCGAGAGAGAGAGAGAGAGAGAGAGAGAGAGAGAGAGAGAGAGAGAGAGAGAGAGAGAGAGAGTGAGAGGGAGAGAGAGAGTGGGAGAGAGAGGGAGGGAGAGAGAGAGAGAGAGAGCGAGAGAGAGAGGGAGAGAGAGAGAGAGAGAGAGAGAGAGAGAGGGAGGGGGGAGAGAGAGAGAGAGAGTGAGCGAGAGAGCGAGAGAGCGAGAGAGCGAGAGAGCGAGAGAGAGAGAGAGAGAGCGAGTGAGAGGGAGAGAGAGAGAGGGGGAGAGAGAGAGAGAGTGAGCGAGAGAGAGAGAGAGAGAGAGAGAGAGAGAGAGAGAGAGAGAGAGAGAGAGAGAGAGAGAGAGAGAGATTGCAAGTGACCACTTCTAACTAACAGGGTCAATCCACAAAAGCGTGAAATCGATTACTGAATTTGATTGAGCACCTGAATAAGTCATTTTTTGCATTTTTATTCATTTTCTACTAACCACATTTTCCTTTCGGGGTCCTAACCTGCATAAGTCAGTAATCAAAATTAATCAAGACAAATCACAAAACCATAAAAGTGAGTTTGTGGTTGTGAAAGTGAGCTGATATATGTGTAAGTGTGAGTGTTTGTGTGTGTGCCTCACTAGTCTTGTCAGTCACTTCAACCAGGTCAATATTTTGACATTTTCTATGGTACACAGTAATATCCCCAGCTGCACTAATATCAGTAACCAAGTGGCCTGGTAGTCAATTCGCCATCAAATATATCAAAGTCCCACAGTGTTCATGAGGCTGATCTGAAGGTTTGAATGGTGGTCCTGTTACTAGTAACCCAACTTGTGCATAGGCCTTTTTACTACAGCGCGAAAGACAGTGGAGTCAATCGAACACACAGTGAACAAGTCAACCTGCTCACAGGCCAACAAACAAACCCGTCAGTAGGCTTGCAATGTTTGCTACGGTGGCGGCTGCTGTTCTTTGCTCGATTGCTCTTGATCACATCACTTCTTTCACTTGCATACAAACCTCAGGTTGGCAGATGAGCCAAATCAATTTAGCCGATCGCCAACATCTTCTGGCATTTCTTTGTTACTTGGCCACAATTCTATATGTTGCTTTGCAAAAAGGAGCTTTGGGCACCGCTTGATTGAGATATTCCAAGTGGTAAGTATGTGGAGCCTTATGTACATGAGCCAATACGAGTCATTTGGCCAAATGAGTTTTAATTCAATTTGCACTCAAATGGTGACCAGACAGTGCGAAATCCACTAATTGGTTACTTGTGTGGCCTTTATTGAGGATAGTGACTAGGGCCCATCTCGGTGGTGATAATGGAAGACAAGATGAGAACAGCTGGACAATTTGACTTTAATTGCTGGCCTAGCAGAATGCGGATAACATTGATTGAGCCGATTGTCGCTCCTGTCGCTAAGAAAGAAGGAGAAAGAGAGAGAGAGAGAGAGAGAGAGAGAGAGAGAGAGAGAGAGAGAGAGAGAGAGAGAGAGCCACAGTGACAACGACGACTCACTTTGAAGCAACCGAACCAATGCGTGCCAAATGACTAAAAGTATCAGAATACATTTGACTAACCCAACTCATAGGTGACTAGTGACCCTGAGTCAACAACTTTTGTTGGTCACAAGCGCGGTCTGTTTTCATGATATTATGCTCGGTGGTTGCAATGGAAAGTATGTGGCCGACACCGTGTAGGCAAAATGAGACGCACATGCACACGCAGTGCACTAAACCAATCTAGCCAAGCGGGCGTAATGCATTGAAGGGCATTTGACAGGCCAAACTCAATAATGACAAGACAGTTCAAAACACGTTAATTAGCCACTCGTGAGGTTACTTTTAATGATAATTTGCTTGTGGTTGCAGTCCAAATGACCTGAGTGCATCTCGTTGGCGGCAATGGATGGTGAGCAGGAGAGCCTTGGTAAGTTGCAAGAGTATCAATGCACCGCAATCTTTCAAACCAAGCGGCGGAAATGCATCAAAATACATTTGAAACGCTTAACTGGTATTCTGGGCCAGAACCATCACAACCACTAAGAGACAACAAAACCCAACATCATCACATCAAAACGACATTTATTAATGCGTGTGTGTGTGTGTGTGTGTGTGTGTGTGTGTGTGTGTGTGTGTGTGTGTGTGTGTGTGTGTGTGTGTGTGTGTGTGTGTGTGTGTGTGTGTGTGTGTGTGTGTGTGTGTGTGTGTGTGTGTGTGTGTGTGTGTGTGTGTGTGTGTGTGTGTGTGTGTGTGTGTGTGTGTGTGTGTGTGTGTGTGTGTGTGTGTGTGGTTCTGCGTTAGGCTAAAATTGGAGTAGAATTTTGATAAACCTTGTGCTGCAAACCTGGTTCAATACTTATATTGTTGTTCAACGAGTGCGTAGTGATCACCTTCACACACATTCATTGGCTTACGAACTACCGCGCCGACCGAACCGATTACCCTCTCAGTTGTGACAGCATGCACCTTCTTGGCTAATGGTCATTTCACTTGATTTGTTCGGTGCTGCTCGCTGTCTGCGTTGCCAGTTTGATTCAGTGTCGGCGAGTGCTCATGAACACCTGAATGTACTTCTGGGTGTTTCGTAATTTAAGTTCCCATTCTGCTTGATCATGAATCAGTTCGATTCATTGAAACAGAACACTTGGATATACCAAATCAATCTTGCCATCTTGACACAGGTGTAGGTTCATACACTAGCATATTAGTGCGTTCGGTAGTTACTTGATCCATTATTATGGTCATGATCTGTGACTTTGCTCTACTTTTGGTTGTCGTAACTCACGAAGCGGCAATTCAAACTGCGCTTAGTGACCAACAAAAGTGAAAAACTGTGAGATTTGGATTACTTGCTCTTTATTTAACTAAATTCGGGTTGGTACTTGTAGACCAGTCCAAGGGAAACTCACGATCAGAGCGCTAGGACCATGAGACAAAACCTTTATGTCTTACTCGGATAAATCGCAATCGAACAGAATAGATGACATTTGGCGGACTTACTCTGTATGTTGTGCAGTGCTCAAAGTGCACTCCGAATTGACTGCGGTTGAGGGAGAGAGAGACTTCAGCAGCAGCAGCCGCGATGGCCAACGAACCGACCGATCGGTTTGGCCAGTGGCCGCAGTGAGCCGAACCGAGCTAGGCGAACACACAAATGCACTCGATCACGTCAGCCCAGTGCATATGTCGAGGTGGACAGTCAGGCACACAGCACACAAGCACACAAGCACACAAGCACACAACGACTTGCCAGTTGGCTCGAATCGTCATATCATCGCCGTTCGCTCTCTCGCTGCCAACCAACTTACAACAACTCGACAGAGCGCGCTTCTCGAGTTTCCTTATGACACAAAAACAAACTAAAATACATTGCATTTGCTATGTAAAGTGCACGAGTGCATTTGGGAGGCGTAATGTCTCGTGATTGATCAAAACACAAAATTGTAAACATTATTCACACAGACGATGTATTGTGTGTGACTTGCTCCAATTGTTACATTTAATTGGAGAAAACATGATTGATTGTGTGTATGTGATTCTGAGTTTGTTTCTTTGTTTAATGTATGTGGTGAATGTAGGCTGACATGTATATGACCACATGGCCATTACCGACAAGTAGCCTTGTCCTTAGCCAATGACTCGCCACCCCACTCTGTCCAGAAACAGATCATAACCACAAAGGCAGTATGCACTTGAGTTGCTGACCATGCGTTCTGTCCGATTACTCGCCACTCTTAATATGTTAAAGTCTCTTAGTAAAATTTGCCAATCTTTTGTCTTGGAGACTTTACCATTTGACTTACTATTTGAGGAATTTAGGCAATTCTTAAATTATTTCGATCACTGTATGAATTCATTTTAATTTAACAATCTATCAATTAAGACCCACCACTACTGTGGTCCATCCTTTATGACGTATTGATCCAAATACTCAATGGTCTTGTCATACACTAATCGTCCAGCATCTTGTCCAGTGACAAAATCGAAATGACTCCAAACATCTTTCTCGATTTCATACGCAGTCACATCTACCCCATTCGCTTGCAGCGCATTGATCAGTTTGAGATTGTCATCAGGCACTACCACTGCATCCGTTGCACCGTACATTACGATAGTTGTAATGTTCTTCCAAATGTTGCCCAACTGATATGCTGGTGGTGTTGCCTGTCCGTAGGCAGCTTCATTCTTCCCAATGTCCAGATAATCAAACTTGGAAAATGTGCCTCTTTGGAAGCCCTGAGAAAACCAACCAACCTGCCAATTTGAGCCAGGGCTTGGGAAAAAGTGTAGATACACAGGAATACGCGTTTCGTTGATACTGTTGGTCACGCCCATGGCGGCCTGCAGGGCGACACTGCACAACCAGGTGGTCAGCCAAGGCGTACAGAATTCTGTTCCAAAGTCATTGAACCACTCTTCGGTAATGATGAATTCTCCTGTAATTGCTTGAATTGCTGGGTAGGACACAAGCAGAAGATCCTTAACAGCCGTGGTAGTATTTCCCATAAATGCCGCTGGAGCCCAAGTGATCAACGGTTCAATGTATTGAGCATATTCGGGTCTACTAGCTAGTAGGGCAAAAGCAGTTCCACCACCTTGCGAGTAACCAATGTATCCAACTGTGTCATGACCAGTCTCTTCCCGAACCAATTCAATAAATGCCGGAATGTCATAATACGCAATTTGATCTACCGAAAATTCCCAAAACCTTGGATCATCCGAGCTATAATCGACATGAGACATACTAATACCATTGCCACGTGCATTTGGAACCCACAGATCATACCGCCCAGTGAGTACAATGCCAAAGCCAAAATTGTCACCACACTCAGAATCGTCTGTGGTCAAATAGGGCGAATTCATATAAAAGATCGGCGACTGGCACAGTACTCCGTGGAAAATGATCACAGGTTTTCGGCTTTTGGAATAGGTCGTCTCGTTATAGCCGGGTGGCACTACTCGGTGGACAGTGTTGATGTAACCATCCGCAGTGGTGACATTGTAAGTCAGCAGAGTGAAATTGTGTGATTCGACAAGTTCTTGAAAGGTTTTCGTTGCATCCGGATCGAGTGCTTCCACGGATAGCGATCTAAAAAGAAAAGCACATGTAAAGAAAAGTAGAAACTTCATGTTTGTTCAATTGTCAAGTGCAATTGAATGTACAATCTGACACGACATTGGCATTGGTTTATATACCTCAAAGAAAGGTCACATTTATGAACGTGTTGAATAGTCTAAACTGATGATTCGCATCGCATGACACTTCATTGAATCATTACATTTACACTTGCTTTATTGAAATGAACGAAAGGGCATATACTGCTTTATTGAAGTTATCTACCAGGTAGGGTTAGTAACTTAAATATAACAATTATTATTAAACTTCCCAAAATCTGGGTCAACTGATTAACCCAAAAGTGCCTACCATTTATGCATTTAAACCTCAAATATACGAAAAGAACAGTAATTACTTATAAGTAGACTTTGAATACTGTTATTGTGGGACATTAGGTTCAAAAAATGAAACAATGTATCAACTTTTTGATTTTATTACACCATTTTACAACTAAATGCCCACAATAAAGCGCGCGCTCGTAAATGCATAAATGAAACAAAAACAAAAAAGAGTTAACTTACATTACTTGTTAATGTAAGCGATGATTTCAACACTGTGGATCAGTCGATATAGAAAGTGTACTTTGCGTTCAAATGATAACGAGCTATTTTGGGAAATTGAACATTTCTTATTTATGTGGTAATATACTGGAACATATATTAGACTGGCTCTTGGTTGCTTTGGCTGGCTGGCCAACTTGTAAGAACATATTCGGATTCATCTAGATGGTCATGGAATTGTAAAATTTGAGAAGTGATAGTAAGAGATCTAGAAATTGAATGGAGGTCCAAGGTAACTTTTCTAGAAATGGCGACAAATTTATCAATTCCCTAACATATTTGAACTATTTTGTTTTTAATCCCAACAAACATTGGTCCGTTTATTACCTAATTATAATCGTAATCTCTCACTAACATGAGTTATACTAGTGGGTAGTAGTGTGAGTGTGCAATTGGATTTCATTCAACAACTTCTGTTAATTCGATTGTGTTGTTTCGCTTTTTCTTTGTGTGCACTTTATCTGGTAAACCGTATAACACTTCTTGAGAGTCTTTTTTAGTACTTATTCATGTTCACTCATGCTCGAGTGCACTTAACAAGACAAGACAATAATCACTTAAGAGCATAATTGACAATTACACAATCCAATTCAATTTTATGACAAATAAAAGAATTAATATTTATTTTATTTCATATGATTTTAAAATCAATATTATTAATATGAAATTATAGTTTGAGCAAATATATATTTGTCATTAAATTAAAACTAGAGAGTAATGTAACTTTGGTTGAGAAAAATTAATCATGAGGTTTGTCACTCAGATAAAGACTAACTAGCTAGTACAGAGATGTGATCTCAAATACAGACTATGATGATCGTCAGTGAGGGTGTTTGTAATCGTAGGTATGCAGTCATCGATAATGATAATAAAAACAGCAAGGTGTTGAGATGTTGAAAAGTCCAATCCATGATCAGCTGACTTTAGAATTGGCTTATTGATTGAATCCAGAATGGTGAACGGCACAGTGGTAGTGCTCGGACACAGTAAAAATTTCCAAACTTTTATTGGATAACCCAGTCTCGGTTGTGTTTTGTATGTTCTTTGGGCATTGAATAATGCCGGCCAGGAAGGACACCTTGCTACACACATAAAGTTCGTCCAAATGAAGAACCGACAAAAGATGACCTTCCTTGTAGAGATCTTCATCCCATTTCAGGTCCATATAACCTGGAACAGGCTTTTTGGGTTCAGTCTTCACGGGCACTTTGGTCAGGTTGTTTTTGCTAGCACTTGGCTTTCCATCGTTCTCCTCTGAAAGGACCCCATCGAAAATGTCCGAGTCCACATCGGAGTCCGTGTCGCCAATGTCAAACATCCAGCCAAACATGCTGTCGAAATATCTGCCTTCAGAGTCAAATAACTCACTGGAATTGTCTGCATAATCAATTTGCTCAGGTTCAGGTGGTGGTTCATTGGCATTTGACATATTGTGGATGAATGTTTGAATTTTGTTTTACAACACACAATTAAAAGTCATTTAATTAAATAATTCAAGTCACAAGAATCAAGTGAAATGCACTGCACGGAAGCCAACTTCCAACTGGCAATTCACACCTATTCGATGTCTTACTCTGATTGAAATATCTCAATTCTCAAGTGTTCGTGAGGAATTAAGTATTAAGTAGTACTCAAAACGGACATCACACCAATCACACACCAACGCAACCACTCAAGGAGGATGTCAAAACATGAATTCTCACTTCTACCTCTCTCAAATCGTGTCTTTTTTTTGTTGTTGTTGTTGCTTGTGTTTCATCATCATTGCACACTCACATAACATACAACTAATACTTCTCCATCAAATTAAATCTTATTCAATCAGATGCTCAATTGGTCACTTGGCGAATTACTTTAATTGCTGTAACTTACATGCAATTCACTTTAAAATTCGTTTTTTTTGTTTTTACCTTTAATTTTTTTTCCAGTTGACAGCTTAAAATAAGCCTATTGGTAAAGCGGTCGCTAAAGCCGGTGTTGATTTGGAAGTATTAAAAATTGATTTGAAAAGTACACGCTAAATAGTCGGAAGTCCAAATAATTGAAGATAAATGGAAAATACATTGCAGATACCTTGTCTTTCAGACAATTCCACAAAAGCAGTAAGCCGAACTCAGCAAGCATGTAATGTTTTGTTCAATTTTGCCACAGTTTGGTTTTTGTTTGTGCCATACTTGAGAGTGCTTCAAGATGAAACCAAATTAGAAAATTCAGTTCAATTGATAGATTGCGGTCTAGATTTGTGTTCATGTTTTAAGTTTGGGTGACTTGTGTTATTTTATTCGAGTGACAAAATTTTGTGTTTAAATGAGCAGGGAAAACCCCTGACATACATAATGAAGTCTATTGATTTGAATTGCTCTTAATGTGTGCACAAACATCTTACTATTTGTTATCAAGAGTTAGAGTGATAAGCTGTTCTTGATATGATAAGGCTAGTGAGGAGAGATGTGACATGAATAGGAAAGGATTGCTTAAGTTGCATTTTTTATTTTTATCACACAGGTTTGCTCGAACTAAGATTTCTGGGGAAGTGCATTATTTTGCGTTTGATATAAGATTGCTTAGTATTGCGTTTCAGACTTTGCCACAGAAGGCAAAAATGTCACCCCTGAGAACGCAGCACTAGGCACTCCAAGAGAGTTTTCTTTATCGTGTTCCTAGTTTAATACACCTTGAAATTGCATGCGTAAGTACAGCATATGATTGGTAGGAGGTATTCTATAGATTTTTATTTTTCAAGATATGCGCGTGCAATTGCCGAACAATAGACCTATTGGTGGTTCTGCACCAGTCGGATCAAGTTTGGATCAAGACCCTGAGATGGACGCAGTTTCAATTAAGCAAGAAGAAGAAGATGATGATGAAAAACAATTGTTAATCATAACACAGGACAATGTCAATCCATTGCCTTACTATGCAGCAATGGATAATAATGAAGCAGACACATCGAACACTTTGCCCTATCCTACTGATGGATCTGATGGTCGTATGTCATCGGTGAGTCATGACTCGGCACACTGTCCATCAAGTGCATCCTCTTACCACAGTAGTGAAGTGAATGGTAATAGTAGTGCAAGTACGACTGCCATTCAGATGGTCAGAAGCCGACATACTGACCAGGTCATGCCTATCCATCTCAATGACAACATCTTGGTGCAGCATCATCATCAAATATCTCCTCAATATCCACCAAATAATTCCAACGATGGGATGTTAAACCATAATAATGAAGATTACCGCCACGACCACGACAATGAAGGGCTAGTCCATCTGCAGATAGATAATGTCCCAGAGACTAATAACCGCTTGTCCATTGGCACAATTCGCTCAGTCCCGATAAATCCATCTGGTTTGGATGTGTTCAATCAGTTGCCTGCATCAAGCAGACCTTCACGTAGAATTGAAACCCCAAGTCCCACTGGAACACTCAATGGCGAGGTGTGTGGTGTATTGGAAGGAAAGGAATTGAAGCATTCTGGCGAGTACGTGGGCACATTTAAGGTGAATTGTGTCAGTGCCAAGTTCAAAGGCATGTTCAATGGAGTTCACCTCGAGTGTCCTCAATTCTCATTCAATGGCAAAGTGTCTGGTGGCATATTTAGTGGCCATTTTGATGGCAAGATCGAACGGGGCCCCAACAATGAACATAACAGTTTTAGTGGTTCTTTTATTGGCAAACTAACGGGAAATTTTGTGGGCAGACGAAATATGGCTGTTGTCAGCAGTGGGAGGGCGAATATACTGTCTAGAAGTGGAAACTCGGCTTTTCCATTGAACCAAGTCGACGACGACGATGATAATGACGATGTTCAATGGATTGACCCTCAGCAAATTGATGAAATGGAAAAACAAAGCAAATCAATATTGGCAATTCAATCATCACCATCGAGATCTGCATTTGAACGATACACACACTCCCGCCATACCATCAGTGGCAATGTGCCCTCATTCGATCATACAAACGAATCGTATGATGAAGAAGAAGAAAGAATCTCTTACAACCGAACAAGTTCGACCACCAGCACGCAACAATCATATTATGATCAGTCTGACCAGTCAGTGAACAGCCACCAACCAGATAATCATCAATTCGATGACACTTCAAGCCACAATGCTTTAAATAGTCATGCAACCGATGATCAGGAGTGTCTTAATGATGATAATTTTGATTGCAATGATTACAATACCGGCGATAATTTGTCTACTTTATCTTCATCAACCGAATTGTGTGCCGCCTCCGACAATGAGTCCACCAACAATGGAGACCGACCACAAAGAAGTAAATCAGCTCGAATTGTTGATTTGGAAAAGAAAAGATCTACCTTAAAGCGTACACAACAACAACAATTGCCAGCAATGAAAGCACCAAACGTGAAAAGAGTGACACGAATGAATAAAAGCAAGGTCACTTCGGAAATTATTGACAGACGAGACAAATGCAACTCCCGAAGAGTCATAAAGGTTGAATGTATCGAACCTGGTTGCAACAAAAGCTTTGACTCCTTTACTCAATTGACCGTTCATATGTCAAATCTACATAAACTGGGCCTTTATCGGTGCTTTGCAGTTGGTTGTACAAAGCGATTTATCAACGAACGCCATCTTGGGATTCATCATTCAGAGAATCATTCTCAAACAACAACCAAATTTGTATGTCCAACCTGTGAAATTGAATTTGCCGATCAAGCGAAAGCAAGTGCTCATTGGAATTCTCACATAAAGGGAACATTTGAGTGCACTCTTTGTACTTGTTTTAATAATATGATTAACATCACAAGTGCACAGTCTCATTTGAACAAATCTACAAGATGCCGCAAAACAGAATGTGGCAAAATATGTTATGATTTACATTCAATGAGGAACCACCTACACTCGACTTTGCATAGTTATCGTCTCACAAAACTACGATACTGTAAATTGAATTGTGGTCCGCTGTGTTATACTTTTAAGAAAAAGTCTATGATTGAGCATCTTCGATCTGTGCATAGTGATAGAATGTCATCAGGTAAAATAAGAAATTGTCTCAAAAAGAACACGATTACAATGAACAAGGAAACGTTCAAAATGAAAATTAAAGAAATGGCGAAACAACACAAATCAAAGTTGTCATTGATGCCATCTACTTCGAGTGCTACATCTGATCCGTTCATCAATGCTCGGCCTTCCACCAGTGGCACTGCACCAATGCGCCCAATCGGTCATATGCAAGAGTTGAATTATAATGAAGAAGATGAAGATTTCTACAACAGTTCATCATATTACACACAGAGCACTCAATTTCAAAAAACGAAAAAATGCATCATTCGAGATCTCAGTAGAAATTAGTAATAGGCAAGTACGACAACTTGATTCTGGTGAACACAAAAAGAACACACGAATGAAGATAAATCGTTTATTAGACCAACGTAAAGATGGATCTAAATGACAGAAAAACTTGTTTTGCTGATATGTCAAGTTCATATTGTGTAATATTGATATTCAGTCCTTGAATTCACACGGTCCCTCACACGTTTATCTATTCTACCTTTTATTAGATTTTAGTTGTGCACGTGTCTAGGCAACATTATACAGTTTTGTTATATTCACAGTAAACATGTAACCAATAAAGTGTTGACCGAAAGCTGCGTTTGTTTGTTTGAATAGTTCAGTTGTATCGCGCGCGATTCCGCCCTTTATGACTGATGCTTGTTTGATTCAAAACAAGCAATGCTCACTAGTGCACTGAGTTAAGATTACTGTTTGTAGTTTTTCCACTAGCCAAATACAAAGAACAACAATTAATAACAAATTGACTATTGGTGGATGCATTGCAAGCACAGACATGACGCAGGATCACGATTATGTTGTCATTTCATGTACCTTTTGATTCTGGTCAAACAGAAAGTGAAACTAGTAAAGTGAGAGCATATTATATTGGACATGTCAGCATCTCCAACTCAGTGCACTCGGTCTAAATCGATTGAATTAGTAATTTGTGAACTAGTGGACCATTCGTCGAAAAGATGCAATGCAGTGAAGTATGCAAACACATTACGGCCTATGGAGTTTCACTGATTTTTGAGGAAAATGAATTGTTCCACTCTCACTCTGCGTTAGCCATTGGGCTAAACAAAGTGAAGCTTTGAACTAGTTAAGTAGAGTCGGTGTGGGCAATTTTCTGCAACGCAAGTTTGGGTCAATTAGATCAATAAACAAGAAAAAGTCAATTTAGTTGGCCAGTGCGTTATCTCTACTACTACTACACAAGGGAGCAATGGATGGTTCAGTGCCAAATAGAATGGCACAGGCACCGAGCAACACTGGTCACCTGATGTGCTTTTACCTGCATGTCCATGCCTCGATTGGAAGTGTGTCAAGGTGTGAGCCACTTAAATCTCTCTAGAAACAGCACACTTGAACACAAACATTGTCAAACAATTTAAGCACACATAGACTCGGCACAGCAGAGTGTTGGTGTGTTGTTTGTTGAGCTATGAGCGTCGTTGGTCGATTGCACACTGTGCCACTGGCGCTGGCATGCAAACAGAGCGATCGCTTTTTAGAGACTAACCAAGCAGATCACATTTGACAACTTGTAATTGTTGTTTCATTGGCCCTTGCGTACACTGATTTATATAGACAAGTGCAATGCTTAATTTTGATCAATTTCTCGAATGATGAATGAACTGACCTGTCCCTCAATTGGTCCATCTCTGTCTAACGAATGTTCGCCTTTCAAGCCATCAGAATGGACAGTCACTCTATGCACCAACTGACCTGTCCCTCAATTGGTCCATCACTAGTCGCGTGCGGCGAATGGAAACTTACCTGATGCACAAAGACATTTATGGAAATCAAGTTTACTTTGACAAAAAAACGTATTTATTGTATCATAACTTTTATTATGTATTTTTACGTTTACAATTTGTCAATGTAATCAAATAAATAGTTGTAGAAATTACATTTACTATTTCGAATGATATAATGGTTTATTTGGTAGTTGTTGACTAAGACATTCTGTGACAATGTGAGCAATTCTATTTGTCTGAGAAAGTATGCTACAACGTGTTATTTAGCTAATCTACATTGAATTATACAGAATTCAATGAATGCGAGTATTACATGAGTGTCATAAGTAAAATGTGTGCGTGGGTGTGTGCTATGTTCGACATTGGGACACATCATGCGAATGTTTAGTCGTGCAAAGTACATCAACAAGCCACGTTGAATCGTGTTTAAACCAAAATTGGATTACACTTTCAGTCATCAAGTTTTGCGTTTCTTAGAAGGTGTGGGTGTACTGATGGCGATATCTGCTTGATCGTCACTGTTGTTTGACTCAACACATTCACAATTGTCACTAGTTTCCGAACTGTTTGAACTGTTTTCTCCATTTACATTCAGAAGTTCAGACATTGCTATTGGACTCTGGATAGACCGAACACGCTGATTTGCATCAAGGACAGTGAGTTGGGGTTCAATTAAGACGCTTGGAGTGTGTACCTCTGAGCCATAAGTTAGAGTAGGAACCTGAATATAATAAAAAAATACAATTGATATGAACACAATTACCTTCATTTTTGTTACCAAATCAGTGCTTGAATAAGTGTGCACGTGTGTGAGACGACATATTTCAGCTGGGCCAGAACAAAACATGTTTCCGCACCTTAATCGAGAGAGATTCGGAAGAGATTGCACAGGAGTAGCCAAATTTGGATACGGATTCATTGGAATGAATCGAAAGCAATTGCTCTCTGCTTGTGGCACACTGGACGCTCTGTCAATGAGGCCATCATTGACTCGTTCATTTTCGTGTGACACTATCCGTGAGGTTCTTTTAGTGTAGATCTGACCAACATTTTGTGGACAGTGAAACAGTGCCATCAAGGTGTACCTTTCGAATACATTAGTCATTCAATAATTACCTTTCTGTTCAACCTACCCATCAACAATCAAATCACGGTATCGAATGTTCATCTCACAGATGGGACATGTCCACTTCTGGGTGATCTCGTTGCGTTGAATGAATTCTTGTGCATCGAAGCACTGTGCATGATCACACAGAATTGAGCGAACCGGAGTGACCATTCGAGTGCCACTCAGTGGACAGGTGAGTTCTATTTTTATTCCGGGTGCATCACCTGCGGTATGCTGGTTTGCATTGTGACTGCTCAGCTTTCGGTGAACTTTAATGAACGATAATGCCGGAACAACTTTTGAGATGACTAATAACCTTTACATGTCTACTTACTCAATTCAAGTGTGAAATCAGCACTAGTTGGTGTTTTATTCTTAAGTTGTTCAATCATCTCAAAGTGATCCTTTTTTTGCATCAAATATATTCCAAACATAAACTTTCCACTGATCACATCAAGTTCGAGATCTTCCGGCCCTTTGACAAGGAGAACATTATCCTGTCTAATCAGTGCAGTGATGTCGATTGGTTCGTGCACTTTGCCAACTGGTCGTCCATCGACAATCGGTTGGTTGTTGAGTGACATTGAAACGTTCTCATACTTAAAGTCGTGTAAGTTGGGCTCATAACGGGACTTTATACCAGTGCGAATAAAGACACGAAATTTGTTTGTATTCGCAAGCACGTTTGCAATCTGATGTATAGAAAATTTAATTTGAGCCTTACCCTTCACAAAATCGATCATTTCATCAGCGATAAATCGATGCTTAATGAACATTCCAAAAGAGTATGGCTGCACAAAAGTGTGGCTCAATTCAAAAGAATTTAGATCCTCAAATTGATAAGTTGGTGAATCTCGATCAAATTGAGTCAACGGATCTTGAGTTAAATAGAATCTACTGTTGTAACAGTGTTGCGAACGTTGTCGATTGCTTTGTTCGGTCTGCATCAAAAGTCCATGTGTGGGGGTTACATACGAAATGAAGGAAGGATCCACAAAACGACGCAGTTGGGCATTGTTTCGGTTGTGATCATTTGTCTCAGTTGGAGGCGAAATTGCGAGTAGAGTTTGCCCCCTTTCATTGTGCACCTGATCAATTGGTTGTACCCAACAATGGTGCTTGCTTCCATCGGGCTTCTCCTTGTAATGATGTACTTTTCCATCTTCGGCGAAAACGATTGTTGTTTCTTTATCTGACATTTTGTTTGTGGTTTAGACACAATTTCAAATCAGAGTAATAAAAAGGAAAGCGATGGATTTAATTAAAAGTGACTTTTATTGGTTCAACATTTGAATGCACAACAGAAGTGAGGACAACAACATTATGGAAAGAGCCTACCAGCCGAATGGACTCATAAGAATAAAACGGCGATAATTAACTTTAATGTGGAAGCGCACACAGAAAAGTGCTCTCCAGTTGCAAATCGAGAGTATAGCTGCGTCTTTTCGACTCGGCACACTCTCTCTCTCTCTCTCTCTCTCTCTCTCTCTCTCTCTCTCTCTCTCTCTCTCTCTCTCTCTCTCTCCTCTTAGTGAAACCAGAGCGCACATTCACTAGATAGAGCTTTCGTAAGCTTTCGTGCAAGCGATAATAAAGCGACTACTTTTATATTCACTTGTGTAAAGGGTGTCTATGAAAAAAACGACTAAAACTAGTCTAAAGACTAAAGCTTGCAATTGCGTATCACCCTATTTGGTGCACCCAAACCAGATTGTGCCACGGCACTGCAGTGTCTCTGTGGATGTGTTGGCAAAGTGGAGAGTGTGATGTTGAGAGCCAAAATCGAACCAACGGACATTCGAACGACTATCTCGGCCAACCAAACAAGCACACACACACAGAGGACTGTGCCTGGATATATATCTGCATGTACACATATACACGATAGCACAGCACATATGCACATTGCGAAGTAAAAGTTGGCACGGCACGGCTTAACGTTCATCCTTGTCATTTGATACGATTTGGGTTTTTTGCTTGTTTTGTTAAAGAGAGGAGAGAAGAAAACGCTGCACAGTGCAATGTTCGACTCGAATACGGCTAATGATGTTAATATTAGTCGATTCGAATTAAATAAAGACAAAAATGAATAATGTTCAGTCGGGTTGACTTAGTTACTGACTGAGTTAGTGACAGCCTTTCAAAAATCAAGGTGAGATTCCGAATCTCATGCTATGCGATTAAGGGTTAAAGATGTAGCATTATGCTTGCTTTAATTGGTCAATAGATTGGTCTTGTTTGACTTTAGAGATCCTTTTAATAGATTGATTTAATTCAATTGATAAGCAAAATTCTGAGCAGAATCATTTGCTTGTTTTAGGTAATATGATGTGTGTGTGTGTGTGTGTGTGTGTGTGTGTGTGTGTGTGTGTGTGTGTGTGTGTGTGTGTGTGTGTGTGTGTGTGTGTGTGTGTGTGTGTGTGTGTGTGTGTGTGTGTGTGTGTGTGTGTGTGTGTGTGTGTGTGTGTGTGTGTGTGTGTGTGTGTGTCTGAGTTTTTTTCACTATTCAATGGAGCTCACCATCACAATCGCTATGTAAGTCAAGTACGACAATCAGTCAGAGGCACACCGAGTCAGACTATTTAGTGTTGGACAAGATGATTCACTCAAATGCACTAACAGAAACACTAATGCAAACCGATTTGGCTTATAACAAATTCTGTTACTGGTTTCATGTCAAACGCAATTTTTTGCGTTTATGAGGATGTAGTGTGTCAGACCAAATAGTGCTCCGGGCACCCTTTGCATAATTTGTCATAAATTCTACTCTCTCAATCAACTCGATTGATGATGGCAGTTCTGTTTGCCAGTGTATTGTCTAATTGTGCTCCAGTGTCCATCCAATGGTTGGCCTGTCTGTCATTCGGTTAATCGCCAACATTGAAACAGTCTGCCTGTGTGTTTGTGCATGTCAGTCAGTGGTAATGTTTCAAATTGTTATCAATCGGTAGTGAATTTCCAAAAAGAACCGATGCGATGGCCACATCAAATGCGACTTGTCACTCGAACTTCCAATTGGCCGCGACAGGCTTTCAGTGGCAATCAATGAGCCCGCTTGGCAATAAATAGAGAAGATACGTTTAATTTGTTCGTTGTAAACTTTATTGTGATACTTTAGAAAGTGACACATAAGATTGGTTACAGCTAGACGTAATCATTATCACACTCAAACAGCATGCGTCTATTGAGTGGAATAATTACCACAAACTGGCAGTTTCCACTGGTGCCGTAGCCAGTGGATATATGGTTGTCCGTTGCTGACCGAACCCAGAAGCACACTGATCTAATTGGCAATGTTTGAATGAAATTGTCACCTAATTATTACAAACATCGCTGTCGTGGCAAGTGAATGTGACATGACACGACCACGTCAAGTGCAATGTGACAGCACACAACCTGGCCAATAAATAGCTAAGCCAGAAATAGTTCCCGTTGTGCCTCGAGCAGTGTCCAGTGTTGTTGTAGAGTTGTCAGTGCTAGGTACTAGGTGCTCGGTTTGTCATCGGCCAAATCACAAACAGCACAAAATAAACAAATCAACCTAAATCAATTCCAAACAAACACTGATAATTGATTTTGTTGTATGTCCCACTATGTTTGTTGATTTAAATAATCTTTGTCTAGTCTACCAATTTGATAAAATTCATTTGAGTGAGTATTTTATATTGGCCGCAGCTCTCAACTCTACATTAGTTTTTTACTTTAAGCAACATCAAGCACCGTTCGCCAACGAGACTGATCGCACTCTGTGTTTGTTTGTGCATTAAACTAAACAGCCAACGACAACGACTGCAATCGTTGCATTGGATGTGTGTTGGCCAACTCGTGCAGAGCAGTGCGGCGGCTGCTGCTGTTTTGGCGATCTCCTTCACTCATCGCGACTCTGTTGATTGCCATCCACGTCTTGGTAGAGATTAGCTTTGGTAAAGACAGATCTGAGTAAGTGAACATTGTGGCTCGGGCAGACGAGGTAATGGTCGGCGTGGACTGGTGGACTGAGACAAGCACTCCCTTGCCGGTAAAGACAGATCTGAGTAAGTGAACATTGTGGCACTGACACTGTTTGTGGGACAGGCTGCTGAAACTTACCCCACTGCAAGCCTCACTCAGGTGACTGCAGCCACCCAATCCCACTGGACCATCATCCTCATGTTGATTTAAATTATCTTAATCTACATTACCAAACTGATAAAATTCATTTGATTGAGCACTTTACATTGGTCACAGCTCTCAACTCTCGACATTAGCCTTTCTACTTGCCAGTGTGAGGAACCTCAAGCACAATTCGCCAGTGAGACTGATCACCCTCTGTGTTTGCCTGTATACTAACTAAACAGCCAACGACAACGACTGCAATCGGTTCATTGGATGTGTGTTTGCCAACTCGTGCGGAGCAGTGGGGTGGCAATTGCTGTTTTGGCGATCTCCTTCACTCATCGCGACTCTGTTGATTGCCATCCACGTCTTGGTAGAGATTAGCTTTGTGGGACATTCTCACTAAAGACAAATCACTGGTCAATTCATCCACTAGAGTCGATTACTTGGTATCATGAAATCGCTGTCGTGTCACTTTTGTTTGTCTTCTTTCGCGTGTGGCCAGGCAATCACCTTCACATCATCACTTGCCTAGTTCTGGTATGTCTGTCCTCTCACATTTCATTGCCATTTGATATTATTCAACTAACATTGTTCAATATCGTACACAAAGGTTTATCGTGAGTATGTGTTCCCAGATTTGGCTCAGTGAAATGATTGTCACTTACTTTCTGCAGTCAGTGAAGTGCTCTCGCTCAAGCACAAACACACACCAACACTGGCACACTCACACACCGTTAGCGCAGAGACGGCAAACGGTGAACACGGGCAACTTCGCACTCATCACGGGAGTAATTGGTTGTCATCGATTCTGGTCTTCGATGTTTGATCCCACTCTCTGTGTCACCAGTGACCGTCTGGTCTGTTGTGTCCAACAGAGACACAGTCAATCAAGGCAGCATAATCACTAAGTCAGTCTCACTTGAGGGAGACACTAAGCAGCAGCAGCATCACCATCACCACCACCACCAGCAACCAAGTCGGCTAAAATGCAGCAAGATCGTGGAGAATTCCAAGATTTCCCTAACTTGGCGGAGATTGCAGTCGCTGCCCAGCCGCCGCTACCACCACAGCCAATCAGTTGTACCTTGTCAAGTAGATGTGACCTGACACGACAACTTAAGGGCAATGTGACAACACACAACACAAGCTGCCATACCAAGAAACAGTTGCTTTCGCAACGTTACTTGCGACTTTTGAACAGTGGCATTTCTCATTACAAATGAGTCCCAATAATGTGAAAAATAAAAATGTATTGATCATTTAGGAACCAACGTAAAAGAAAGTGTATTACACAAGATCAGTGATAAGAAACATTCAAACAGTGTGAGTGTGTGTGTATGTGAGTTCGTGTTTGTGTGTTCGTGTTGTGCTCTGGTTGAGGTTAGTTGATCTTCTTAGTAAATGGCGATGGTTGTCGTGCTTGTGCTTGGTTTGTTTGCTGTTCTTGACTGTATGTTGATGTTGTGGACTGTCTGCTTGCTCCATACGAGCCCCACAGTTTGGACAGCTTGTATGCACAGTAGGCCTGAACCAGATGCCCCTGAAGTGCAATCAAGGCATATGCCTGAAAGACGACTGCCAGTGGAAGATTGTGCCAAATGTAGGTGCACTTCTCCACGTCTCGGTCTTGGATGAAGTGGTAAAAGTATTGAATTTGTGCCACAAAGATGAGTGACAAAGTCCAGAAAGTAGAGGGTCCATGTGAGGATTTGGTAGAAACGACTACGACTGCGACCAGTGCATTGGAAGTGTGTTGGCCAGCGGCCACCTCGTGTTGGTGAGGCTGCTGCTGCTGATTTGGTGTTCTGCTCCACTCATCGCGACACAGTTGATGGCCATCCACGTCTTGATGGAGATTGGCTTTGAAGGCCTTTCTAATCGAAGCAGATCATCGGTCAAGAAATCCACTGGAACCGACTCTTTGGTATCATGATATCACTGTCGTGTCACTTTTGCTTTCGGAATTTTTGTATAGCTAGTCAATCACCTTCTCGTCATCACTAGCGTCGTTCTGGTATGTAGCGAAGATGCCTTCTCCCATTTCATTTCCCTTTAATATTATTCAACAAACATTGTTCAATTTCGCACACACAAACTGATTATGAGTGTAAGTGTTCTCAGATTTGGTTTGTTTGGCCTCACAGTCGTACTCACTTGTTAGTGTCGTCCATGTTTTGCTTGTCCATTCCTTCTTCACGTCCACTCTAATGTCGTTCGTGTATATCTCTTTGTCCTCTAGACCAAACACGAACTGAGGACACCGCCGTGTGGACTCAAGCTCGCCAGCTAACGAACACATAGTACGCACACACACACGTTCAAACCATAATGACTGTTGTGACATGATCTCGAAAACTAGCAAGCTCATAAGTTACCCGTGGCACTCTAATCGATTTGGTTTCGATTGAATGAAATGGTTGTCACTTACTTGGTGCAATCAATGTTGCCGTTGCCAGTAGATGTGTCATGGTGGAATGGTTACCTCTTGCTTACCGTAAATTGAACCAAACTGAGCTTGTTGACATCGTTTGAGTGATGTAAACTGTGGTGCCAAATTGGTTGAGAAAATTTAAAAGACGAAATGAATGTAAACAAACATTTTTATTAAAAATTAAATTGACAAATCAAAGAAATAATATTACAATACAAAAGAAAAGTGAATTCATTTCAGATCGATTCGGATTGGTTCCCGGTAGGTAAGATGTGTGCATTAAGAAGCGACACATTGATTATGATTATGACACACTTAATTGACTTGAAGTGAAGAATAGGACACACTTAGAGAGAGAGAGAGAGAGAGAGAGAGAGAGAGAGAGAGAGAGAGAGAGAGAGAGAGAGAGAGAGAGAGAGAGAGAGAGAGAGAGAGAGAGAGAGAGAGAGAGAGAGAGAGAGAGAGAGAGAGAGAGAGAGAGAGAGAGAGAGATTGGGTCCAGTCCGGATCGGGCTTCATCGGATTAGTTTGGCGATAAAGGAGACGATATGAAACTGATATGAACATAAGTGGACAACACACAAAAGTGTAGGATATTAATGATAAAACAGGAGGAAATCAGGAATGAATTTGGAACAAAATTGAAGTGCATCATGATGTTGTGCCAGTTAGGCCAGAGCCATTTACCTGATTCATTTGTTCAAATCAAGATTCGCAAATTCATCTCCAAGTGTATCTGCTTCTTCTTGATTGGCTTCATCATTCGCTTCATTGTTGTTGCCACTAGGGCCTTCATCATTATCCAATGACTGATCGGAAGCCTTGTTGACTTTTTCCTTAAGAATGTCGAGATAAGTATCTCCAAGTGCATGTGCAAATTTGTTCATGTTGTCATTGAGATTAGTTTTAACCAAGTTAAAAAGCTCTTTCTCAATCATTGGTTGTTCGCTTTCAGTGTCCCTACTGCAACCAGGCAAATCATGACGTCTTTTCGCTTTGCCTCGTTTGTTGGTCGTTAAACCAAGTTTAATCAAATCAAAGAACTCTTTTCTATGCATAGGTAGTCTGCTTTCAGTTTGCTTATTGCAACCGGGCTGATCATAACTTCTCATCGCCTTGGCCCATTTGTTGTCCTTTAAACCAAGCTTAACGAAGTCAAAGGACTGGCTACCATGCACAGGTTGTTTGCTTCCAGTTGGCTTACTACAGCCGGGCTGATCATTACTACTTGTCGCCTTGTCCAATTTGTCGTCCTCCATACCAAGCATGACCAAGTCATAACACTCTTTTCCATGAACAGATAGTTTGCTTCCAGATTGCTTACTGCAGCCGGGCTGATCATTACTACTCGTAGACTTGTGACTGTTGTTTGTGTCCTTTATTATCTTGTTTGCGTCTTTAGGACAATAAACCAAGTTGAAAGGCGTCTTTCCAATCACTACTGGTTCATTTTCAGTGTCTTTTGTGCAGCCAGCCCGATCATAGCTTCTGATCGTCTTGTCTCTGCCATTCACCATCTCATCATTCTGGTTTGTCTTTTCGTGCTGGCTTGTCTTATCAACACTGTTATCAACATGCTTGTCCAGCTCATGAATTTGTCGATATTCAATTGTCTTTACATTGAGAGGCTTTCGGTTATTACTCAAATACTCTGCCAGTCCACCATCATCGATTACTTCGCATTCGTGAAAGCTCTCGTCGTCTTCAATAGGCGGCAAGCCCGCAAGAAGATCTTGGTGCTGATAAGTTGGCATATTGGAAGCGTGCTCTGTCACACCAAGCATCTCATTATGACCAGTGCCGTGGTTGGGCCCGGAGCCAGTGTAATGATAGTTGGTGCTGTTTGGGCAAGCTAAATAGTCGTTTGAATATTTGTCCATCATTTTCTGCACTCGCTCATCAACCATATCATAGAAGGTACTGTCGCGGCACGAAACTGTCAGGCAGTTTGTAAAGTCAACGGCAAAGTACAGTGCGTTCATAAAGTAACTGTTGAAGTATTGGAAAGATTATACAATTAGGGATTGCTGCAAAGGAAGGTAGTAAGGTAAAGTGGTAAGTGTTGGATGTAGGGAGTAGGTAGTAAGGCATTGAGTGTTGGGCGTAGGGAGTAGGTAGTAGGGCAATGAGTGTTCGGTGTAGGGAGTAGGTAGTAGGGCATTGAGTGTTGGGCGTAGGGAGTAGGTAGTCTGGCGTAGTGTTGGGTGTAGGGAGTAGGTAGTAGGGCATTGAGTGTGGGGCGTAGGGAGTAGGTAGTAGGGCATTGAGTGTAGGGCATTGGGAGTGGGTAGTCGGGCTTAGTGTTGGGTGTAGGGAGTAGGTAGTAAGACATTGAGTGTTGGGCGTAGGGAGTAGGTAGTAGGGCAATGAGTGTTCGGTGTAGGGAGTAGGTAGTAGGGCAATGAGTGTTGGGCGTAGGGAGTAGGTAGTAGGGCAATGAGTGTTCGGTGTAGGGAGTAGGTAGTAGGGCAATGAGTGTTGGGCGTAGGGAGTAGGTAGTAGGGCAATGAGTGTTCGGTGTAGGGAGTAGGTAGTAGGGCAATGAGTGTTGGGTGTAGGGAGTAGGTAGTAGAGCAATGAGTGTTCGGTGTAGGGAGTAGGTAGTAAGACAATGAGTGTTCGGTGTAGGGAGTAGGTAGTAGGGCGTTGTGTTGGGTGTAGGGAGTAGGTAGTAGGGCATTGAGTGTTGGGTGTAGGGAGTAGGTAGTCGGGCGTAGTGTTGGGTGTAGGGAGTAGGTAGTAGGGCATTGAGTGTTGGGCGTAGGGAGTAGGTAGTAGGGCATTGAGTGTTGGGCGTAGGGAGTAGGTAGTAGGGCATTGAGTGTTGGGCGTAGGGAGTAGGTAGTAGGGCAATGAGTGTTGGGTGTAGGGAGTAGGTAGTAGGGCGTAGTGTTGGGTGTAGGGAGTAGGTAGTAGGAATCAAGGAATTTAGTGCAGGGTGCAAGAAGTAAGGACTTGGGAGTATAGATTACAGTGTTTGATATTGGGAGTAGGTATTAGAGAATATGGAGCTGGCAAATTATAGCATTTATTCAAAACTTACTCGTCACGCTTGAGATCCCGTAATCGGATTGGATTCTCACAGACGGGGCATTCCCAGTTTTCTGTAGCAGCATTTGCCTTTAAGAATGCATCTGCATCGAAACACTGTGCATGATCACACAGAGTGGATCGAATGGGAGTTTGAATTCGTTTTCCGCTGATGGGACAATCAAACTCTAATGGAATGAAGCTGCGATCATTCTTAAGAGAGCTCAACTTTCCAATTACTAGACATGACAAACAAAGTTGGACGTTAAGTTAGATTAGGTTAGACATATTGAGCACACTCACTTAGACTTTGCGTGGTTTCGTGAGGAATTCCATTCATAACCTTAAATGATTCGAGATAAAGTTTGATATTTTTCTGTTGCACCAAGCAGATGGCGTAGACGCACAGTTCTGGAGCCAAATGGTCAGCATTCTTAGTCTTGGGAACATTCACAGTCACAGTGAGCGTGTTTGTGTTCTTCTTGGCGAACTTGGTGATATCGAATGGACAGTTCCATTTGCCGTGATCCAACTTTTGTTTCACTATTTTGCCATTGAATTCAATGAGAGCATTTTGAGGCTTCCAATACTGAAGCAATGGCTCGTGACGTACTCTTTTACCCACACAAAGCATCAAGCGCTGAGAATGATCTGGCAGCACTTTAAGTGTAAATGATTGCTCGAAAGACCCTTTAAGAATGAATCAATTTGAGGAATGCGCTTTTTACTGATTAATTGAACTTACTATTTATTGGCTTAGTAATGAAGAAATCTTCTCCAACTTTAACGTGTGCATTGAATTCTTCAAATTGAGGTGCAGGTTGTTCCGGCAATTGCTTGTTATATTGCCCATGACAACGATCACTGCCACAATTTTGCATTTGCAGATCTGCCTGGACAAAGATTGTTTCCGCTTCTTCCTTTCCAAACCGAGCCTCCATTGCCAGAAAAGAAGGATCCAACAGTGCAGGGTCTGTGTTTATATCAGCTTGAATCAAAGGTTCTCCTCGAAAATTGGTTAGCTTATCTAAATGAAGATCAACTCTGGATTGTTCTTCTAAAACATCATTTTCACTCAGTTTTAAACAAATAACTGAATTTCCAATAACAGTGGCAAGTTTAATATCTTTGCTAATAATGCCGTATTTGATTTGATCCATTTCGGATTGATCCATTTTGATGGAGAATGTCGAGTGCCGTTACAAGAAGTGATCAAATGGTTGGCTACACGTCTGGCGATGAGTCAAGATGGTGTGAGGACAAGCCAAAGGTGTCAATCGAGGCCAAACGAGCACATTTGAGGCACAGGCCGAGTGCCGGTACTAGTGTTGGTTGAATGGCTGTTGGGCGACACGTTCGGTGATCAATGAGGAAGGTGTATGACAAGCTAAAGGTATCACTTGAGGCACAGGCCGAGTGCCGGTACTAGTGTTGGTTGAATGGCTGTTGGGCGACACGTTCGGTGATGAGTGAGGATGGTGTGAGGACAAACCAAAGGTATCACTTGAGGCACAGGCCGAGTGCCGGTTCTAGTGTTGGTTGAATGACTGTCGGGCGACACGTACGGTGATGAGTGAGGATGGTGTGAGGACAAGCCAAAGGTATCACTTGAGGCACATGCCGAGTGCCGGTTCTAGTGTTGGTTGAATGGCTGTTGGGCGACACTGCCGTCGATCAGTGAGGAAGGTGTGGGACAAGCCAAAGGTATCACTTGAGGCACATGCCGAGTGCCGGTTCTAGTGTTGGTTGAATGGCTGTTGGGCGACACTGCCGTCGATCAGTGAGGAAGGTGTGGGACAAGCCAAAGGTGTCACTTGAGGCACAGGCTGAGTGCCGGTTCTAGTGTTGGTTGAATGGCTGTTGGGCGACACTGCCGTCGATCAGTGAGGAAGGTGTGTGACAAGCCAAAGGTGTCACTTGAGGCACAGGCCGAGTGCCGGTTCTAGTGTTGGTTGAATGACTGTCGGGCGACACTGCCGTCGATCAGTGAGGAAGGTGTGTGACAAGCCAAAGGTGTCACTTGAGGCACAGGCCGAGTGCCGGTTCTAGTGTTGGTTGAATGACTGTCGGGCGACACGTACGGTGATGAGTGAGGATGGTGTGAGGACAAGCCAAAGGTGTCACTTGAGGCACATGCCGAGTGCCGGTTCTAGTGTTGGTTGAATGGCTGTTGGGCGACACTGCCGTTGATGAGTGAGGATGGTGTGAGGACAAACCAAAGGTGTCACTTGAGGCACAGGCCGAGTGCCGGTTCTAGTGTTGGTTGAATGGCTGTTGGGCGACACTGCCGTCGATCAGTGAGGAAGGTGTGTGACAAGCCAAAGGTGTCACTTGAGGCACATGCCGAGTGCCGGTTCTAGTGTTGGTTGAATGACTGTCGGGCGACACTGCCGTCGATCAGTGAGGAAGGTGTGGGACAAACCAAAGGTGTCACTTGAGGCACAGGCCGAGTGCCGGTTCTAGTGTTGGTTGAATGGCTGTTGGGCGACACTGCCGTCGATCAGTGAGGAAGGTGTGTGACAAGCCAAAGGTGTCACTTGAGGCACAGGCCGAGTGCCGGTTCTAGTGTTGGTTGAATGACTGTCGGGCGACACTGCCGTTGATAAGTGAGGAAGGTGTGTGACAAGCCAAAGGTGTCACTTGAGGCACAGGCCGAGTGCCGGTACTAGTGTTGGTTGAATGGCTGTTGGGCGACACGGCGTTGATCAGTGAGGAAGGTGTGTGACAAGCCAAAGGTGTCACTTGAGGCACAGGCCGAGTACTAGTATGGTGTCGAAACTTGATCACAAGCAAATAAAGTGGCAGGGAGCACACCGATTGAGTAAATGAACATATGTGTTGTTGGGTTGACAGGTCACTGTTCTGGGATTGCGAGTTAAAGCCAAAGAGCACACCGGTGATGTTATTTCCACAAAACAATTCCAAACTGTGAATAAGTCAAAGCAGTAGTGCGATGATAAGTGGCTGATTGACGTGAGCACACCACGAGACGAGGCGATCAGGTCGGTTGTGTTCGAGTGACTGAGAGCGTAAAGCCAAATCACTAAACGGCCACTCTGCAGGCACACACAGGCTGACTTGGTTAGCACACATCAACTGCGTCTTCTGCACAAAGCAGCTTCGAGTGAACACTGTTCGGTGCTCGGCTCGATTGCCGTGCTCGAGATGGCATTAAAGCACACACTGACACAAAGAGCAGCAACAAAACGAACAGCTCGAGAGTCGTCTTTTTGCTTGGCTATGCGATTGGTCACACGCTCACACGCACACACACAACACCAACAGCAGCGCTGCTTCTATGCCCTTTTCGCATCTGCTCACACAGCTACTCACCCATTCCTGCGACCATTTCTGCATACAACTGCACTGCATCCAGTTTAATAAGTGTCTCCGTGCGTGCCTATTTCGCACGCCATTTCAATCTATGAGCAGCAATAGCGAACGATTGTTGGACAAACTAATGTAACTGCGCTCAGAGGCGCACAGAGACAGACACTCCAGCGAGTGGTGATAGCAGCAGCAGAGGCGGCGGCAGCAGCGGCGGCGGCAGCACTGCCTCATACTCAGAAATGCTCTCTCTCTCTCTCTCTCTCTCTCTCTCTCTCTCTCTCTCTCTCTCTCTCTCTCTCTCTCTCTCTCTCTCTGAAGGAGCGAGAGACATCAGGCACAGCCGCGTTGAATCATCGTTTCGTTTCGTTTCGCGAACGATCTCACTCTCCTTCGTCTCCCATCTGCTCTCATCCGAACGAGCATGTCTGCGGACGGCACGAAAGCGGCCGCACTCCCTCCTCCCTCTCCCTACTACGTAGCGATAGGTTTAATAAAACTTTCAATGCGTAACTCCAATGAGAATGATTTGCAGTTATTAGTGGCGTTATTTATTAAATCACCTATCTGCTCATGCGCACTGCACATTCTTCGGGTGAGCCGCTACTGGACTGTGGCTTACTTGACATGACCTGGTCATAATATAACTTTATAAAATCGAGTAATTTAGCGATTTCACCATAAAACTGAAATATTTATTAGAATTGCATTTAATCTCATATTTCCTTCGTTTTTATACAAATACAAATGTATTTTTAAAAATAGATTATTTGGTTTTAGATTTTCATTTTGAGCAGTTTGATCTGAAAAAATAATTTATTGTTAACAATAATCTGAACATTTATTTAAATGCGCATTTGACCGTTGGTGCACCAGTGAAAGGCGAGGTGGCTGTCACCTCCTCTGTGAACAGCTGCAGGCATCCGCGAGCGAGCAGCACTCGCAGTATAGAGTCATCGCTGACATAGCCAGTCTTACGATGACCGTCGACGGGTGTGCCTCGCCGTAATCGAGGCATTTATTTTATATTTCGTAGCTTGACTCTGTCTTAATCGAAGAGACTTGACCACTCCGATCATCATGACAAGACTATCATCAACATCATTGGATGGGTCAACTGGAATGCATCCAAGCTCTCCTTCGGGCAAATCATCCAAGAAACCAAGTGTGTTCAACGCACTATTCCCGAGGGTGTACATAAAAGATTCCGATTGCCCGATAACCAAGGACAAATTCGAACCTTTCAATCCGATCGTTCATAATGTGACACACATTAGACGTGAAAAAGAAGCAGACAACGGCATGACCTGGTATGAAGTCACCGGAGATGATCTCAAAGGTGAGTACAAGTGGGCAAAGTCGTCCATGTTCAATGCACCCGACCATGTGCTCGACGACTATCTCTCACGGGTGGAACCAGTTTACAAGCCACCTGAAGATGACCATCACCAGGAGCATGAAGTACAAGGTGAGAGTGAAGAAGAGCCAAAACCAGATGAGTTGGATGATGCGACTTACCAAGATAAGATCAAGAACGATCCTTTTGTGGTGGAGGACATTAAAGTTGCCAAGTTGGTCTGTGAAGCTCGTTGGCGCACTCTGCCAGTGTTCCTAGTGCAGGACAAGCTGGACAGATCGGTGGTTGTGGGCAAGGACTGGCTACTGGACAACTACTACAACCTCTGGTCTGAGTATTTGTTTAGACAATTCTCGCTCACATCTATGATCGATATCAAGGGAAGAGCTGCATCCAACCATAGTCTTTCCAGTGAAGACTCTGAGTCTGATTCTGACTCGAAAGATTCTGACTCTGAAGATTCTGAACCTGATTCTGATTGAACCGACTCGGAAAATCAACTAAAGAGCATCATCAGACAAGTAATCTTAAGCATTGTATTAGATTGTAACTCATTCATTGTAACTTCTACAAACAAAACTATCCTTGTTCTTTACCCACCACGACAAAATTATTATATTTACAATAAAATATGGATTGTTTAATTGAATGACTCTAAATAGAAGTGAAAAGCAATCGAGTTTGCTTCTCAAACAGATATCATCACTTGGCCGTTGAAGTTTAGTGTGAATCTGCCTCACCAGAGTGCGCCACCGTCTATGCGAAAATGCATGGAGAATGTGAATTGAGCGCAGATTGGCCGAGTCGCCAATCTCGTAAGTGAGATTGAATTTCAAGTGTTTTGTGCAAGTTGTGATTTGTTTTATCTTGAGATGCACACAACCCATATCACTTTGGCTTTAATCTTCCTCTTGCATGAACACAAATTGTGTGTGGCAACACACTGATGGACTGATGTTGAATCTGTTGAACAAAGTCCACCAACCTGATATGTTCAGGCAACTATGCGAAGTTGGAGCTGAACGAGTTTGTCACTGTTTGCTAAATGATATAACAAATAGCGTGGATAACTAAGAGGAATGACGATTCATCAATATCGATTGAAAGAGAAGGGGATAAGGAGGTAATGAACATAGAGTATTTGTGCATCGGATCATTTTTGCAATTTGAATTACTCTTTGAGAAATGTGTGCTTCGGAAAGAAATCATTGAATGGCCACGTTGGCACAAACAAGCCAACTAACGAACGCAGTCAACAATCGGTGAATGCAGTGCTGTCTGACTGTTTGTACAAGTATTTGGTCAATGGAAGAATTGCCGTTGTGATATCAACGACTTAACATGCGAAAACTTGAGGCAGTTTGTCTTTTAAGCGCTCAGTGTTCAAACAAACGAACAAACCTCACCGGCCGCATTGATTAAGCGCTCGGTTATGACTTGTGCTTGCGAGTGCAGTGCCTGTTAGTAACTGGCCAAAGCTCTCGAATAGATTCTCGATCTGTTCTGTGCTGCTCGTAGTTTGTGTTGCCATTTTGATTGCGTGTTGGAGAAAATGTACTCGCTTCGGTTTGTTGTTTGCATGACAAATGTGTTGTCCTCTATGGCCGTTTGCATAATTAATTAAAATTGCCCGCATAAGTGCTGTCGCACATGCTATCAATGATTGTTTTCAACAAAACATTAAATTCAACAAAATTTAAAGTCACAAAGTGACCACGAATGCCCAACTAAATAAGTTGAGTTATTTGCCACCAGTCCAGCCACCACCACACAGAGCATTGCTCACACAATACTCTCTCGTCGTTCTGTGCATGTATCGACTGCAGCTAAAGTTGCTGCACAATCGAACAACACATGCACACACACACACTGTCTGCCTGCTTGTTTGCCTGATCCAGTGAATGTCTTTGTGGTGGATCTACTGATGGCTCAAAGCATTGCTTTGTACTCCTCATAGATCCACTCACTCTAAGCACACAGAATCCAATCCTATTGCTCTTTGACATTTTTAGTGGCGTGTGTTTGTTCGTTGTGCACTCGGCTCGATACACCGCTGGTCGACCTCTCCGATGGTGTGCTTTCGTGTCCGTCTGTCTGTCCTGCTTGGCGGCCTCGATCGTAGTGTGCAGAGTTGGCTTGTTGGTTTGTCATTACTGTTCGTTGCGGGCACACAAGACATTGCCGTGCGTTCTCTCGATGACTCACTCACACTCGGACTTCCACTCTCGAAATTTGGATGTCAACCCCTTGTTGCCATTAACATTGACATTGCCTAATTCGAGTCATGTCGATGATCGTCTCACCAGCGCTTTGTGCATCCATAAGTGGCAATGTATTCGCACTTTCACTCTCATTAAATTGGTTTTGTCTCTCGGTGTGTCGGTGTGTGCACTCACACGAACGCATAGATTTACATAGGCCCGTCCCTGGTCACCCTGGAAAGGACTGACATTGCCTGACTTGCCATGCGACTAAAATGCACTGGAGCCAGAGATCTCGGTCGAGAACATGCAGCTGCATTAAAACAAACAACACCAGGCTAATCTTAACAACCTCAACGTGGCACTTGAGAAGCTTGATGAGGCTAACTGTAAGGCCAAAAGTTGGTTTATTCTGTGTCATTGCATGTCGTGTATTAATTGACTTTCGTCTTGCCCTCTAGGTGACACCAAGACCATCATCCAGTTGGAGCCGTCTATCCGATTCAATGGTGGTGGCCATATTAACCACTCGATCTTCTGGCAGAAACTCTCGCCCAAAGGTGGTGCACCAAATGGCGATCTGCTCAAGGCAATCAACGCTGACTTTGGCTCACTCGAGAACCTGAAGGCTCGAGTGTGAGCACTGGCTTTGTGTGTGCAGGACTCAGGATGGGCTTGGCTCGGTGTGTGCCCATTCAGTTGCCGTTTGCTTGCAGTGGCCTGTCCCAATCAGGACCCAATTGGATCCAACCACAGGACTTGTGCCTCTGTTCGGCATTGATGTGTGGGAGCATGCCTACTATCTGCAGTGAATGTTCGACCAGACTATGTAAATGCCATCTGGAAGGACATTGACAGCGTTACTTGGCCGGCCGTCCCGAGAACTAAATTCTCTTGTTCAAAGGACTCTTGCAGGTTGCTATGCTGGCGGCCGCTTGTATTGGTGAATCAAACAAATGCTGGTGCGCTAATCGCTATTCGATTGATAAAGCCGACGACCACATTGGTGACCAAAAAGCTAGAGCAACCGAATAACCCAAGATCGCACACAACCAAACAGTAACTCAACGATATTATACCGAGTCCAACGTAATTGTCTAAATGGCACCTTGAATTGGACTGTAATCGTCTGCACCAATAGAGTGCCAACTGCGATTGGCTACATTTGAATCTGTGACTAGTCGGCTTGTCCAATTACGTAAATAGCTGAATCAACTCTGTTCCACTAATCAGATCACATGCACCAAGTGGATCGTAATGACTTACTGTCAGCCAAAGTGTTATATTAACAAATGCCACTGAGCCTCAATCAATTTCAAACAAACACTGATAATTGTGTCTGTTGTATGTCTGAGTATGTTTGTTGAATTAAATCATCTAAATCTACTCTGCCAATCTGATAAAATGCATTTGAGTGATTACTCTACACGCACTCAAGCACCGCTCGCCATCGTAACTGATCGCACTCTGTGTTTGCTGTGCAATAAACTAAACAGCAAACGACTGCGACCAGTGCATTGCAAGTGTGTTGGCCACTTCGTGCTGTTGAGGCTGCTGCTGTTTTGACGTTCTCCTTCACTCATCACTTGCTATCCACGCTTATGTGAAGATTGGTTGTGTGGGTCATTCTGATCGAAACAGATCACTGGTCAATTCATCCACTAGAATCGACTCGTTGGTATCATGATATCATAGTCGTGTCACTTTTGTGTTGGTCATTCTTGTGTGGCCAGCCAATCACCTTCTCGTCATCACTGATGTCTTTCTGGTATGTAATGCAGATGCCCTCTCTCATTTCATTGCCCATTGACATTATTCGACTAACATTGTTCAATTGTGCACACACAAACTGATTGTGAGTAAGTGTTCTCAGATATGGTTTGTTAAGCCTCACTGTCGTACTCACTTGTTAGTTCATGTTTAGCCGACTTGTAAGTGTGGCTTTTTCTTGTTTATTGATCTAATTGACCCAAACTTGTGTTTCAGAGTATTGTCCACACCTACTTTACTTAACTAATTTACCGCCTCACTTTGTTTGGTCCAATGGCTCACACAGAGTGGAACAATTCTTTTTGCCTCAAAATCAGTGAAACTCCATAGGCCGTAATGTGTTAGCATACTTCACTGCATTGCTTGCTTGACGAATGGTCCACTAGTTCACAAATGACTAAATCAATCGATTTAGACCGAGTGCATGTGTTGGAGATGATGACATGTCCAATATAATATGCTCTCACTTTACTAGCTTCACTTTCTATTTGACCAAAATCAAAAGGCACTCGAAACCCTGACAACATAATCGTGACCCTGCGTAATGCCTGTGCTTGCAATGCATCTACACTGGTACCAATAGTCAATTTGTTATTAATTGTTGTTCTTCGTATTTGGCATGTTGCACAACAACAGTAAGCTTAACTCAGTGCCCTAGTGTACATTGCTTGCTCAACTGCAAAACAAACATCGCCGACCGCACTGATTACTCGCTAGGTTGAGACTTCGTGATCAAAACTTGCATTCGACCTTTTCGGTGCTGCTCTTCGTCTGTTATCGTTGTTCTCTTCATTTGGCCGTAGTACACTACTTCGCTGTAATTTGCCCGATTCGTCACTCGATGTGTCAGTTAACACATCGAGTACAACTATACTTTAATTTTACCTTAGCTGGCTATCTATCAATCGCAGAATTGGAACATTACGTATAAGGCATATCTCCTTATGGTCGACTGTTCAATTGAACTTTGAATATTTGAATAAGAACACAAACAAAATTTGAGCAACTATGTTTTATTGAGCACAAACTAGCAACACTACAAACAATCGTTTAAGCACAATTCACAACTCAAAATCCAACTCGGTCATTCGATCTCGCCACTCTCCCTGTTTCTTGATTCGGTGCATCACCTCATCCAAGTCATTCTCGTACTTTGACAGAAGATCTAGATTTTGTGTGATTTTGTTTAACTTTTGCTTCACAATTGCCGCAGTAGTAATCGAGTATGTGTAACTCGCGAATGAAGCTACCGTGGCAATTGTACCTACAACTGGAACGGCTTCAAGTGCAAGAAGACAGATGGGAATACCGAAACTGCTCATCACCCCACCAGTGAGTGCCACTGAACGAGACTGTTCGAGCATTTGTCGTTGGACTTCTATTTTGGCTCTCAGTTCAACGATGGCTTCAGTAGTTTCGCGGTACTCATTGTCGGTTGCCTGTTCGAGTTTGCTTTGAATCAATTCCCACAATTGATCTCGCTCATATTCATCACTCGCCTCTTTATACAGGATAATCAGCTGATCGACAGTGTCGGCAATAATCTTCAGTTCTTCTACATTCTTGGCGATCAACTCAAATTTACTTTTCATCTCAGCGTCAGTGACCACTTTCATGGCCTCCTTGATTGACTCGTTGATGGTGTACATTTCGTAGCACTGAAATAGAAACACAAAAACCAGTGCAAATCGAAAACTCACTGAAATCGATTGCAGAATGAATTGAATTTTTCCAATAACGACTTGACGAAAAGTCTCATCGATTGGTAGTTGCGCGAGCACATAGTCCACTGCTATGCCAACAAATGGCAAAATCAGATTCTGATGCTTTCGATACAGGCCAGAGACCTCCCCCATGAGTGGCTGAATGTTCTCCTGACGAATGCTGCGACAAATCAGGAAAAGATCTTTCAGTAATTCGGTGCATTTTTCAAGTGAAGAGTACTGCGACAGATCGAGATTGAATTGCTCTTTCGCATACTAAAACAGAGATGGCGACTCATGAGAAGGTGATCAAATCAAATAAAATCATTCGAATAATTTTAATAATGACTTACAGGAATGACCCGCTGGTCAAACACCTCTTGTTGACTTCGCAGTGTGCGTGCACTCGCCATCGTGGTGTCTGTTCTGTGTTGTCCTGATGCAATGTCAAGTGCAATTCTGTGAAGCACCACAAAGTAAATCGCACTTTCGAGATGGAAATGTGCCAGTGCAGTGACGCCCGCGCTTATTATGCCTCTTACATAAATCTTCATCCTTTTACATGTACATGTGCGAGAATGTGTGTTTGTGTGCTGCACTTGTACAAATGCACTTGAGAATCTCTACACAAACAGAGGCACAAAAGATGGTGACAAACAAACAAGTGAGAAAGTGAACATAACGATCATCAGTGAACGCACAAACACGTTCTATACATAGCTTCTAAGAAAGCATCTGTTTAATTACTTGACGATGAGTCATCGAAATGGTGACTTATGCAACATTTGTTCTATTTTAATTAGCTCAAGTACAACACCATTCATTGAAAGCAGTAGGCTTCAAGTTGGCAAAACTCGTGAGCCAGTCTGTCTGTCTCTCACTGTTAGCAGTAATAGATGGATGAGCTTATGTGCACAACCTTGACAATCGAGTGTCGAGTGTTCAGCGATTTATGTAATCACTCATTCACAACATTATGAACAATGTCGTGTAAGGAGGCAAGGCTGACTGTATATTTCGAGTGGCATTTCCCGGTAATGATAGAAATTATGATTGTTGCGTTCTATTGTACAAATGTGTCTGTGCTTTCATAAAGTTACTCTTTATTGAAATATGGGACTTTTGTACATTCGATCAAGGTTGCACATTTAGCATTCGATTGCCTCTTATCGATAGAATTTCGAACGCTTAAACGAATATTGAGGTCAGTGGTGTTAAGGGTTTAAATTGAAGTTCAAGATTTTCGGCGACCTTTAATGATTTGAATTCGAATTGAATGTCAAGGTACTACCGAAGGTCATCTAATTCCTTGAAATTATCAAACACTAATCAGTAATTGCGTATTTCGATCAATTTATGCCTGATCGAATCAATTAATGGCATGGTACTTTCAAATTGATCGCATCAGATATATTGCATTACGTCAAGCGTGCATCAATACATCATGATCAGTAAACATCATAAGACACACAATCAAAAGGCACAATCACACCAAGTATCCGTCCAACACCCAAAGTCACGTTACATTGCCAAAATCAAACCAATCATTTTGTCCACCACCCAAAACCGTGTGACAGCTTTATCTGTTTGTTGTTCGAGAAAGAACGAACGAACAAGGAGAAAGTCTTGTGTGCACTGTTCGATCAGTGTCAATCACTGTCTTCGAATGATAAACTAACTTGACTTGCAATGCACAGACACACAAACACAAGCACACACACATTGGTCTAAGTAAATCAACAATAACATTAATCATTGACTAAACCAAACAGTATATATCAACATCACCCTGTGTGTGTTACTTGGTCTGTCGGTTAAGATCATAAGAGCAAATCGAAGTCACGATAATATAATCTCCTTATTATTTTTTGTGTTCGACCAAAACCATATATTTCAACGAATGTCTGTAGGTGATTGGGTTTTGCCGCTGAAGCAGCATTTAGATGTAAGATCTACTGGTGGACTTGTTTTTCCACTGATTACCGAACACATCACTACTATCGTGAAACAGCCTTGAACACACACAAGAAAGAATAACACGTTCGGGCCAATATATATAAGATAATAGAGGCGATCTTCGCGAACGTGTGCGAACACAATCGAGAGAGGTGTCATTCGGAGAGCGATTATTCAGTGGACTTGCCAACGAATATAAAGTGTCGGTGCCAACTTGAGTGTGTATGTGTGCACGTTCACTTGGACACTTGACTCTCCATTACTTAGCATCTCCAAGTAAGTAATGACATAGGTTCGTTACTTTTACTTTCATCAAACCGGCTCGAGGCTTAGTGAAACCAATTCTGTGTGTATCAATTAAATTTGTGTCTTGTGATTAAGTTTCCGTAACATTGTAAATCATCAACTTGTCTCAACTTTTACTATCATTAATGTGTGCGCAGTACCTGTGTATAGTGTGGCACTATTCATCGTACAATTCAAAACGCACGCATCTAATTAAACATCGCAACACAATTGAGCGCACAACCTAAATCAAGTTTATTAAACCCCCAAATCAGCAGCCGCACAGAGTGTCATAAAAACTTTGAAACCAGAAACTAGCCATTGTGATTTCATAGTTTTATTATACCCAACAACAACAATAACAACATTGTTTTTGTATTGTACGTTTTACAATCCTTTTACTAATTTAAAAGTGTAAAATTATTCTAAATTGACGCTCACAAAAAAGAGTTGAATTCAGTTGCAAGTAATCCGTCAAGTCAACGCCTTATGTAATCAGCGACAGAAGTACACACACACACCCCAATGTATGTACATTAAAACAAAGCAAACCCAAAAGTCCGCCAATTGAACGAGAGCATAGTGTGCCATCGAACATATAAAAGGAAGACACACAACCAATTCGAATTGTGTCCATCAGTGATGAGTGACATCCAGTTTGAAGCAGCCCCAACTTGCCAACAAAGCCTCAACGCGCACACAAACCTTGAAACCTAATGTGCGCGCCACTTGCAAATGTACACAGATCGGGTGTCAGTGAATCAATCCTGTGCCTGCCACTAGTCTGACAGCTTCATCATCATCATCATCATCAGTAAGCTTCAGTAATAAATCCAACTTTAATTAACCCAAAGCAAACAGAACACAGTGTCTGTGTGTCTATTGACCAAGTGAAGTATATTGCATTACCAGATAATGTCGGCTCATTTCAAAATATTTCTCTTTTCCATCGTCGAGCACATTCCACTGTGGTTTCCTATGGAAAAGTAATATAATATTTTTGTGTTTAGCTAATCAATCGGCAAATTTGAATTTCGCGTTAATTGAAATATCTCCTGTGCATTTATATTTTTGTGTGTATTGAAAACGAACCTTTCCGGATGGTTAGATCGGATTTCCTTTTGTCCTCCATTGGCGCATTGTATAGAAGTGCTTTTGATGATAATTTTCAACAAATTTTACGCTCTCCAAACCAAAATTCACGCTAATTAGTGAAACACGCACAGGATGAGACAGTGAGCTGTTTGTGTTTGGCCAGTTGTGTGTGTGCATTGTGTGTTTAGTGTCGCAGTGTAACTTGTGACCAGTGTGTTGTGTGCAAATTGATTTATTGATTCAGCTTTGGATGGTTTGTTTGTGCTTGTGATCAACTCTCCGTCTCCAATGTTTGCTCAATGGATGTCTGCTTAGTTTCGCTTGGTTGGTTGCCATTTTGGGATGTACCCGTGCAGTTGAACATCTAAACCATTGTTCTTGTGTGTGCTGTGACCAATCAATCAGTCTAAGTCTCATCTTGACACTTTGGTGTTGGGTCATTTTGACCAAACTTTTATTTCTGTCATTTTGCGTTTATCTTTACTCTACACCACACTAACATCAGCATCATCATCATCATGGATTCACGATTTCACAACGATGTACCCCGTTGGAAGCTATGGAATCAACTGCTTCTGTTCGGACTAATTCTACTGTTGAACACACTATCTGTGGAATCGATTGATTTACGACCAAATTGTGGCTTTCCCGGTAAGCCGTATCGTTCCAAGATTAACCCAGAAGAGAAGCTGGTTTACGCAGATGGAGAGTCGGTCACCTATTCGTGTACCGACTATTGGGCGCCTCCGATGGAGAGAAAGTGCGTCAATGGCGTGTGGACTGGTGCGATGGCACGATGCGGTAAGTTCAATTTATGAGATGATTCAATTGAGAATGCAGTTTTGACAGTAGTTGCAGCTTATTTAAGATCGAAACAGTTGACACTAATTCGAACCCTTCAGTTGCGCATTAGCTAACTTAACCCCTTCCCTTACCCAAAGGTGACTTTGTCCGAGACGTTCTCATGAAGGACTCTCAAATGTGGGACATGTCCTACTCGAAGCCCCTCGAAATCTTCCACCACACAGACATGAACATCACCAACACCAATTGGAAGTACCCGAACGCGTTCACCTCGAATCGCTTCAAGAAGGCTCGAATGCGCATCGATGACGATCATCAGTACTTGTGGAAGTTTAACTTCACCAAGCCAGTCGCAAAGTTGTATGTGAAGATGAATTTCAATTTCATGAACTACACTCTCATGACTGAGGAGTGGAAGAAGGCGTTCAAGTTCACCATCGAAGCCGAGATCAGTCCCTACCGAACCTGTGTGTTCGACTATCAGAGCAACAATCTGTGGCGAGATTCGGGCATTCGTATTGACACCTACTTTGTGTGTGAAGCTCACAACATTGCGGCCCTCAAGAAGGACGCAGAAGATCCACCGAACTATTTGATTATGCGCACCAAAGCATCGCACAATATTTCGCACGAATTCGTGGCTCTGTTCTTTGGTCGTGTGTATGGCAATGACACGGAACCACTTTGTGGTGAGCCAGAGACCGACTATGGACAGTCCTTCCGAGCAAATGAGGAATTCAAGAATTACATCATTGACTGCACCAACAAGGAGGACTGGGTCAATGTGGCGCCTGATCGAGCAACTAAATTCTCATATGGACAGAGGTGCATTGGTGATATGGTTTGGAATGGAACATGGCCAAGGTGAGATATAAAGTAACCAATAAAGTCCTTTAGTACTCAAACTTAAGAACCTCCAATTAGATGCGTTCCCAAGAAGACATGCTCACTGGACGGAGTATTCAAGCGAATGATGGCTGAAGGGTCAAACGATGGATCAAAGACTAGCACTCCTGGACCCAAAGCGGAAAGGTTGGAGAAGAACGCCAAAGGAGATGCTCCCATTCACAAGAGTCATCACATGTTGGCCATCGATTCGATTGTCAACTATTATCATTTCATCGATAATGACACTATCTATGCCACACCGGGTACTGAACTCACCTACAGTTGCAGCAGTGATGACTACATTCTGGTTGGTAAGGAATTGCGCAAATGCAAACAAGATCGAACCTGGACTGGTACTGAGCCTACGTGTAAATGTATGTATTAGCCTAATAGACCGAATGCACAAATGCTTAACCCCATGTATGTCTTTAGTTATCAAATCGACAAACGAACTGATCGAGTCGTCGAACACTCTTCTGGTCGTGATCGTGGTAATGGGCATTCTGCTGTTTGTGATCATCTCGGTGTCGTGTGTCCTCTTTGTGATGTACACCAAACGACTTCGAAAGCGTGGCGCTGAACTGGAGGCAGAGAAGGCGAATGTGAATCAATGGCAGAACGAATACAACATGTACGACAACATCGAACTCAATGGCAGTGGCGGTGGATTGCCGGGCAAGTCTGTCGATGATGGAATCTATGAAGTGTACGAACGGATCGATGAGTACAATGCAAATGGCAACGAGTACACTCCGTACAATGATCAGGGCTACACTTATGCGGTGATGAACGACTCTAACCAGTACGGCAACATTCATGGTGGTGCTGAGCCCGATGGAATGGACTCGACCGACACTGACTATGTGAGAATGCTGCGTGAGAGTCGTGCTTATCAGCACATTGCACCAGGACAGGGCAACAGTGTGCGAAGTGTTGGTCCGGGCGGTCGAGTGATGATAATGCGAAATGACTCGCGAAAGAAGACACGAGATCCAGAGCCGTCATACTTGGAGATCTCTAAATAATCAAACACAAACACACAAACACACACTCATTTGACAGGTGAACATACAAACTATTCAAGAAATCACTACAAATCAAACAACTTCTATCACGCATTTTAAGCAAATTTGAGTAAACAACTTAATCAAATCAATCAAACACATACACAACATCACAAAACTCAAATCTGTAACACCAGGTGACGGCACCATCTTTCATGTTTTACAAGCGCTTAGTGAGTTATGTTGTTGTTGTGCTGCAAACACACTTTCATCTTTTCAAATAAAATCAATCTTTTAGCATCTAATTGAATGGGGTTTGAGGATCAATGATTGTTTAGTATCCTCTTTAGTATATTTATTAGTTCTCAAACCGCATCATTTCTTTCGGATCACGGAGGGAGTCAAGCCACAAAGGTGAACCATTCCTTTCAATCTGCTACGGAGGGTTCATGTGAGCTCGCTTACAGATCCGGTTCATCTGCAATCCTAGTTCCTAGCTGAGTAATCCTAGGTTTGCCAACATGATTCTTTCCGCTTGGCATCGTGGTCAGTATCTTTCTAGGTTTCGTTTTGTGGCATCTTCTGCTTATGGCCAAACTACCGTAACAGGCTTTCTTCGACCGAGACAAGTATCGAATCGGCTTCGATGGACCCCTGGAACATGATATTCCGTATTCGGTCGATCCTATTTGTTACCAAAAGATAATAGAATGCTACAAATGTTACTTAAGTAGAACCTTCAATATGCATTCATGGAATCCTCCTCAGTGTTGTTCTACAAGAAACCTGGTTGCTCGAATTGAACGAGTATGCAGAATTGTCCTTGTATCAAGATTGTTCTCTGAATTGGCGTACACCCAAACCGAAAGTACTCACAAATATCCTGGTCACATAGTACACACACACGTACACGTACAAACCCGGACATAATAATATTAATAAAACAATAATTTGTACAATTAGCCTAAACACACACCAATTTTTATGGCCATGTCCACTTGAGAGGTTCCTCGCTTGATGACGGTAATGTCAACACATGTAATTAGACACCATCGCCGACCATCATCATCACCATCATCACCATCCATTGATTACATCCGCATTAGTGTGCGAGCCATTTTGTGGCCAAAAGCCAAGCCGCACTGGTCGCACACAAACACAAACGCACACATTTCATCATTTCGTTGCCATCATCATCATTCCTTGGAATTGTCACTAAATCCGTTTATTTATTTATTTTGGTAATCATATTTGCATAGATGTTAGATGATAAGCAATAATGCAGTCATGTAACTGAAATAGCCGCACTCAACAGTACTCCATCACAGTAGCCATCAGTCATACACACTCGAGCACTCACTCTCTATGAGTTAATTAATACTCTTTTCACGCTATATTCAAGGCTAATGCCGCTTGAAACTTGATTCAATTCGCGAGAAACGTTCTCTCACAGAACGCCAAACCGCCAAATGCGTCATCCATGCACAGAAAGTGCAGTATTAAATTATCCAATTCAATCGCATCATAAATTGCTAATGTTCTTTTTAACCCGTTCACATTTTGTACTTGCTGTTGTGATGTGTTTTGGCTTTCACTTTTCAACAGCCTTCAACTTCAAAAGAATGTTGAGTTGAGTTGCATCGACTGTTTTGGGTCAAAGTCAAAAAGCGTTTTGTTGTTGATTCGAAAGCTCTCAAATTAGCGCTCACTATCCGTCCATCACCGAATACTACATTTAATTGACCTTTTATTGTTATTGCTGCATGTTATGTTTGGCAAATGCAGCACTTGGTAGCACTAATTAATTAATATAATCAAGACAAGAAGAAAGACAAAAGAAATAATTAACATAAATTAGTAGAAGTGTGTGCGTTAATTAACCACTAACTGATGATGTTTGTTTGTTTTGTTTGCTTTCTGTCGAAAGAGCAAAACGTTTCAAAGATGAACAAAAGTTGAACGTTTAGTGGGAAAGATCCCAACCAAAGTCAAATCGTTAAAACTCATCTACTCCGCTCATAAAGGATTGATTGATTTTAATGACTTTACTTCGGTGAAGTTCACTTTCCTTTGCACTGTTCATATGAGCACTCGAGCATTTGTACACTCCGGAGAGGTCTTAATTAGTGTTTTATTACTGTTTGATGCTGTTTGTTTGTTTGGGTCGGTTTGGACTTGGGTTTAAGGGCAAAGAGTGAACGGAACAGAACAGAGCGGCATGCGACCAAAACGAGCAATTAGCCTTCAATTAACCGGCGCATCATTGCATGACTGCACGAGTGTCGTTCAGTGTTCATTTGTTAGTGTATTCTGTTTGATAGTTACGGACAAATGAGCGAGTCTATTCAATGAAAAGGAAAGTGACGCCAATTTGTGCGCTTTCCATACAAACAAAACCGAACATCAATGTGTGTGACCAAAAATCGAAAGTTGCACATAACCACTAATAACTAATAATAATAATAACGGGTGAGTAGAAACATCTGCCGCATCTGTCCCACTATTTGTGCCTCTGTGTGTCAGTTGCATTGCTTGGTCAGTTGAACACCCGTTGAAACACGAAACACCCGCTTTTCACTCGAACACAAATAACATAACGTTTGCGTAATAGGAAAAAAAACGTTCAAACGCACAGGAAAAGCGCAATTAGGAGGCCAATCGGGCGAAAGGGTTGTTACTTAGCGAGAAATCGTTAAAATACACCAAAAAGGCATTAAAACAATATTTGAGAATTGAGTGCTGTGCCTCATCACAGTTGTGAGAGAAGGAGAAAAAAGATCAATTTCCTGTGGGTGCGTTCGTGTTGTCCGTTTGATTACGTCAAAGTCAAGTGATCGGTTCGCTGTTCTTTGTTTAGTCATTTGATTGGTTTGACTTTTGGCGGTTTGGTTTTGGGGGTAATCAAGAAGGTTTTTTGACTTGTGGCCTTGTATGTATAGCTTTTGGGAATTTTCGATTTTGTACTTCCAATCTCAACTCTTAACCATCTTCAAAGATATTCGAATTGTATTAAATAAACCGGATAACATTTAAACAGAGCATCTGAATGAGGACTGATTGAAAACAATGATCATTTCACCGCATGATGACCTAACAGCACAGCACAACTGTGCCTAACCAATCAATTATCTCAATTTCATGCTCCATTTCACTCAATGTACTCCTTGTCAGTGTTGCTTTCATTCTTAGCCTTAATTGCCTCTACCGGTCGATTTTCGTCGAAAACAGCAAGCGAGATTCAACCGGCGAGCCTGTGTGACTGTGTGTGTCTGTGTGTTTGTGACTCCACTCAAGTGCACTCTTTCTGTGTATTGAAACGCATGTGCAATACTGTGCACCACCACGCACCGACAAGGTGACGACGATGATGATTCATCACCAGTGGTCGGACACAGATCGAGATGTGCATGGTGCGGCGGAGGCAGCGGAAAGCAGCAACAGCAGCAGCACCACCATCAGCAACACGTTGCGGCAGCGTCCATGTTGGACATACATTTTGGCAGAATGCGCCAATGCAGCAACAGCACAGCCACACCGACACAGACAGACACAGACACACACTCACACATAGATTGGCAACGAGCTAAAGTTTGTGGAGATGGTGGACAGACGGACTGACCGACCGGCAACCAGGCACACACACACACTCACCAATGTGCATTGCATTGTGTCTATGAGATTAACACTGACTCGATGTTGTGTGCGCCAATGACAAACTGAAGAGCACAAGAGCACAGAGAGTGTCTGCTTGGTCATCTTGCTGAATTACTACATCTGTTGGACCATGTGCTCGGTTTAGTCATTCGAACACACATTTCACTAGCCCAACCGACACGGGCAATGTGCAACCATTTTGAGGGCACTGCCACCCCTGGCCTGGTGGTCGTTCTGCATTTCACATTGATACAAAGTTACTTTCACGCTAATTTCGCTGCCGCCTCAAGGTGTCAGGTTACCCCTCGACCGGCCATAACTCATCCGAGTGAGGCCTCACCTCTCACCATGCCTGACACGGTAGGAGCGCGGCGAATGAGCGGGAGAGTGAGCGAGAGAGCGAGTGAGGGTAATTTGCAGTGGCGCGCAACTAACGCGACGGTTACCTTTCGGACTGGGTGGACTGGCAAAGTCCGCGCGCGCAAAGTCTCGTTTCGCGGCTGTTTAAGCGGCAAAGTGAATGTGTGCAATGGACTTGTGCACTGTGCCGGTCTCGTCCATGGCGCGCTCACTCAAACGACGGTTGCCTCGGTGGCTTAATGTGCTTCGCCATGGCCTGTACACCTCGCGCGGTGCCGCCTTTCGCGTCTGCTTTCCCCCTCGAGTGTGGTGCTCACTGCCCTCCGCCGGGTGCACTTCTACTAGTTCACATTCTACTCGCACTGACTGTGGCTGCTTGACATGGATGTCCTTCGGTGGCGCAATCGACATTCAGCCAGATAGTAGTCCAATAGTCGTCGAACGCTGCACATTGGCAACTGCAGTTTGTGTGCCTCTTGCCAGTGCTCCAATCAGTCAGTGCCACCACAGTCACACCGCCAGCAGCCACTTTAGATCGTCAGTTCTCTCCGTCCGGAGCAGACTTTGCACTATCGCACTTCTTGTCCACTTGTGCCACTCATCTTCTCTCCCCCTCCAAGTAGAGGCTTCGATCGATTTGGCTGTCTTTTCAGTCTTTTCTGTGTGTGCCGTGGACGCCGCCACTCGCGTCTTGGTCTTCGCACGCCGCGCGCTCTCTTCTTGTGCCTTTTGCTCTTTAGGCGTTCTGTGGTGGTGTGCCCTGTGTGAGTTGCACTGTGAGTAGTGTGCTAGTGTCAGTCAGTACGAAGTACATCGCGCACCGGCTTGCTCGCACCACTCTGCTTCTGCTGCCCATTCCGTCTGTCCAGCTGCTGCTGCTGCACACACATCCACACACGCTCACTCACTCGATTGTGTCCTTCTTCTGTCCCATCCACTGAATCCATCGATCAATCCCTTGGCCACAAGTCCTCTCTCAAGTGCACCATCCACCAACATCAACCCCGAGGATCACTTGTTGATCGCCCGTTTGTCGGTAAGTTGTCACTCGCCATATTCGATCAATACATTCGAGCACTTTCACACTCACACACAATCACCACTCAGCACTGTCACACACACACACGCTCACACATTCAACAGGTCCGCACTGCTAAATGGCTGTCAATGTGACTCAGCCCTGTCCAACACCACCACCCCTGCATGCTTGCACACATTTTCGGTAGCTCGATTGCTTACGAAATTCTTAGATTCACCACGCTTGTTAGATATATCACCTTTAACACTTGTCTTTCATCGCCCATCACGTGAGTCTACGTTGATGTATACGATGACTCCTGTGCTTGTGATGCAATGCACACACCGAACACAATGAGCAGCGTTGCCCAGTGACCACCACTGAGTGAGCTTAAAGTGTGCCGCAACTGATTCGTTCCACTCAACACTTCAACCGGCACACGATGCCTTTTAATGACAAGTTGACTAGGCTAATTAGGTAGAACTGTGCTATGGTTGCTAGGATAGCATTTCACTCGAACATATGACCACACGCACGTATGATTGTGGCTGGTTGGAGATGTACGATTTTCGAGAGTAGTACTTTCGAGTATACGACTTTGACCTTTCATCGTCATCGTCTTGTGCATTGTCATTGCACTTCTTCGTATACGTTGTAATCTTCGTTGTCGATCTTCTTTGATTGGTTGACACAAACATAAACACACTCGACTTGTGTGTGGTTTGAGCATTGCCCAATTCAAGTGAAGTCGAACTAGTTGCACTTCATGACAACTGACAGTGTTTCATCTGAACATGGCTTTGAATTGCAATGTATTTCTAGGTTTATGATCAGACATGGCTTGTACGTACTGCATTGTCAAAGCAGTACCGAGCAACCATTCCATGTGCACACACCACTTTCACTGTCACCTTTGCCGGTTAGCCCGAATTGATCAATTAACCTAAATTCGTCTGTATCACTGTCCCACCACCACTGATGGCACACATTACACCTAACAATGGCGACACCATTGTTGGTTGTTGTGTTGGTTGTCTGTGTTTGTGTATCTACTCACTACACACAGAACAGATGTCCAACACATTTCGACAACACCAACCCAATTTGCCACACACACAAACCTAATTACTCCTGCATCAACAGCAACACAACACAGATAAGCCCCACAGACACACACACAGCCAGCATATCCTCTCGTTATCTCGAATCAAATAACCCAAATCGATCAATTTTGTGCGCTCTGTGTGTGTTTGTGTGTGGTTGTCCCTCGAAGCGCACTGGCTATCCTTGCTCTGTTGTTCTTCTGTGCCTGTCAGTGTTGTTCCTGTCTTCCTGGCTGTCCAAGCCATGAATAATCCTCTCTTTGGTATAGCTTTGTGTGTGTGTGTTGTGTGTTCGCTGATGTGTAGAGGTAGTCCGGCCAACACTCACACTCACACTCACACACAGATGAGCACACACTTCAACACAGTTCGAACTTCAGACCCTTTCACTAACCCAATTATCCGTCTCTTCCTCCCGAACCAGGTTTACGGTTGATCGTCACGATCAGTTTGTCCAACTAGCGAACAAACAGACAGACAGAAAGAGACCTTCCCCACTTCCACGATTCCAAAGTTCGTCGTCGTGGAAAGTTCAGTTTGTGTCTACTCTGAGAGGACACTCTGACAAGACACACTCTCTCACTCACTCGCTCACTCACTCGCACTCGTCTTGACACGCTTTGTCATCGTCAATGTTGACTCACTCTCACTGCTGTTGAATTGTCCGTTTTGTGTGTCTGTGTGTCTGTCCTGTCTGCTCTCACCTTTTCAGCAGCAGTTTGAACATCGTCTCCTTGTTGTTTGGTGTTGTTGTTTGTTGTTTGAGTGTTGCACTCGAAACGTCACGTACCTAACCTCACTCACTCTCCATCGTTTCGTTCTCTACTTCTTCTTCTTCTTCTCCCAAAACACTCATCAAGTGCCGCTTTTATTCATTTCAGTTCTGTTCTGTTCAGATTTGAGTCAGCGCACGCGCTTCTCAAGTTCCGCTTCGTTTGTTTGGCCAGAACCAGCCACGACTTGCAAGTCCGCTTCGTGCTGCGCTCGTTTTTGCGTCTGTTGATTGTGTGCTCACAAAACACTGTTTTTGCTGTCACCACCAAACAGCACCATTCACTTCAACTTGATCATCATCACCGAGAGAACACACACAACAATCATATAATTCTGTCTCGACTCACTCCAACTGCAAAAAGTGAAAAAGCAAAAGCCAAAACAACAACAACAAAACAAAAGGCACAAGTAAGTTCCCCGTTCTATTTTGGTGACCTTTCGAAATGCGGTTTTGACGTTTTACGTACGTACGAGGCACATTGGGCGCACACGAACACACACAGCACCCACTCATTCTGCCAAAAGTCACTGTTTTGGCACTATTTTGGTGTGTGGTAATGCAACAATAATTAGTCTCGGTTGCAATGTCAATCTACAGTTGTACACACATGACCCTATCTTTAGTATTCGGTAGTAGTACGTATATGCATTCATATTCCTTCTCATGCATGTCCCTGTTCAAGGTTTTATTACATACATAGCCGCGCAATTATGTTCTCGTTGCATTTTGGTTCGTTCCCATGCATTCTTGTGCATTGACCAGAACTAATGTATTGATTGTTTCGGGTAAGCCTCAAATCGATCTGCCCGATGGTCCACTTTATGACACACAGAACCCATAAAACGTACCGCGAGACAGCTTCATTTCGCATCACTGACCGCACTGACATGTTTAGTCTAAATGTCTTCTCCCTCCCTCTCTCACCCTTTAATGGTACTTTAGTGGTGGCTTGTTTTATTGCAAATATATTCATGAACAAGAAAAAGAAGATGATGATTCTATTTATAAATACCCTCGGTGTATGTCTCTTTTCGCTTCTTACCTCACATGTCCATATGACTTTATTTTATTTTAATTCTTACTAGTCAGTTCTTTGGCTGCTGCTGATGTGCAGTGCGGCTTAATGCGGCTTTTCTTATGTATTCAGTGTGTGTGTGTGTTTGTGTTCTATTAATAACCACACAAGAAAACCCTACACCACGCAGTTTTTATATATTTGCGCGCGAGGGGAAATGTGTGCCTCGTGTCCGCCTAATACATCACTTGACTGTGTGCTTAGCGCATTTCGAATTTACGAGTTCAAAGTACAAAAGACAGCGAGTGCACTAGTAGAGTCACTAATGAGTCACAGATGCTAATTGAAAATGTGCTACTAGTGGACGGCGTTGTGCGTTCTGCCTCTTCTTCTGCCAAATGGTCATGGGCCATTTGACCCGCGCGAGCGCAAACACCTTTCACTTCAAAAGATGTGTGCGGCTACTTTTGTTGTTTGTTGTTTGCTTGCGCGCTCGGTGCCATAAAAGAAGCTTATTTTGTTGTACTGTGCCATCCATTGTGGTTTGTCTCCATTTGTCTGTGTGTTTGTTCGGTTGGCTTCTTATGGCCAGTTTGGTTTCTATTCTTATCACTAATACTACTACAACAACAAACAGTGCCTTCATGACCACACTGTCTGCTTGTTGTATGTTATGGTCGAGCTTTTTAGTGTTTGAGCTTATTTGTAGTGTGGTGTAGTGTAATTTGAGGATCGATTGATTCTTTCATGTCTTTGTGCGCGCCCTGTATTGAACAAAGATGACCAGACAGACTGTGTTCGAACACACAATCGAATAGTGTCAGTTTCCCATCATTATACGATGATATGCTTCATTGATTCCGTGCGGTGGTTTGTGTGTTCGCTAAATTGAGCCTTTTACGAATATGTTCTCCATGTTCGACTAAAGTTTAAAGGCTTATTATTACCCCTTGTTCATCTCCGACTATATTTGACCATTGTCTTTGCGTACTCATATTTGGCCAAACTCTCTCCCTTCTTCTGTGGCACACAAACTCGTAATAATAATACCATGAATAGCTTTCGAATGTTTTATCACCTGAGCCATCTTTAAAACGAAGCCAACACACACACACACACACACACAAACTTGTGACCGAATACTGTTGGCATTCGCAATCCGTGTGGGAAAGAGTTCACTGATCAGTGATCTGTAAAATGTCCAAATGTGGACATAGTTGCGAGTTGTGTTGTGTTGGACTATGTGTCAACTGTGTCCAACTGTATGTCTAGTATGTATCTCTGTGTCTTGAGTGCATCCCGGTATGGCATTTTTGCCATAAACGCACCACACACACATCCATCCTGCGGTATTCCCTAGATGTTCATCTTATGCATTCGTTCGTTCGACTTTTCTTTCTCTCTGCCGGTCTGTCTCCTCTCACCTTTATACCTCTCGATCATCAAAAGTAACTCCGAATGTGATCTTTTTCTCTTCTTTTTTTATGTGAGGGGCTCACACAGTAAGTCTTGGCCATTCATGCATGCATCTCATGCCTTTTCATTCATTACCAAGTCTGTTTATTTGCAAATAGACACAGACACACACACACACAGACAGAGACATAGTCTCCATGTAATGCTTCACTGAGCGATGTGTGAGTGAGTGTAAGGAAAGTAAATAGATGCGGACTACGAATTGCGGCGATGTGCCGGCATTTGGCAGTCAAACTCACTGAAAGACAGACAGACAGACTTGTTTGTTGTGTGCTCTGTGTGCTGTGCTGCAATGGACAAGGTTGTGGTCAGGTTGATGATGATGGCAGTGGGCAATTTTGCTCTTTCTTTCTGTGTTTGACTTGTCAAAACTGTTATGCAAGCACGACAGTCCAACACAAAACCCACACGTTCGAATACATAGTCGCTCAATGCACACACAGACACAGACACAAGCACACACCAAAGTCAACATCATGAAAGAACATTGAAACCCAGTTTTCGATGCATTTCAATAAATTTCACTGTTGCATTGTCTTAATGGCATGAGTTAGGTAAAGTACCTCGATTGCACACGGTCACTTTCTGCAACTGTAAGCTATTGCAAACAAGGGTAGGCAATATACAACTTTCACTTTGACTTTTTGTTGTTGATTTTCGTGTTTTTTTTTCATTTCACTTTTCTTGAAACCGTTGCTACTCACTCAATCTATTGACACACTTGTTTTGGTTGTTTTTGTTCGGTTTATCTTCTTCTTCGTGTTGTGACTTGTCCATTCGTGTTTGTGTGTGTTTGCGTGTTGGCAGATGAAGCAGATGCGACACGTTATTTCCCTTCTAAGGTATGTTGCGTGCTTGATCAGTGTTCGATATCATTTTGGTTTTATTATAGTTTGAAGTGGGTTCGATAGGTCGTAAATATTTTATTGATTATGTAAGTTGATGATCCTTCAAGCATTCGAACACATGTTTTACTTGCTTTATTGATTTTATGTTTATACAATTTTGAATTATGCTAAGATGACTAGTGCAATGATTTGTTGAATTGTTCTAGACTCATGTAGACGATTATGTGTGCATGTTAGTGAGTTAGTGTGTGCGTTCGAGTCCGAATCGTTTGCGGCCACTTATTTGAATATGTCTTAATGTTTGTTTGAATGTGAATGTGCCAACAAGATGCCAAAGATTTATGTTTTGAATTGGTTGTTTAATGGCCACTCTTTATTGCTCAATTCGATTGATGGCTGACATGTGTTTCCATGTTCTTGTTGTAATCGTATTTCGTTTCGCATTCTTAACTTCTTGGCTTCGTCTAAGCCCCTGTGGCAGTATTTATTGCTTTGCATTCGATCATTTCATCTCGACCAAATCTCAAGACATCACATTTCCTTTTTAAAACAAAAGTACTTGAAACGACCGTTTCGCCGGTTCACATTTTGATTGTGCACTTACTTTCTGAACAGTCAATCTCTCTCTCTCTCTCTCTCTCTCTCTCTCTCTCTCTCTCTCTCTCTCTCTCTCTCTCTCTCTCTCTCTCTCTCTCTCTCTCTCTCTCTCTCTCTCACTTCACATCACACTCGTAGCCACCGTCTAATCTCATTAGGCAAATCGACAGTAGACGGTTTGAGTTCAGTGCTGTCTCGTCTGGCCGTCTGTTAGACAAAAATGCTCATGCACACACACATTGAGTGAGTGAGAGGTACAAGAGGGGAGGATTAATTAGATGGAGATGCTTGACTGTATGTGTGTGTGTTGAGTATCAGTTTGGCTTTGTGTAATCGGCCAATAGCTAAGTGTTAGAGTATGCCTTCGATTGCCCTCTATCACTCAAATGCACCTCTGCACTGTCTAGGCAAGGCAAAGGTATTTTTATGGCATTTTGGTTTGGCATTACATGACGAGTGCGAGAGGCCAACATAACGACAGCGAGCTGAACTCGCACTCTTACGGACACACTTCAATGGACATTCAACGTTCACATTTACATCGATCGACTACTGTTCGAACTATTGAACGATTGAACTGTTCCGGTCAGGTATTGACAAGTCAAAACAGACATATAAACAAGAAAAATTGACATTCTTATCAGAACTGTAAAGTACACATGTTTTTCTGTACAAATTTGGTTTACATTTGTTTACTTTTCGGTCAGTGATCTCATTTACCTGATTTGATGATATTACTTTTTACTCTTCATCCGCTCTTGACTTTGTTTACATTTGTGTGTGTGTGTTATCAACAGTACAACAACATTATGTAAACACACAACGAGTTGACTGTACTACTACGAATGTAGAGCTAATTTGGTGAACTTTTCTCTCATTTGATTTGATTTGAAATGGAATTCCTTAAAAATGCTCGTTTGGTCAATGTTGTGCAATACCTGACTGAGTGTACTTTGTGAATGTGTGCATGTTTGAACATTCCATTGAGCATTTAGCATTGCATTCGGTATTCACCTGTTGTAATGTAATGCAATGCAATTTGTGAGTATTTGTGTTTGTGCTCACTGAATGTTTGTACAATTCGTCATGCATGTTTTGTTTTGTGGTTTCATAAAGTTGTGAGAGAACACATGCACACACACACTTCAATGCATGTAATGCGAGGTGTTGTGCTGCACAAGCAAATTCCATCATCTTGTTACTCAACCTAGTAACCGCCTGCTCGCACCAACCTAAAATGTTTGCACACGAACGTGCACAAGTCATAACGGAATATTTGCGGCACACTTTATGAATTGCCCCTCTATTGACCTTTAGCTTTTTTACTGAACTTTTCCTTCATTCATTATACAATCAATCATTAATCAGCTAATCATACTTTCAATATTCATTATTTTTATTTTTATTCAACTAAATTTATTACTATGCACTCAAATTAGAAAAATTATATCGAGGAAATATTTCACCTTAAAGGCGAAAAAACTTGTTTCAGTGGCTATTTTGACATGAAAACAAAAGTTTTAGTTAATTAATTTTCTCTGTTCTTTTATTATCTGTTACGTTAATTACCGATAATTGGACACCTGTCCTTTTGTGTTTGACCCACCATTACTCACTGGATTGGAACAAGTGGAGGACAGTGGGAGATTGTGTGCCCCTAACCGATTGGCACTATCACTTTGTGTGTACTGTGTGTACTCATCTGCATAAGTGTGACTAATTTCGCAGCATGTTTTCGATTTTTTTTCTGTGAATTAATTGATAAAGAATAAAAAAAAAGATTATTTTAGAACAGATATTTGAAGTATTGGAAAACTGTTGTTGATACTGTTTGTCCAAGTTTGTCTAATCCGTGTCAATTGCATCTCAAGTTGCACAGTTTTAAAATTCTCAGCTCGTCTCATCTTCATTTTGGTCATTGCACACAGTTTGTTTGTTTGTTTGTCTTGTCTTTTCCAAGTTAGGCTTTCTGTTATGCAAACTCACTTTTGACAGTCTCATGTGTGGTGTTGTGTGTGTTTGAGTTGGCGGTTGTTTGTGTCTTAGGAGTGACCGACTGCACTTCTCATCTCACCATTAGCATCATCACCATCACCACCATCACCATCACTGCACTCGGATATGTGTTATATATACGGTGTTGTGTTGGTATTTGGCTTGACTGATGACGACGATTTAAGACGATGCTGCTCGACTGTGGCGCCTTTTTGCATTGAGTCTCATTCTCAGTAAGTCAGTCACTGAGTGAGAGTTGTGTGCTCTAATGACACTGCAAGCACACACAAAGTCATCTTTTGTGTTTGTAGTTTAGTTTTCTTTTTCATCTTCTTCAAGATCGTCTTCATTCTTACTCAAGTCATCCATCCTTTGTCTCATTATGTATTATTTCAAGTAGTCATATAACAAACAAGCCTAAACCTAAGCCTCTAACCTGTTGGTAATTCTCCATACGAACATACAAAGCATACGCTCACACAATGTGCATTGCCTAACTCTGCACACATTCGATTGCATTTGCACACATGGCGCCCGTCTTGAACGCCGTCGGACTGTTCTCTCTCAATGCATTACCACTATTATTGGTTGGCAAAACTGACCAGATCAGGTTGAAGATGATGATGATGATGATCAATACTAGTGGTAGTAGCAGTAGACAGCTTCAATTGGCTAATCATGCCCGGTAGCGTGCATTATCATTGCCTCCCTCCCCACCACTACGCACGCCACGCTACCAATGATGCACAATCATGATTCATTGATTGTGTGGTGTACACCTTTGAAGATCGTTATTATTAATATTATTGCCTTTTAATAGCTAACCCTTTAAAGATCGGTTTCCACCTATCTTTTTTTTCTTGTCCACGATTGACATCCCAATTTTATATTTTAAAAGGCATGTGTGCGTGAAAGCGCATACGCGTATCGGTGCGTGTAATTTCAATTAAGGTGTTGCACCGAGGAGAGGCTCACTTACCTCACTCAATTGGCATTACTTTACAGATGTGTGCTTGAGCTATAACGGAAATTTCCCATCGTTCCTCTCTCACAAACACACTCCGAGTGCATCGTGTGTAGTGTAGTGTGTAGTACCTACTACTTAATTGATTGCATCTTATGTACTCGAGGGCATGTGTGTGTTTGCGTCTGTGAATGAATCATCATTTTATATGTGTTTTCTGTTTGATTTCTGTTTAATATCAAGAACTTCATTATTGATTTATATTTGTTTTAAATTCTTTATACAGATTTTTGTTTGAGTGTTATCCGCAAACAAGTGGACACGAAATTAAATTGAACTTGAAGACATCCAAATCAAAGTGGATTCGATTTTCATTTGAATGTAAGTTGCTTCAATTTTGTTGTTTGAGTTAGATTTGCTTGATTGCAAACATTTGCCGATTTGTATTTTCCGATGACTTGAAATCATCTTTGATGATTAATTCGAATTTGTCATCACCGGCACTTTGAATTATTAGCCACGTGCGTGCTTGCGTAAACATTAACAGTGTTGCAATAATAACTTTAACAACTTTTCCATTACACATGTAAAGTGACATCTCATTAGTCAATGCACCTGTCTCTCTCACCCATAACTTCCGATTGCTCCTCTCTGCTCGATCTATGTTTAGATCAATTGGCGGCAGTTTTGTTTGATTTTTATGTTTGATTTGTGAGTTGCAGTATCGACATTTGTAATGTTATTGCACACAGTGCAACATCGTGCAGCAACACCTCAGTAACCAAACAAGTTAGCTATCTGGTGTAATGTCCCATTGTACATACAGAGATGACATATTGACGATGTTCTAACTGTGCGAGCGTGCAAATCGATTAGTGTGAGTTGTATGTTGAGTAACCTCTGGCCGTATGACAGTGAATGTGTGAGAGGTGCTTAGGCGTCAACCCCCCAGTGGCCAGAACGATCACAGAATTGATTTGACTCGCCTGTCAATCATGTGATATACATTTTAGTGCCAAACATGAGCAACACCATCAGCATCAGCAGCAGTAGCAGTCAATCATAGATCGATTATTGAACCAGTCGCTCACACTCACACACACACCGAGCAATCGTACACAGCAATTGGGTGCAAGTCACTTAGCAATCGATCAATCAGTCATCATCATCATCGTAGTATGCAAGACACACACAACCAAATGAGCCCTTCCCAGTGTCTGGCAACAAGCATCAACCAGTCACTCACTCACACGGTTCTTCTCAGCCAGTCAATCAATCACCGACTAATCAGTACTGGTAATAATGCAATCATTACCCTTTAGGTGAAAAATTAATTAGCCCCAACACCAATTAGTGCGGAAAAGGATTGTGAGCACTATTACATCACACCCTAAGGTGCACAATCACCTTTGGTTTTGCGTACTCAATGTATCTTCTTTGCCCTGTGAGCAATAGTTCAGTTTTAGTGCAGAGGGCTTGTGTGCATTTGCATATTATGTTCTTTTTATGGACGAAAAGAGTTTTGCATTCGAGGCACAAATAGACAGGATATTTCAATAAAGCTTGTCACTATGATCACATTGATGACTGATACATAATGCTCTCTCTCTCTCTCTCTCTCTCTCTCTCTCTCTCTCTCTCTCTCTCTCTGATGGCATTGCAACAATCACTGTAGCACGTGGTCACTGCGTGATCATTTCTCACCGAATAATGACAAGTTTATTGAGCCTTGAGGCTCGAGTCGATAAATAACCCGACCATATTTGAGTACGTGCACAACCTTCCACTCGTCAATAGACATAATCGAACACTCGACACAGCCGACAAAGGTCGACACAAAAGTGTCCGCATTGGTGGTTGCCTTCTGTTCTATGATTAAGACTCAACATGATGAGAAACTTGCTCTCACTTTCTTGCCTTCAAGAGCACATAACTCATCACTCGATTAACATTCCACAATTTGTTGCTCTCTTTTTGTGTGAGTGCGACATTCAAATCGACATTCAAGCGCACTCGAGTGCTCTTGTTGTTGCTCTTTTTGTGTGAGTTGATTTGCTTCTCAAACATGTTCAATTGCTTGTTGTTTGTCTTGTTGTAGTTGTGTGAAGTGCTCGCACTCAAATAGAAGAACATAATTCATATTAATCGATTGATTTATGATTACATCTATACAGTACTTGCACTTGTGTGAGAGTTCATCGGTAGTGTGTATTTGTGTATGTATGTATGTTTGTGTTTGTATGCAAATGTTATGTTTCGCGGCTTAAATTATGATGAGTTGCTAGTGGAAGGCTCGCATCCAGAATTTATGGCACTCATTCTCTCTCACTTATTGTTGTAAGACTGTTCGCATACGGCAGATTTATTGATTTGTCAATAGATGCTTTGTGTGTGTGTTTTTGTAGCCATTTCCAACTGACATTACAACTAACACTACAACCCCTTCGGCATTCATGCCTAATAACCCACGGTAATTACCCTATCTGTGTGTATGTCAGTGAGCAAACCAGTGCAAACCAGTATGTACCCCATCTTTGAGCCGTCTCTCATCCCGTTTGTCGCTTCACACCAACTTCTTCTCATCACCATTCTCATCCTTTTTCCTGATTCTGCTCTCACTCTCTCCAGTTTTTTCCGGTTGACTGATTCATGCACAGACAGACACACACTGCTTCTCACCCAATCCTTTCCCACCCGATCGATCGATTGGAAATTGAGTCTTTTTGTTGTTTTTGCGCATATATTAGAGCACAAGTTAGTATTAGTGTTAACGTCTATTGAAGTATGCGTGTGAGAATGAGTTTCGTTTCAATCATTCAAAAGCACAAACACAAACAGGTACATGTGTGTGTGTGTGTGTGTGTGTGTGTGTGCAATGTGAGTTACGAGTAGTTTACGAGTAATTGAATTTAAGTAATTGAGTAAATGAACCTTAATCGGTTTGAGCATCATTTCGCTCGAGTGCATGTGCTCACTGAGTCATCTAATTAAAAATTAACGCTCATTAAAGCCACATGGAGACTTGAGAGTAGCGATGTTAAGAGACAGGAGTACAAGACAGGACAGACTCGCAAAGTAGACAAGTGTGACCAATTTAGCATCAAACACACACAGACTCGCATAGTCTTGTTAAGTCACTCTCTCCTACTTGACTCTTGAATGTTATGACGAACTAAAGTGAATAGTAAATTGCTTATTAGTACGTTCTGTGTCTTGTGTGTTCTGTTCAACACTCATCTCAAACACAAATATGCACACACACATCAGCACTTGTGAAGTGAGGAAAGCCGCAAAAGTCTGATTGATTGAGAGGAAGCAAAAACATGAAAACGGTGAGGACAACAAGCACCTTGACAGGTACTTGTCATCGAAAGCAGGCAGGTGCTTTCGAGAGAATGTGTGTGCACTCGGTAGCTTCAATTTATTTTCGGGAAAGAATAATTCACACTGACATAAATAATGCTATTTGGGTGGGTTTTGGTTGTTGTTGTTGTGTTCGCAAAATTGCACAACTTTTGTTCAAAATGTAAGAATTCATTGAATCGTATGACCAAATGCACTTTTGCTATTCATTGAGTACATTCTATTCTAAAGTATAACAGCGTAAACATTTTTCAATCTAAGTCAAATGCCTAGCACAATGATTTGCCATTTCAATGTTCACACACACACAAACACAAATGTGATAGCATCTTTGTGATTAGGATTTTATGCACTTTGAGACTGTGTTGTGCAAACAGTGATTACACAGTGTCAATAGTCGAACAGTACAATAGAGACAATGTATAAAACATATCCCAAATTGACCTAGTAAATGACATTTGTGCGTATACTAGAGTTGAATGAATTAAGCTTGGCTAGACTTGCCGAGAGAGCTACTTCAGTTCAACGACAACCGAAATACCTATTAATAGATCTACTACCTATCCCAAACTATTGTGTTTTAGGTTTTATGGTTTTTCTCTATTCAATAAATAACGGTATTACCTTGACTTTTGAATGTGTGTCTGGCGGTGTATGCTCTTTGTGATTGTGCATTCAATGATTCAATGAATGAATTATTACACATTGCACACAGACAGAGTCATCGATTTCAATAATGACCAATTCGAATGTGCAATCACATACAGTTGAGAGAGTGTTGCGACATAGTAACCGGGAGACAGGTAAAATTTGTGACCTTACTCATAAACTAAATTCGACTAGAAATACTATTCAAATGCCACTTTGTGTGGACCGTAAATTACGTTTTTTGTGTTTTTCGCCGATACTTTATTGATGCTCGTCTCAAGTGTCTTAGCATCATCCTAAATTTCTAAAATTCTCCAAAAATCTCCCTCACTCACTCACTGACCTTTGGGTTTAGTTGCATTTTTGTGTGTCTAGTCGATAAGTATTTGTTGTCTGCTACCTATTGCATGCATCTGCAATGCACACATTCCTCGCATTTAAACAGAGTGATGCTAATGTTGGTGAGTGTTGAGTGTTGAACACAAGTGTTAAAGTCTGTGGTTGGATGTTGGTTGTTGCTTGGACGCTCATAAATAATCATCGCAATCTAACGATTATTGTTTTGCGTGTGTGTGTGTCTGTGTTCGATGCTAATAATGACATCCTTCCACAAAACAGACCGAAAGTCATGCTGCATGTGCGATATGGCTCATTCCGCGTTGTGTTTCTTTCCAACTAGCCATTTATCATCATTTTGTCCAGACTGCGGCCACATAACTAACATTGACTGACGCATTCTTTCTGCAAACACATTTTGATAATTTATGGATTCTCACTAATTTTGCATGTCGGAGTTGATCAGTCCGATCTCACTAGTCAGACTAAATCATGCAAAACGTCCGTTTTGTGTTGACTTGTATGCTCACACTCACTCACTCACAAACACACAAGAATCTCTGACCTTGTGACACTCTTTTGCAAATGATAATGTTTAGTGTTCAAATGCTATTTAAAGGTAATAATCAGTTAGGAGTCGCATTGGGGATTATTAGTGGAGCTATTTCGACTGTGCCTTGTCACAGTTTTCAATCGAACAGTTTTGATTGTGTGTTGTGTTTGAACAAAATAAGCCTTTCGGTCCCTACTTGACTTAACCTTAAATGGCAGCCTCAAACAGTAGTAATCAGTGCGGGCTCACTATATGTTAACTATGATGAGCTTTTGGGGTGCCTGGCTGCCTTAATGATGATAATCATTATTATGTCAAATGATTGTGATCTTCTTCTACTGTTGAGTTGTCTTTTGGTTTGTTTCTTAATTAGATTTGTCACCAGTCACTTGCCACTTGTTCTTCTGTTTTGTTGTTGTTCTTCTTCTTCTTATTGACAGTTTGTCTCGCTGTCGTTCATTGTGTTCTCATCTTGTTTGGTAATTTAGAGTTTACTCACCAGTCCGTTACACTTTACAACTATCATCATCTGTCAAAGTAAATAAGCTCAGTGTAGTTTTCAATTTTGGTGTTTTTTGAAGGTGCTTCTCGTTTCTGCTTTGATGCACCATTAACCTTGCACCTCATTATCATTGCTTGATGGCACACACACCCAACACATCAAACACCACAATAGCTCTCTCGAAAATGAAACGAAAGTATGCAAACGAGTGATGATTAAGTTAATTCAATTACTTTAAAGTTATGTCACTCAAATGCGGAGACTTGTGCAACTTTAAAAGAGCACAATTTTATTGCATTTGACTAATAATAATCACTTATCACAAGCTTTAAAGTTGAGTGAGCACACCACTATTAAGGATTATTCAAATTTTATGGATTAATCAAAGGTTTAAGGTGCACGAGAGAGTAATTGAACTACTTGTCTTTGTGTCGGGGACAGTCAAATTTAAAGTTATTACAACCTTATGACTTGTTTAGATTTAGTCATTTAAATTTGGTTATTTGGGTTTGTTGATTTGGTGTCTCACTGTTTGTTGATTGAAGCTTGTTCCAAGTCATGACGTCTTTCAATTCACTCATCAGTCCACTCACTCTAATCGCAATTAGTGTTTTAGCTTTACATTAACATGCATGCGTACACACACACACAGCAACAACCTTTACATCGTAATCAGCTAATTTAACTCTTTCTCAGGTCATTCTCATTCTAAACTTAACTGAGAGAAAGACATTTGTCATGGGGATGCCTTTTGGTGTTTTGCTTTGTTTTTTCTCGAGAAGCTCAATCATTAGCATTACAGTTACATTGCCTCTGTATTGTATTGTGTGTTATGTGTTGTGTTACATAACCAAGTTATGTCTTTTGTTGTATGTTTCTCTCGTATTTTGTTCTTCTTTTTGCTGTCTCGGGATGTTCCATTTGTATTTGCATGAGTGTGCGTGCGTGTGTGTGTGTGTTGAGTATGTGTGACGTGTGGCATTGCTCAACATTCACCATCGCCAACCTCTACGGCGACGACCATGTCCGGCCAAATTATTGATAAATTAGCGCATTGCACAGATTGTGCCTTTGACAGTGAGCGCGCGCACTCTGTGACCACACGATAGTCAGTCATCACCATCTCATTGCAATCTCGAATCTCTCAAATAGTCGTTAGACGATGGTGCTTGGCATTGTTGGGATGCCAATGAAGAGAGTCCAGTGCAATCGCGCAGTTGTGATGGGTTACGATCATATTTGTGATTACTGTACTCTACTATACAACGCTGTGAGTGAGTGACAATACTGAGTAGATTGACTTACTGTGAGTGAGTGACATTCCTTGGACTACCACGTTGCTGTTTAAAGTGTGTGCTTTTATGTGTGTGTACTCGTGAGTGTCCCAGAAAGCATTGAACCGACTTTAATTTTGTGCCTGCTTCAGCTCTGTGTGTGCCACTTCAAGTAAGTTCACGTTTGCATCGAATCTAGATCGGATGTATGATTTGTTTGATCCTGTGTGCTTCTGATCGTGTGTTGTTCCTCAGGTAACCTCACTCACATGCAATGCATCTGTTTGTGTTGTCAGGTGTTGGCGTGTAATGTGTTGACTGAACTTTCTTTCGACCAACTTTCATCATCACTCACTCACAATTGTAATTTAACTTTTAATTCAATTTTCAACACCAAAAAGCGCACGCGAATTTGTCATGCATTGTCATGACTTGTCATGACTTGTCATCCGGAATGCATTCGGATGTATGGGAGAAGCACACAGACACACAATCTTGCCTGTGCATGCCTCCGGAAAACACACAAATTGACAAATTTCCGATTGTGAATTTCTGTGTTAAATCTGCTTGTTGAATTGCGAAACTGTAAATCTGTTTGTATCCCGGTGTTTTCTCGTATGTGTGCGTGCGTGTATGCTCTTGTAGTTTAGGGGTTATGTAAAGACAAATGTGTAAAGTTACTTTGCGTAGGAGACGAGTGAGTCTATTTGTGTGTGCGATCTCTGCCAAAACGAATTACATTCACTAATTGCCTTCATTTACATCACACGCGATTGCATCATCATTGTGTGCGTTTGTGTGTGTACGACTGCCATTTGTGTGTTGCATCAAGTTTCGCGTGAGAGTGAGCGAGAGCCAAATCACAAACGGAGACGACGTGCCAGGAAAGCCTAATTATCACACTATTTGGTCAGTGAAACTATGTACATACATGCACACACACACACACACTCACTTTCCTTGAATGGACACACTTTTGAATGTGTGTGATGAGTCGACTTTGAATGAGCTGAGTGTGTTACGAGATTTGTATGTTTTGTGAGCTTGTATGCACAAATTCATTAATCACATTTATCGACTTGTCAACTTGTAATATTATGCTAATCTAATGATGTCGTTTAGGTGATTTTAACAATAATAATATTTGAAAGGGGGACTTTTCCCTTCAACTTGCCTAATCGTTCACGGACGCTAATTTGTTAGGATCGTTTTTGACTTGTGGAAAGTTTGTTCCTTGTTGTATGGTTGCCTTCATATCTGCTCGCATCTCGACGTCGTTGTTGTTGTTTATCGATACATACAGTGCAACACTCATGTGGTTCGTGTTTGCTTTTTGGTTTTTGCTGATAACATGACTCACATTGTGTCACCTGACCAGTAGACTAGTAGATTGTGTGTCTCGATTGTGTCTGTGTGACTGGTTTCCTGTTTTCTCTAATCTATATGCAAACAATAACACACACACACATACCAAATGTTATTCGTACATTCGAGTTTGTTTGTGTGTACGGAAACATTCGGGTACATTGAGTTAGAGTTTTCCTGGTTTAGCTATTTGATGATGTTTTGTTATTGGTATTGGTACTCTGCATGACCTAAAGCTACTGCACATCAACATTTAGCTGTTCGTGACCTTTAGCAAATTGCCTCAACTTTGTTATTTATAGTAATAACCTTAGTCTCACACCATCACACCATAACCACGATTTTGTGTTATTGCCCAAAATCACACATTCGCACACAAACGCGCGCACACAATCTCGGGCTTTTCCTTAATTTGATCTTCTTTTTCTGTTTTCGTTGATGTGTGTTCTACTATTGCACACACACACACACAACACACAATCAATCGCACATGCACGGCCAGATCTAATCTAATCGAGCCAACCGGCAAATCTCACATCAAAGCGCACTTGGCGCCAATGCATCGGACGCCATCATGTTTTCGTGTGTGCATCATCATCATCGTGCAGCGTAAACACGTTTGACACATTTTCATCACTTTGTGCTTGTGTGTGTGTGTGTGTGTGTGTGTTTATATCTGAGTCTGTTCATAGTTCGTTTTCAATCAGTCCTGTGCACCGGCACACACACACACACACACACACACACTCACGTTGTTGATTGTTGTAGTCTATCAATCTAGTAACCTCGATGTCGTGGTGTACATCCAGGCATAGTTGTACATACCAAATAGATTGATTACCACGTGATGTTTCGCTATGTTCACTCATTATTAGATTATCCATTGGTTCAGTACTGAGAGTGTGTGTCGGTCTAAATGTATGTGCCATACATCACATACATACAGAAATATACACACACAAAAGCAGCACCAATCATGACAACCAAATTATTGGCCAACCAACCGGCCGGGCGACACAAAATGGCATGCACTGCACTAGACATTGTCGGATACGGTGAGTCTCATTTCCACATTTGCATTTGAGACTTTGTGTGTGTGTGTGTGTGTGTGTTTGCGTTGTGTAATAGCAACAATTTGCATTTCTATTAACTGTACAATAGAGATAGTCAATCCAATCCAGATATAACAGGTATAATATAATTTCAATATTTGTCTAGCTCACAATAATGGTAGTAGTCCATTGACTTGTTCGCATAGTACCATTGGGGTGCACACTGTGCTGTTGCTGTTGATGCTGTAGCTGTCGAAAGTACATTTTCAATTAGTTCGCTGTTCCGTTCATTGTTCTCCTCATTTCACAAAACCGACAAACGCTAAATGGCTCAATTCGCCAACATGCTAATTGTTATTATTCAATTAGTATCACACTGGGTGCACTTGTCCAAATTGTTTAATTTTAATAACCGCAGGTCAGTTTCACTGTTCAATGATGCGTTTCAAGGTGTTTGGGCATTCGATTTGAATGATAGTTACATCTGATTATGATCTTTCATTTATCATGGAACCTAAGTTGATCCAAATGCCTCTCGCAATTGGTTCCATATTACTAAATCCAATTTCATTTTGCAACTTCTTTTCCTACTTTCTCGATTGATGCACCCAAGACAGGCGCGCGCAATGACATTTTCGGTTCGTCGAGTGCATCCATACTTTGTGTGCATGTCCAGTTTCACTTTCCTTTGTTATTCATCATCATCATCATCATCTCAATTAGTCAAATTGAGCATTGAGCACTAACTCATCTAATCATTTTTTGCTCTTCTTTTGTCTCCTAACTCTCCTTATCACACTTTTACAATGATAATTGCTCTTTCAATGTCTATGTATGTGTGTGTGTGTGTGCAATTAAGTAATCTCGAGACAGCAGACACGGACAAAACATCCTAATAATAATGCAATTATATATGTTGTGATGATGTTGTATACTACAAGGTGGCACAGAATGATGTAGATTTGACAAATCTGGTGCTAACTGTGCACTCGTTTGTATGTCAACTTTTAGGGTACATTCTGTAGTACCCATGTCCCACAAAAAGGCACCTTTATTGTATTGTATATACATTGTCATATCCTTGTGGCACATGCAATAAACCCGAGAGAATATTATTACGAACCATATGCCCGCACATTTATTGCACACACCATGCAATCGTGTACTTTGAGTTGGTGTGAGCTATTGAGCTAATCGATCGAGAATTTTCCATGCCATATTTGTCAATATTGTTTGTCACCAAAGAGCAATAAGCTAAATCAATGTATCAATTTATTGGCGCCGTTTCAAGCTCTGTCTATTTTGGGAATCATTTTTGGGAGATCACTTTATTGTTTCTCTCGTTGACTTTTTTTCTATCTCACTGCTCAGTCCAACTCGAGTTTGTTGTTGTCTTATCAAATCTCCCAACTCTCTCACTCTCACTCACTCTTTCCTTTGTGTCGTCTGTTCCTCCTTATCATACTTTATATCTATATGATCACTAATATATACACTCTCAACACAACACAGAGTGCCTCACCAATCTCGTTTTGGTCTGCTCTATCTCTCTGCAATAATGAACTAATAAATTCTTGAGATTCTTCTAATAATCAGGTTGGTGGGATGATGAGATTGTGAGTGTGTCTCGGTGTCTGTAATTATATATAACAAGAGACAATTGAAATACTCGCTCATCTTGATAACTGCCCGACATAGTTCAGTTATTATATTACGCTGCGTGACGTAGTATATTAGCCAACTTGTAAGTTTCGCTTTAAGTAGCAACTCGAACCTAAACATCCGAGACTAAGTGTCCGAACCAAAATGTCTTTCACTTTGCGTTCCAACTAAAGTCGATGATCTTGATCCAAGCTCAATCCTTTGTAAAAACACATTTGTACCTGCTATTTGTCAACTGTCTTATCACCCAACAATTTCATTTGTATTTGAGTCCGAACAATGTTTCTCATCTTTGTCTTTTCGATATTGTCTTAAATTGTCTCGTTCTCTCTCTCTCTCTCTCTCTCTCTCTCTCTCTCTCTCTCTCTCTCTCTCTCTCTCTCTCTCTCTCTCTCTCTCTCTCTCTCTCTCTCTCTCTCTCTCTCTCTCTCTCTCTCTGCCTTGTCTTTCCCCTTCGTCAAGTGCACACACACAAAGTCACACATACACCGAACGGACACATTGTGGGCAATAAACCTGTCTAAGAGTCTGTCTGTTGCTGTCTCATCTCACCTTTTTGAGCATAGCCACACTAAAGCACAATCGTCGTCTGCAGCAGCACCATCACCATCAGATGACACCTTTCGACTTTTTGGTGTGTGCCAATCAGTCAACGAGTCAGTCAGTCAGTCTGTAAGTCAGTCAGTCAGTTAGTGAGACTCGGGCGCATTGTTATATTGTTTTACGGCACTCTCGAGCACAATGTGTTGAGTTGTGTGTGCTGTGTGTGCTGTGTTGAGTGAAGCTCATTAATTAATACCTTGCTCATTGTCGCTGCTGCCGCTGCTGTCGTTGCTGTTAGCTCTACTTTGTGTCTGGCGCTTGAAGAAAACGAAGAAGACGACGAAACAGCCAAAGTATCGTCATCAAGATCCTGCCGGCGATCCATCCTTCTGTCTGTCTGTCTCTCTCGCGGTGTGTCTCACTCACACGACTAACCAATGGTGTCCTTATCGCGATTTGGTGTTACCGCATGTTGACCGCCTAACCCAATGTTTGCTATCTAATCGTTCCATTTGTTTGTGTGTGCTGTGTGTTGTGTTGTGTTGTGTTGTGTTCATTCGATCGTTTGTTCGTATTACTTTCCGGGGGCTACGTTCAAAAGGAGTCAGCTCACGAGCTCAGCTGTCTTTTGTTTCTGTTTTTTGTGTGCCACTGGCATTTGAACGTATATAACACTACCACGAGTAAGTCTCACTCTTAACTCAACGCATTTCACTCACAAAATGTGTGTGCATTTGAGTGCGCTTTTAGTCGACGACAAAGTGCGATTAGAAGTATAGACAGACAGACAAACAATAGACACAGACACAGACAGAGGCACAAACACAGTTAGAGAGTTAGTCTGTTTGACCTGTTGCGAACTGTTCACTCAAAGTGCACAGTACACAACACTTCACTAATGACCCTAATGATGACATCGATTGTTTTGCATAATTGAACTGCTCGTTTGCCTTTGCCTTGGCCAATCGCAAAGAGAGCGTCATCCTTTTGGACATGCCAATTTCATAGTTAGCCGGCAATTGTCGACAAATGATTCACTTATGTGTGTCTGTTTGTTGTGTGCGTTACTTGTGAACTTTGTTTCTCCTTCAGACGCATTGGCCACTTCAATCGATAGTCCTAAGAGCGAGAGAGTGAGCGAGCGAACGCACTCGATCGGAAATGAGACGTCAAAGTCTTTCAGCGTTCATTTTGATGATAAGATGATGATGAAGAAGGCATCGCATTACACTAGTATTACCATTAAGGGTGTCCACTATGGTCTGTTTACTATGTTCTCTGTGCTTACCAGTGCGAGTGTTCTTATCAACGTTGAGTGATAAACCCATCAAGTTGACTTGACAGGTCTGCTGTGTGAGTCATCATCATCCTCTTCTTGAGACGAAACAACAGCGACCACTTTCGTTTTGTTTCACTCGTCTGTGTGTGTGTTTGAGTGCACATATTAGTTGATTGTTATTTTAAGAGTTTTCACGCAACTCAACCTGACACATTTGGCATTAACCTAACTAACTAACTAATATATTGACGTAACACTTAATCCATACAACACTTTACGTTGCCTTAATCCTCCTCATCATCACTCGATCATTATGTAAGTGTCACTGTGTATAACATGCTTATAATTGGGTGTAGGTTGTGTTGTCCTTTTTGTTGTCCGCGGAAGTGGTCGGTTCAATCCTCGTGCACTCGACGCAAAATAATATTTCAAAAATATTTCAATACTATGATGACACTGAGACACACGTAAAGTGACTTTTTGTCATATCTACAGACATCAATCGTTTGTAGTTGTTGCTTATCACTTGTGAGAGTGTGAGTGCGTGCCAAGAGTGTGTCACACTGTTTGTGTGTGCCACTAGCCACGCTACACAACCAACACAACCAAACAGGCAAAATGCCTCAATTATCACACATTGGTCCATTTGATATTAACTGTATGTGTGAGTTCTTGCTGGTGACTTATGCTGTTTAGTGATGCTGCCGCCACCGCTACTTCTGCTGCCGGCCTGGAGCAATTGGCACCGCCAGAGGTGTCGCGTACAGCACACACATTGAAAGACACCGACCGGCCAAATTAACCGTAATCTCTTGGTTGTGTGTGTGTGTCTGTGTGTGTGGCGACTGTGCAATGACGATCATAATGATTATGACGATGTTGATGATGAGTGAGTGAGTGAGTGTGTGCTCTAACCGACGCCAACGATTGTACGTGGTCGTGGTGGTGTGTGTGGTGTAGTAGATGTCGCAGACCAGTCAGTGACGTGCCATTGCCTGAGTAGTAGAGCTGATCTCACTTGTGTGCACATTTAGCCACTAAAGTCTGTCTGCCTTAGTCACAACTATTAGTTGGTCTATTAGTTGGCTGTTGGTTGTACGGTCGGTTGCCTCATTCGACAATCACCATCCACTTGCAGTGTGAGTTGTGTGTGTGTGTGTGCTTGTGCGTGTGTTTGAGTCCATCTCCGATCGTCATCTCATCGGTCGACTGCTCTTTGTTAGTGTCTTTGTGAGTGTGTCTGTGTCTGTGTGTAGTACCTCTCTCCTCTCTTTTGTACTACTCTCACTGATGGTTTTGTTGTTTTGTGCCTGTGAAGATCGAGTGTCCGACATCTGCACAACTACAAACCAGCATCGAACCATCCAACCGTCACCGACAGACATCGGAGACGTCTCAATTTCCCGCCTCACACTATCGACTAACCAACTAACTCACTCACCAACAAGTCACTCTCACTATCTATCTCTCTTCATTTCCCACAAGTCAATCTGTGTCTGTGAGTGTCCACTCTCTTCTTTCCCTCTCCCCTCTCTCCTCTCTCACCAAACCCAAATCTGTCTTCATCAGTCGCCTCACTTTCGTCTGTTCACTCCCAAACCCCATTTTCTGGTGCTTTGACCTACATACCTTAACCGCCTCAAACTAAACCCAAAACTAATGACCAATTTCCGTGTTTCCTTTATTTTGATTAACCAAAGTCGATTAATCTAAATCTTCTCGATTTGATTGATCTATCTTTGATTGATAAGGCTTCTTATCGTAATTTCGATTTCCTGAGCGTCATCACTTTTCGAGATAGTCTTCACTAGTCTTATTAGCATCACTTGTAGATTGTGATTTCTCTGTAGATTTTGCGTGTTTCACCAGTTTGTGTAGAAATGCCATTTGATGTATTCCGCCAATTAGTTGTCTTTGCTAATATTCATTTTGTTATCGCCCCAACAGTCAATCCACGCACAATTCACCAGTTGACCTTTGTACCGTAATTGGTTGATCAGCCAACATTATCTCATCATCCTCCACACTCTCTGACCACATCCCAGCACCACAACATCATCCAAAATGCCTCGAGCAATCAACGTGCGCGTCACCACGATGGACGCCGAGTTGGAGTTTGCCATCCAACCGAGCACCACTGGCAAGCAACTGTTTGACCAGGTGGTGAAGACCATTGGCCTCCGTGAGATTTGGTTCTTTGGCCTGCAGTACATCGACTCGAAAGGCTTTCCCACCTGGCTCAAGCTCAACAAGAAGGTGATGAACCAGGACGTGAAGAAAGACAATCCACTGCAGTTCAAATTCCGTGCCAAATTCTTCCCCGAGGACGTGTCCGAGGAGATCATTCAGGATATCACCTTGGTAAGTTGCACTTGTGTTTGCATCAGCTGTTCACTAGCACAGTGGTTCTCCTTGAAATTGATTAATGATTAGAAATAATGAGATTAGATAGAATCGATAGAGTAGATGTGTTTGAACAGTTGTGCAGTGATTGAACAGGACTCGTTTGAAGTGTTCAAATTCAAACAGAAGCTAGTCGACACATCATTAACGATTGTGAACAGTCTTTTGTATAGAATTCTGACTCAAGGCCTGAGGATTCATTAGCATTTTATATCACAATATGTATGCAATGTATGCCATTGGGTTAGATTTGTTCAAGGATAAGTAGACAATTGTACAATTTGGGTAAAGGTCAGATATGTATCGAGTGAGAGTTCTATTCGCAATTGTCTCCATTCTATTCCTAATTCTCGTATCTCATTTTTCCCTTCAGCGTCTGTTCTATCTGCAAGTGAAGAACGGTATCCTCAGTGACGAGATCTACTGTCCCCCCGAAACGTGTGTCCTGTTGGCGTCGTACGCTGTCCAAGCCAAGTACGGCGACTACAATGCCGATCTGCACAAGGAGAACAGTCTCCAGAATGACCGACTCTTGCCCCAACGTGTGTCTGATCAGCACAAGCTCACCCGCGAACAGTGGGAGGAACGGATCACCAACTGGTGGAACGAACACAAAGGCATGGCTCGTGAGGAGGCCATGATGGAGTATCTGAAGATTGCTCAAGATCTCGAGATGTACGGCGTGAACTACTTTGAGATCAAGAACAAGAAGGGCACCGAACTGTGGCTCGGTGTGGACGCACTTGGACTGAACATCTACGAAAAGGACGACAAACTGTCGCCCAAGATTGGTTTCCCCTGGAGTGAGATCCGTAACATCTCCTTCAATGACAAGAGATTCGTGATCAAGCCCATTGACAAGAAGGCGCGTGACTTTGTCTTCATTGCTCCGCGTTTGAGAATCAACAAACGAATCCTGGCTCTGTGCATGGGCAACCACGAGCTCTACATGCGACGTCGCAAGCCCGACACCATCGAGGTCCAACAGATGAAGGTGAGTGTTTGAAGTTGATTTTGAATGTCCATTCTAATGTTTCACTCGTTCATTTCAGGCCCAAGCCAAGGAGGAAAAGGTCTCTAAGCAACAGGAACGCGAAAAGCTCCGAAAGGAAATCCAAGCTCGCGAACAAGCCGAGAAGAAACAGTTGGAGTATGCAGAGCGCATCAAGTTGATGCAAGAGGAGATCGAACGTCGTCAACGCGACCTACTCGAGGCCCAAGACCAAATCCGTCGTCTCGAGGAGCAACTCCGCCTGGTGCAGGTGGCCAAGGAGGACATGGAGAAGCGCCAGAAGGAGCTCGAGGAGCTGTACGCCAAGTTGGCCGAGTCAAAGGCACTCGAAAAGGAGGAACGCGAGAAGTTGGAAGAGGAAGTTCGAATCAAGCAAGAGGAATTTGAACGTGTCCAAAAAGAGGTCCAGGAGAAGGACGAGGAGACCAGACGACTGCAGGAGGAGGTGGAGGAGGCTCGTCGCCGACAGGAGACCGCCGCAGCAGCGTTGATCGCCGCCGCCACACCGCAACATCATCACGTCAAGGAGAACGACCAAGACGAGAACGACGACGAATTGATGAACGGTGATGGTACGAGCCAGTCCGATGGTACTACTACTTCGCAGTGGGCATTGACCGAGAGAGCCCACAAGGCATACTAACACTCGGCAGTGTTCGATGCGCCTCATCTGCTCGTGAATGTACTAACACTTTGTTTGCCTCCAACAGTTGAAGTCCAGTTCAACGGTGACTCGGACAGCGCCATCGATGTGCCTCGACCCGAAGAGGACCGTGAGACTGAGGTGTCTAAGAAGAAGGACCTGCAAGAGCAGCTCAAGGTAAGCCATTGCCGTGTTGAACCAAAAGTGCAACCAAACTAATACATCTCGTTTCTCTTTGTAGCAATTGAGCAAAGACCTTGCCATGAACAAGGACGACACCAAGGTTACCAAGAACGACATGCTTCACCAGGAGAACGTGAAGATGGGCCGAGACAAGTACAAGACCTTGAGAGAGATCCGAAAGGGCAACACGATGCGACGTGTGGACTACTTCGAGAACATGTAAACAGCCATCAGTGCAGTGTCGTAGACCAAACAAATGTGGACTTTGATCAACCGAACGCTCTCCCTCTTCGTCACCTACCTTCAATCACCTACATCCAAGCACACACACACACACAAACACACAGACACACACACCTTCACCTTGTAATCCAATAGAACCAATGCCTTGATGTCAACAAGCTTCTCTATTCAAAGCCTCTATTTAACTAACTTTATTAATATTTTTTCTTATATAAATCAATCTTAAGTACTCTATTATTATTACAAAACCTCTCTAAATCTCGATCAGCCGCACATATATAACGTAACGTAACTACTTCATCACTTCCTTGATGCACTCTTGAGCACACAAGCACAAGCACACTCACACGTTCACACTATTTATAATCTAAATTTCGTATGTTCGGTGAAGGGATGTGCCCCTCTCCACCTACCTGACCACACACACACACCCAACACATGTCCACGAGTGACCATCCAAGAAATGACTATATTTTTATATATTTATTATCTTATACTTTATCATTTTATCTCGATATGATCTAACAAGCATACACAAATGTAGACAGTACACAGTAGAACACAACACAACACACAATGATTTGATATGTCTTGTCCCTCAGAGCATCGTTCTCTCCCTTTTCAATCTTGTTCTTATATCTTATCATTTGAATATTTAAACAATCTTTATATTATTATTATTATTATTACATTCTTTATCTCGCCTCCTTCTACTTTTTTTCTTTTTTCGTAAGTATTATATGAAATGATAATGTCCATACAAACACACACACACACTCGAACACACACACAGACAAGTTGCGTTATACGAATACGATTTATTATTGTGGTTATTACTTATTACTTATTATTATTAAATGATTCATGTTAAGCCGATTTGGTGTAGATTATTCTGATGGTGATGATGATGAAAGTGAGATTGTGATTGATTGATCTATTATGAGTTGAGGCTAAATATGTTCACTGTCACTTGGAGTGAGCCATTAGGCCATGTATGGTGTGCCAGTGCACTCGCGTCATCTACACCTTCGATCTGAGCAGTACCGGCAGCGTTCGCGTTACCTCGGTCGGCCTCGCTAATTAGTTAGCCTTCTCGTGCCATCATGGCCATTTCGGGTTTATGTTGGACCGAGCATTAGAACACCGCACACTGTACCTCGGTCGGCCTCGCTAATTAGCTTGCCTTCTCGTGCCATCATGGCCATTTCGGGTTTATGTTGGACCGAGCATTAGAACACCGCACACTGTACCTCGGTCGGCCTCGCTAATTAGTTTGCCTTCTCGTGCCATCATGGCCATTTCGGGTTTATGTTGGACCAAGCCGGAGAGCATCTCCCACTGTACCTCGGTCGGCCTCGCTAATTAGTTTGCCTTCTCGTGCCATCATGGCCATTTCGGGTTTATGTTGGACCGAGCATTAGAACACCGCACACTGTACCTCGGTCGGCCTCGCTAATTAGCTTGCCTTCTCGTGCCATCATGGCCATTTCGGGTTTATGTTGGACCAAGCCGGAGAGCATCTCCCACTGTACCTCGGTCGGCCTCGCTAATTAGTTTTCCTTCTCGTGCCATCATGGCCATTTCGGGTTTATGTTGGACCAAGCCGGAGAGCATCTCCCACTGTATCTCGGTCGGCCTTTCTCATTAGTTTTCCTTCTCGTGCCATCATGGCCATTTCGGGTTTATGTTGGACCGAACAGGAGAACACCGCACACTGTACCTCGGTCGGTCTCGCTAATTAGTTTGCCTTCTCGTGCCATCATGGCCATTTCGGGTTTATATGACCTGACGGGCTTTTTACCTGCAATAGATCGGTTGGCAGTGACAGTGAGATGGCACACGAGACAGTGCCCGCACCACACTTGCAAGCACAAGCATTGCATGTAGATTTGAGCGAACACAGACTCGGCACACACAAACACACGATCATCTCTCGAAGTGTTTGTTCGTCTGTTCAGAGCTGTTGAAAAAGTCATGTATAATTGGAACACTTGGTCTGGTTGGGTGAAGTAGGTGTGAACAATACTCTGCAACAACAAGTTTGGGTTAATTAGATCAATAAACAAGAAAAGCCACACTTACCGCAACACGATTTCACACTTTGTGACTGATAGTGTTCAACCTTATGCAAAACCATTCCAACTGGATGTTTGTTTGATCCAAAACAACAAGCAATGCTCACTAGTGCACTGAGTTAAGCTCACTGTTGTTGTGTAACTAGCCAAATACAAAGAACAACAATTAATAACAAATTGACTATTCGTACCAGTGTGGATGCATTGAAAGCACAGACAGGCAAGTCTCAATTATGTTGTTATTTGGTGTGCCTTTTGATTTTGATCAAATAGAAAGTGAAGCTAGTAAAGTGAAAGCATATTATATTTGACATGTCATCGACTCAAACACATGCACTCGGTCTAAATCGATTGATTTAGTCATTTGTGAACTAGTGGACCATTCGATCAAGCAAGCAATGCAGTGAAGTATGCAAACACATTACGGCCTATAGAGTTTCACTGATTTTGAGGAAAATGAACTGTTCCACTTTTACTATGCGTGAACCATTGGGCCAAACAAAGTGAGGTGAACTAGTTAAGTAAAGTAGGTGTGGACAATACTTTGCAACACAAGTTTGGGTCAATTAGATCAATAAACAAGAAAAAGCCACACTTAATAATATCAAAGGGCAATGAAATGGGAGAGGGCATTTGCATTACGTACCAGAAAGACGCAAGTGATGACGAGAATGTGATTGACTGGCCACACAAAAATGACGACCACAAAAATGACACGACTATGATATCATGATACCAAAGAGTCGATTCTAGTGGATGAATTGACCAGTAATCTGATTCGATCAGAATTGTCCACACAGCCAATCTCCACATATGTGTGGATAGCAAGTGATGAGTGAAAAAGAAAGTCAAAACAGCAGCAGCAGCCTCACCATCATGAGGTGGCCAACACACTTCTAATGCACTGGTCGCAGTCGTTTGCTGTTTAGTTTGGTGCACAGACAAACACAGAGTGCGATCAGTCACGATGGCGAGTGGTGCGTGAGTGAGTGTAGAGTAATCACTCAAATGCATTTTATCAGATTGGTAGAGTAGATTTAGATGATTTAAATAAACAAACATACTCAGACATATAACAGACACTATTATCTGAGTTTGTTTGATATTGATTGAGGCTCATTTGAATATTCTGAGCAGTTGGCCATTTAGCCTATGCCACACCGAGCACCGAGCATGGCACACTACGACAGGACTAGACACTGAACACAGTCACTTTTGACAGAATGTAACCGCGTACAAATTCTTCTCAGTCGTCGATCTCACAAATAACACAATCAAATAAGTTCAATCGAATCGGAATCAAATTCCATTTGTGGGGCAATGTAGATGTTGCAATGATTTGGTGGTGTGTCGGCAGCATGACTTCAGCAGGTGAGACAGAGCTGCTAAAACATAATCAAATGGCCAACAGCGCAAACACTCGCCCACACTTGTCAAAACAATCTCGACCAGTGCCATACTCAGCACGAGTCAATGTTGATTGGTGAGTGTTGTTTGCCCGGAAAATACCTCTTTTGGAAAAATATTTCTCATTTGAACACAATTGACTCTAAGACCGCGAGTCATTAAACGCAACTCAACCAAATTTCATTGCCAGCAATAATCTAGATAACATGATCACTGTTGACCGACACATTGCATCACTGGTTGCACTCTCATTGTTTGGAGAGTTACTCGCTTGCACAAACACCAAAATGAATGATCGTCCACTTGGCAAAACACAAACAAAAGATCAACCGGCTGACCTCACCCAACACAACTCGCCTCTAGTAAGTGAGCAATGGCATTTGCTAATACAACACTTTGGCTGAAAGTAAGTCATTACGAACCATATGATCTGATTAGTGGAACAAAGTTGATTCATCTTTGAACAAGTTCTTGGGACAAGTAACGCTGCTCAATGTCTATTCAGTTGGACACCTTCCAGATAGCATTCACAAAGTCTTGGCGAACGTTCTTGTAATGCAGATAGTAGGCATGCTCTTACACGTCAATGCCAAACAGGGGCACAAGTCCTGTGGTTGGTTCCAATTGGGTCCTGATTTGGAAAGGCAACTGCACGCAAACGGCCACTGACTAGGCACCCACAGAGTCAAGCCCATCCTGAGTCCTGCACATCCAGTGCTTACAGTCGAACCTTCAGGTTCTCGAGTTAGCCAAAGTCAGCGTTGATTGCTTTGAGTAGATCGCGACTTGGTGCGCCACCGTTGGGTGATAAATTCTGCCAGAAGATCGAGTGGTTAATGTGAACACAAACACATACCATACATTGTGAGTAGTTGAGTAACCACAAGCACCACCGCCAATACAATGCACACACAACTTGATCATCATCGCCCTTACCACCACCTCCATAGCGCGCAGCCTTCTCTTGAACCACTCGGCGCTACTGATTGGAAACAACCGAACCAAATTAGTCCAACCGAACCGGACTCAAATGCAATTTGTGGGACAGCTCAACCTTTACTTATCCGATGTTAATCCTTCTGGTGGATTGTACTTCTATTTATCGCACACCAAAGTCTAGGTGCTGTCGGCTGGGCAGGTGGTGTTGATGCAGTCCAAATGCACAATCAGGTCGACATTGACCTGGTCATGCTGGCCATTCAATTCGGTGGCAGCCACAGGTCGAATAGTTGTTGGCGAATGTGTTGGTTGCGGCGGTACAGTTCAACGTCCAAATGTCCCCTCAGATCGACATTGATCAGACAATGCTCGCCATTCAATTCGGTTACTCACCAAAGTCTAAGTTCTGTCTGCTGTGCGGTTATTGCTTGGTGCAGTTTGTTCTCCAAATATCTTTCAACTCGATGGTCTTTTCACATTAACTTATTTGGGAATATAAGTATTTGTATTTTCGTTATTGGACATCCAAGTAGTACCGCCGCCTCACTAACAGAAGCGGCATCCAATGCAGCATTGCGTCAACGTCCACTGTTCTGGCGCGTAGTTGACAAATCTTGAATTACTAGAGAACTGGGCTAATTAATTAGAAAGTGAAATAAACAAAAATATTGATTAGTGTTGCCAAAGGGTAAAGCTCAAATGACATGCACGCACACAATGTGCCTCATTACAGTCTACTGTTGTTAAAGTAATTGAGCAATGATACCTTACAAGATTACCATACAAGATTTAGGCTTAGCAGCAGAATGGTTCGGGATCAATTACCGAAGTGTCTGGCTGTGGGAGATAAAACCGCATTACGGCCACAGCCTTGACCAGTCAGTCAACTGCGGCGCATCTTGCTCAAAGTGCAATTTAGCACTAAAGCAGGCCAGAGACCAGAGTGTGGACATTGTTCAATGAGCATTACTTCAGGTCGACCGCTTGATTTATTGCACGAACAAATATGCAGGTTTGAATGGACAATAACAGATCTCTTTGGCATGATCTTGACTAGTGTTAGTGTTCAAAGTAGTGACAATTTCATTACACAAACCTCGCCGAGCTCACTGATTACCCGCTCGGCAGTGACATTTCTCTCAACTGGCCATCACATCGCACTCGATCTGTTCGGTTCAACTCGTAGTCTGTGTTGTCACTTTGATTGCAAGTTGGCGAGAGCTCTTAAGTTCATCTTTGTGTTGTGTCGGTGTGTTGTGCTTTGAGTTGCCTCTTTACTTGATCATCAATAGGTTCAGCTCAATTCATTCGAAACAGATCACTTTTGTGCAGTCAGACATTATATCATTTATTTTTCTATCAATACAGCAAATTAGACCAACATGATAATCTTACGAAGTGACAAAGTCTACTGTTTTAGATTGTGTTTGGTGCGGAGCAACGGCGACAGTGAACATTTACAACGACCGGGCTGTGTGTTGAGTGCAGAAGAGAACTCGAGTAGACTCACCACATCTACACAACGCGAACGCTTCGGCAGCGAACATATATTTGCTGCAGTCGAGAAGAGGAGAGAAACACAAAATGTGCGAAAACGCGACCGAGAGTTTTCTCTTTCTCTCTCGTTGATTTGTGCGTTTCGCATTTGCAGTTTGTATGTGGATGGTTGTCGAATGCTACTTGTTTAACTGTAGAAAACTTATATTTACTGACATATACGTTGATGTATGAATTTATAAGTTTTGATTAACAAAATTGTCGGTATTAATTAAGTATGAGGACTAGTTCCTATACTATGACATCGAATATTTGAATTCTTATTGATATTCGTGTGTAGTCAGAGACATTTTGCAATTGAAGGCAAATAAATTTAAATTTGTGAAATCTCAGTTTTAGTTAAATTTACGGTAACCAGCACTTTGAATCTGTGATCAAAACAGATACGAAGCGATCGAGTACAAAAGCCAACTGTAAGTTTCCCACAAAGCTGTCCATTGATGTGAGTGTGTTACTCATCAATCGATTGGAACTGTTTTATCACTTCACTCGTTTCTTGCCTCTCATTTACTAACGTCGATTGCATTATTCCAGTGAAAATCACTTCGACCAGTCGTTGCCAGTATCGGGCATTTTGCTTTTTGACTTGCCACTTCACTCGTTTCTTGCCTCTCACTTTCGGAACATCGATTTACATGATTCTTGCACCGAACGTAATCGGTCGGTAATCTTTCCCTTTGTGTGGACCAAATAAGCCCATATTGGAACACAAAATGTCAAAGGATACTTGGACGATAGAAGACAATGAGACATACACCAACGACACCAAAGTGGACGTGAAAAAAGCATAGACAAGACATGGACGACACCATCAAGAAGGCACGACAGTCTGGCCAAACGCACCAAATCTGAGAGCACTCACACACAGTCTGGGTGTGCAAAATTGAACAATGTTAGTTGTGTAATGTCAAATCAAATGGACTTACCAGAACGACACCAGTGAGAACGTGAAGGAGATTGACAAACCACCAAAGAAAGGCGACACAAAAGAGACATGACTGTGATATCATGATACCAACGAGTAGTGGACGACTTGACCGGTGATGTGTCTTCAGTCAGAAATCTCCAGAACAAAGATCATTTCCACCAAGACGTAGATGACAATCAACAGTTTCGCAATGAGTGGAGCAGCTTGCCAAAACAGCAGCAGCAGCCTCACTACTCAGCACGAGTTGGCAACATAATGATGGCCACAGTCGTCGTCGTTAACCGTTTAGTTTAGTGCACAGCAGACACAGAGTGCGATCAGTCTACTGACGTCTGATGAGCGGTGCTTGAGGTTGCCTCACATTGTCATATAGAATAGCTAATCTAGAGTTCTCACTCAAATGCATTTTATCAGAATGGTAGAGTAGATTAAGATGATTTAAGTCAACAAACATACTCAGACATACAACAGACACAATTATCTGTGTTTGTTTGGAATTGATTGAGACTCATTTGACTGTTTTGAGCGGTTGGCCATTTGGCCGATGCCAGTCGAGCACCGAGCACGGCACACATTACAACAGAAATAGACAATGAACACGTAGTCACTTTTGACCAAATGTAACAGGATTACCCGTTCTTATCGGGCGTCGATCTCATAAATTACACAATTAAATAAGTTAAACCGAATCAGACTCAAATGCCATTTTAGGGACAATGATGATGTCACAAGATTTGGTGGTCTGCCGGCAGCATGACTTCTTCAGGTGAGACAAAGCTACTCAAACAGTACTTAATCGCCAACAGCACATAATGAAAATGCTAGGTTTATTGACAAATAAAATAACAGTAATACAGATACACTGTTCTAGGATAAAATATAAAAGGTAAAACACAGAAATAGAGCTTCGGTAACGATACAAATAGGTAGCACGACAATAGAATAGAGTTTGTCAACAGACCTAGTTGGGACAGAAGGAGGCAAGTTAGTGTTCAGTAGACAGACACACAACTTGAGGAGAACTTACAATAGGCAGCAAGTCTCACAACAGTCCAACTGTACAATGAGAGCAATGCGAGGTGCGAGACTTTATACTGTCCGAGATTGCCTGTGTTTGACATGAGCGAAGGCAATAGCGCCACACTGGTGACTGGTCATCATTGACTCAGTTCGCGGTCATCTCATCGGTCGAATTATTAACGTTCATAGCGAGAACTTTCAAAAGGACAAACACTCGCTCACATCATTCAAAACCTTCTCGACCAGGGCTATACTCAGCACTAGTCAATGTCGATTGGTGAGTGTTGTTTGCCTGGAGAATAAGCCATTTCCCATTTGACCACAATTGACGCGAAGACCAGGCATTGAACGCAACTCAACCAAATTCCATTGTCAACATTAATCTAGATAACATGATCTACGGTTGACCGACACATTACTTAATGGACATTTACTGGTTGCACTCTCATTGTTAGGAGAGATACAAACTTGATGGCACAAACACCAAAATGAACGAGTGCACGCTTGGCAAGACACACACACACACACACACACACACACACACACACACACACACACACACACACACACACACACACACACACACACACACACACACACACACACACACACACACACACACACACACACACACACAGAACAGCCGTCTGGCCGCACCCAACACAACTCGCCTTCGGCAGCGGCATTTACTAATTCAACACTATTGACACACAACAACCAGGCAATTAAGATCCACTTGGTGCATATGATCTGATTAGTGAAACATAGTTAATTTGGAGCTTTAAGTCAAGCCGACAAGTCACAGATTCGAAGAGAGCCAATCGCAGTTGGCAGTCCACTGGTGCTGAAGATTGCAGTACAATTCAATGTGTCATTTAGACATATACGTAAGACTCGTTCTTATATCGTTGAGTTACTGCTGCTTAGACACTTTGTGCGATTTATACGATCCTTCTTGGTCGGTGGACACAATAATTGTCAATTGCCACATTCATCTTGTAGATCATCAGAGTACTATTGAGATTTCTAAATGCAAATTGAGACAGATGAACATGACTATAGTCAGTTAGCTTGTCTGTGTCTGGTTGTGTTTGATCTTGAGTTATTCGGTTACTCTAGCTTAACGGTCATCAATGTGGTAGTCGGCTTATTCGATTCACATACACTAGGGGCCGCCAGCGTAGCAATAGGCAAATAGTTAGCAATTTGCTGTTGATCCAAAATAAAAAGATAATTGACAAAAGTGAGTTAATTCAACAACAACAAGTCACACTCTAAGTTCGAATGTTTATTTCGATTGCTTCTAACATCAATTTCTTAAAGTAGACACAAAAAGTCTACTGATCTACAGTGATAATAGGTTTCTTCGTTTGTATCCGTGATCAAACGTACAAGAGGCTGCAAGAGTTCAACGAACCAGCAAAATTAGTTCTTGGGATAAGTAGCGCTGCTCAATTTTCTTCCAGTTGGCCACCTTCCAGATGGCATTCACATAGTCTCGTCGAACGTTCTTGTACTGCAGATAGAAGGCATGCTTCTGCATGTCAATGCCAAAAAGGAGCACAAGTCCTGTGGTTGGTTCCAATTGGGTCCTGATTGAGACAGGCCACTGCATATTAGATCATCACCTGTCCTTACACTCGTGTCCATCTCACATTGGCCACATGATATGCTCATTCGGATATTTTGACTTGCTTCACCAGAACGGTTTTCACAATTGCACAAATCGTGTAGAATTGGAACACTTGGTCTTGTTAGGTGAAGTAGGTGAGGGCAATACTCTGCAACACAAGTTTGGGTCAATTATATAAATAACAAGAAAAAGTCAATTTAGTTTGCCAGTGCGTTATCTCTACTACTACTCCACTAGTGACCAATGGATGGTTCAGTGCCAAATAGAATGGCACAGGCACCGAGCAACACTGGTCACCTGATGTACTTTTACCTGCATGTCCATTCCTCGATTGGAAGTGTGGCAGTGTGCGAGCCAGTTAGATCACACTCGAAACACTGCCAAACAGCACACTTGAACACAAACATGGTCACACAATTTAACACGCACACAGACTCAGCACAGCAGAGTGGTGGTGTGTTGTTTGTTGAGCCATGAGCGCCGTTGGTCGATTGCACACTGTGCCACTGGCACTGGCACCCAAACAGAGCGATCGCTTTTTAAAAACTTACCAAGCAGATCACATTTGACAACTTGCATTTGTTGTTTCAATGGCCCTTGCGTACACTAATTTACAAATGTAATGTCTATTTTAGATAAATTGATTTTTCACAAAGTGGACACAGTTGCTATAATGGCCCACTCTGCCATGACCAAAGCGGTTTGTATTTGGTGCTGATGACTAGTGTTTCATCGTATTTAATTAATATACAATGGAATACTCATTTGGACAGTGGTCTGTCAATGGATAAAGAATGGATTTGCTGTAGAATGCGCTAAGAGCTCGATTAGACTGAGATCGACCAAGACCGGTTGTGGTCACAGTCAAACGAGAGTGTGTGTGTGTATTTGTGCTTGCAAACGCGCACGGAACGGAGTGGACAAATAAACTGTGTGATAAATATATTTATTCTGTGCGTGTTTGCCTAAAAGCATTGACACGTTTTACTATTTTACATATTTTTAATTTGTCTTCCGTTGGCTAGTTGACACTTTATGAGAATAAAACCAAACATAGCACTGTCAATTAGCAAATCACATGAGTCAAAAAGGGAACTGCCGATCACCAAGTTAGTCCTTCTCACTCCCTAGGAATAGTCGAGATGGTTGCAGAGTGCCGCTTTGTCGAATAAATGTGCATGTGTTAGTGCAATTGAGTGCATATGCGAACCGAACACCACTGCACACCGAGTGTTGTTGCCGAGCACGGTTGGCCTTTTCGTCTTCTCGTTAATCTATTTCTTCTCGCTTTACTCGATGAACTATCTCGGTTGTGTGTGTTTGTGTTCTTTCTCCGATCGGTACATCAGTCCTCATAACTATCATACACTCAACCTTTGGATGATTTGGTTCGAATGGATGAACGCATTCACTGTCACAAACAAATACGTATGTAAATGTAAGTGGACATGCAAATTCGACAATTCCTCTCAGCAGTGCAAGATAAATTCACAGTTCGGTGTACTCCTCCGATTTGCAAATGCACTTTATTCCAATTCACATCACAAGTGTGTAGTGCACACATATGTGATAGACAAGGGCAATTATTAGTGACATTCTACCAGACTAATGACCTCGAAGGTTTAGTAATATAGCCATTGGCCATTGCTTCTGATCACATAATCTAACAGAGCACCAAATGCCAACTTGTGCTGAGACTAGCACATTTGGTGGACAGATGTGCCTTGACTGACATCACCATTGACTTGTATAGTGACAATGTGTGTTAGGCCTGTTTGTCGCATTGGAGAGCTGAGCAATCGTAACTGCTTAAGTTTTCACCAATAGCATGCCAAGCTGTTCGATTGGTCTCACTGAACAAAGCGAGCTGTCTACTTAGCACAATACAACTAGTTGAGATCGTGGTCATTCTCTTGTTCATTCCAGCTCGCACATTTGTCTGTGCACTCAGCTTTTTTGCACACAATTTGTGACTAATTACTAAGCCTGATTATAGCATTGGCACTGACCATCGATCTCACCTTTGACTTGTATTGCTCACAATGTGTCTAGGCCTGTTTGTCGCAAACTGTTCTTTCGGTCTCACTGATCAGAGCGAGCTGACTACTGACAACTACTTGTGAGCACACAACTACTAGTTGAGTTCGTGGTCAATATCAGTCCTTGTCCATTAGAAGTCGAACATTTGTCTGTGCACACAGTGTGCCACATACAACATTTGTCCACAGCATACGTCCAACCAGCTGTCCTATCCACCCTCCGATTGTGCCTTCATCAGGACTAAGTAAAACATTGAGAAAGTCCGTAGCAGTTGATTGACTAAGTGCCGTTGTGACATGTCACTCTTATGTGCAGAGCCGGCGCCGGGGTGACAGGCGCCCTTGCCATGATCGAGTTGCCGCCCCCCAAAAAGTTTACCTTGGTCCCCCAAAGTAAATTTTTTTCTAAAAATCAGTTTTCATTTCAAAATGTTTTCTTTATTATTCACACTGCACATTGTTTAATTGAGACTTTGCATAGATAAATTTACTTTTTTGTATCAGATAATATGAAAACAACTGATTTTTTGACTTTACGATCAGCAATCTTAAAACGGAAAAATTTGTAATAAAATTGATTTATCAAATGGTAATTTTAATTTAAGACTTTTCATATATGTGGCCCAGAATGGTAAGAGGTGAGAAAATTTAATCAATTAAGCAAAACGAGTTAAATTGAGAAATTAAGTGAATCAAAAACAATAATACAATCATTCACACACGTGTACTCGCAGTAAGTCTCACACTGCCAGAACTCACAATGTAAACACATGGCTTTCGATAGTTGATACGAATGCACCCGAACAATCGATGCTTGTGCATATTTATGTAAAATTCTAGTAGTCCTTTAAATCATTTGAATTGGGGATTTATGTCCTGAATATATTGGAAGTCAACAGGATACAACTCAGACGCCTCAATTCCGGGCGCCCTTACGAGTCGAGAGAAGGCCTTTCGGTATGCGCAGAAGTGTTCCTCAGTTCAGAGCCGTATTTAGGACAACTTTGACTCTACTTATTGCCTCAAATCACCACACACATACAACCTTTAACCTTCGACCAAACATTTGTCTCGGCTTGTCACGTAGGCCAATCGTCGTCTTCTTTGTCTCGAGTTTCAATTTTGCTTTATCGCTTTTTCTTCTAATCCTTCATTGCTGAACTCGCTACTAATTAAAAGCTTATCCATCGATACGACCTCTCAACACTTTATGACCCTTTTCCCACGAATTTCGAGAGTGCAGTGGGCAAGTGTGTGCATATGCAAAGAGCCTGCATCGTGCCACAATCATCGTCTGGGGCCCTGTGGCTTCTCTCTCTCTCTCTCTCTCTCTCTCTCTCTCTCTCTCTCTCTCTCTCTCTCTCTCTCTCTCTCTCTTCTCACTTTGGTCTTGCTGTTGGTTGTTGCTGTGGCGGTGTCGCTTTGATCGTTTCGTTCTTCTTCTTCTACTATCTTTTTCTCCTACACTCTCGATATGCGATTAAATCACTTCGGTTCTGGCTCTCGAACTAGGCACATATGGCCGATCGTTGGCTCGTCGTCGTCACCTTGCACTTGCACTTGAACTGGATTGTCTCGTATTCCGAACAATCCAACTTTAATCTTGAACCTGAATCGTTCCTCAAATAGAACGATTCACTTGAACTTTGAACTTGAACTTTGTGTGTCATCACATCCACCTTGAACTATCATCCATTGGTTTAGCTCATCTCCTCACCATCTCCATTGCTCAACTTTTTGGACTCATCCCTCGACTGGTCCACCGACTTCCAGATCATCAATAACTAGCTAGACTTTATCATCTACTCCCCAATTCACCACAATTTTCTTTCCCCATTTCCTTTGTCTTATCAGATAGTCAGGTCTTTCAACTTGAATTCTTCATTCTTACTTATTTTCAATAAAGCCCTGACTGATAACATTACATTTATTTTACTCAATGCAAATTTCAATGAAATTCAACTAAAACAAATATGATTGTGAATTTACTTTTGATTCAAGATTTTATTAATTTTAATTTGTGTCCATTTCACCGAATATTCGCGTAATGGCCATTTTGAGATCTAACGGAATATGCTTTAGAAAAGTAAAATCAACATTTTTTTATTTAATATCTAAGTATTCGCAAATTACAATTAATCGTATTTATTTGAGAAAGTTTTACTGTTGTTACAATTTGAATTACAACGAACATTTGCTTGCCAATAACTATACATCGATGTCGCTTTATTTTACACTTTGAAGTGCAACCAAGTGAAACCTTGGCCACTACTTGCTGATCATCAAAAAGAAACAGTTTTGTTTTGCTCTCCATCCTTAACACTGAGTAAATTAACAATTTTTTTGCTTTTCCAAGCGATGTTTGTGACTGCTTTTGTCACATTGTAAAGGAAACTTATGAGATGCAAAGTATTTCAGCCACATCATCACATTGGCGATTTTTAGCACCATAAACACACCGCACCAACTCACTATCAATTTGCCGCCAGCCAAACATTCAGCCACCGCCCCAACTCCCATGCCATTTTCCGCCCACAAAACTTGCGCCCACTCCCCCTACTCCGAGCCCATTTGGCGCCCCCAGAGCATCGGCGCCCTTGCCATCATGCAAGAAAAAATGCCCTGCCGCCGGCACTGCTTATGTGACACATTGAAACTCTCACGAGGCAGACATCACCATTGGAATGTGTGCGGGGGCCCCGAGTACTGGACACTTTGTGCATTGTAACTACTTACTAAACCTGTTTATCGCATTGGCACTGACCATCGAGAGTTGGACAGGCAATTGTCAACCACCATAGTGAGTGTCCACCGACTACAGCCCAATCGGTTCGATCGGTCTGACTGATCAATGTGGTCACTACTAAACACAATTGTGAACTTAAGTTGAGATCGTGGCCAAAGTCTGCCAGTGTGCGTTCAAGTTTACACATTTGTGCATGCAATTAGTTGGACGCTCGGACAGCTGTCTTTTCCTCTCTCCGATTGTGCCTTCTTCAATGCTTAGTGACACATTTGCCAGCGGCGGTGGACAGACTGGGTGCGGCTGTGACATATGTCACTCCTGTGTGACTCACTGAAACTCTCACAAGGCAGACTTCATCATTTGAATGTGTGCGGAGGCCCTGAGCCCTGTGCACTGTGTGCATTGTGACTAATTACTAAACCAACTAAACATGTTTATCGCATTGGCACAGACCATCGAGAGTTGGACAAGCAATTGTCAACTGCCTTAGTGTGCAATTCTCCGACTGCAGCCCAATCGGTTCGAACGGTCTGACTGATCAGAGTGGTCACTACTAAGCACTAGTTGAGATCGTGACCAAAGTCTGCCAGTGTGCGTTCAAGTTTACACATTTGTGCATGCAATCAGTTGGACGCTCGGGCTGCTGTCCTTTCTCTCTCCAATTGTGCCTTCTTCAATGCTTAGTGACACTTTAGCCAGCGGCGTTGGGCAGACTGGGCGCGGCTGTGGCCGCAATGACATTCATGTGTGACTGACTGTGCGAATGACTGTGAGCCTCATTCTTTATGCGAGTCTCGGCCTGACAGCAACTGCCTCGCTGTGTCGCAATTTACGTTTTGTGTCTCGATCAAATCGTGTGTAGTGAAACGATTCCGTGTAACTCTGACTCGTTGTGTCCTGTGTCTCGGTAACTAACGAAAGCTAAATTCCTACTTTGCAATCAAACACTAACCAATCACTGTCCCCAATCAAGCAAACCTTTATCGCGTTGGTGCTTTTCTCCTGTCAACTTCAAATTGACAGATTCGGGCTATTTGCGAAACAGTTACATCAACAATCGGCTAATCCCTGTACACACAGACAACCCAGCACTCAACACCGCCCTTACGACAACGAACATCGTCACCCATCTTATCTTAACCTCGACTCAGTCACCTCACCACTTACATCCACTTTCTCCTTATTCGAACTTTGACACCACACCACATCACAAATATGGCAACACAAACATCCAAACTCACATCAATGCCCGGTCTTGTGGTGGACAACATTCTCAAGCGAGTGCCAATCGAAAATTTGTTCTCACTCGATCAAGCTTGTCCAGTATGGGGAAGCTATCACATTCCACGAGCAATGAAAAAATGTCTCAGTCTCAACCTGCTATTCGGTGATCGAAACACTGCAATGGATTTGCTAGTGCACAACTATTTCGAAGTACCATACGGAAATGAAGTGCTCGACTCTAAAGGAAGAAAGCAACAAGCCGATTACCGACTCAACACTCTGTCTGGTACACGCATCACTAGTTCTATTTGTGAATGGCTTGTCAAGACATTTCCAAGTGTGCAAACGCTCCGTGTCTCAATGGTACAGACGGAATTAGAATTCAATCGAAAAGAGACAGAACACATTGTTTCACTGCTTAGCAGTTGGAATGCTCATACATTTCGAATCTATGCATACTATCGGGTCAAAGATATACCTCCCTATGATCACATTCTCGACAAATTTGATGACCCAAAAGAAGAAGAAGAATCAAGCGATGTTGAAAAATACATCAATAGATTTGATTGGATGGAAAAAGTCGAAATGTCACAACTCAGGCACATTAATGATCGTCTGAGCTTTTGCTCAGCCCAAGCTAACTTGCCCAACCTCAAACATCTGACGCTGTACTTTAATAACAAACGTGACAATGTAGGCAGAGGACTTATTGACTTTGGCGATATGTCCATAGTTAAGCAGTTGGAACAGTTCCAACTGTCATCCAATCTCATAAAGGATTTTAGTTGGTTGAATTATATCAGATCGGAGTTGATCGAAAACGGAGTCAATCTGAAGAAAATTGGCTTCTACCTTCCTAATAATGATTGTACTGCTATTTTCGAAAAAAAGCGGAACAGAACATTTGAGGAAGCTACTCATATCAAGTTTAAGAATCACTGGCAATCAGTGGAGTGGCTTCGTTGGTTGTGTGGCATTAACAAGTCGCTTGTGCAGATCCCAATTAGAGTCAATGTCAAATGGCATCTTTTGGCAGAGTGTCTCGTCCCATTGGCACAGTTGATTCACTTGGAAGTCTCTGTTGTTGATATCAACGACTTTGGCAATGGTCTTCTAGTTACACCTAAGAGGTCCCGCGCCAATAGCCAATCTACAAGTAAGCAAGCAGCTAACTTGTCATCGATACCGTGCATAAGTCCGACTAATCCATTAAAACGGAACATTTCACTAGTTGATGATGTGAGCGAAGAAACAGTTAATGTTACAAATATAACTGACGAGGATTCAATAGATACCACTGAATGGCATGCTAACCCGGAGACTGACGATGAAGAGGACGCTACGACTGAACCCGCATTTATTGTCCCACTTCCTCGAATCCAATCACTTGATTTGGCCATTTCACTGGACCACCACTCCAACTTGAAGCTAATGAATCTACATGTTCACTTTCCAAATGTGCAAGTGATCCACATATTCGATAAAGGGATAGGTTGTGACTGCAACTCCGATGGGAAAACTATCGAATTACCTTACTCATTCAAATCGGATTCAATTCGAAATCCATTTCCACCACTAGCACAAGGTCAGACGGGAAAGGTTGCCAAGAAAACAGTTCACCAGTGGAATGATTGCATTCAGCGCATGTTGAGACCACTGAAGAGATGCACACATCTAAAAGTGGTTCACTTCGAACTGGACATCGAAACGAAGGCGTACAAACATTCGAGACATTTCCAATACAAAAAGGATTGGCTTGTTGGGGAATTCTGATGAGTGAGCTTGTGGGCGAGACATTGTCTCAGGTCACTGGTTCAAATCTTTATTAAAACAACATCTTTCATTATGTCTTTTATTATCTTACATTCACACTTGTCCCACAGTTCTGTATCTATTTGACACATATTTTCATTTATCACTGTCAACTAAAATAAAAAAGTTTTCTTAATCTTGTTTTTTATATAACCAAATTGGACCTACGATATCAACGAAGACAAGCACACAGACGTGATCGATTTCGATTGTCCTCTGTTGGTGGCAGTCAATACATACTCTGCCGATTTGGTTGATTTTGCATTTGCCCATCTCGCAAGTTCGTTATCAAAGTGGCAACACAGATGACGAGTTGAGAGCCAGCCAACTAATTGAGACCCAATTGCATCACATTCCAATGGATCTCAACAATGTGCAGTAGACTCGACATATACAACAAGTCATTGAGTTCACAACTCGACACTGAGAAATTTATTTCAAACAGTTGCCCATAAACACGAGTACACAGATTTGGATTGTGACAGTTCACAGTACACATAACAAACATTTCTCATAATGAGCACTTTGGCATTGTCGAGATTTGAGACTGTTTCAGTCGAGCTAATGCAATCAATCTTCTGAAAGTAACCAGAGCCGGCGCCGGGGTGACTGGCGCCCTTGCCATGATCGAGTTGCCGCCCCCCAAAAAGTTTACCTTGGTCCCCCAAGGTAAATTTTTTTCCAAAAATCAGTTTTCATTTCAAAATGTTTTTCTTTATTATTCACACTGCACATTGTTTAATTGAGACTTTGCATAGATAAATTTACTTTTTTGTATCAGATAATATGAAAACAACTGATTTTTTTTACTTTACGATCAGCAATCTTAAAACGGAAAGATTTGTAATAAAATTGATTTATCAAGTGGTAATTTTTATTTAAGACTTTTCATATATGTGGCCCAGAATGGTAAGAGGTGAGAAAATTTAATCAATTAAGCAAAAACGAGTTAAATTGAGAAATTAAGTGAATCAAAAACAATAATACAATCATTCACACACGTGTACTCGTAGTAAGTCTCACACTGCCAGAACTCACAATGTAAACACATGGCTTTCGATAGTTGATACGAATGCACCCGAACAATGGATGCTTGTGCATATTTATGTAAAGTCCTAGTAGTCCTTTGAATCATTTGAATTGGGGATTCATGTCTTGAATATATTGGAAGTCAACAGGATACAACTCAGACGCCTCAATTCCGGGCGCCCTTACGAGTCGAGAGAAGGCCTTTCGGTATGCGCAGAAGTGTTCCTCAGTTCAGAGCCGTATTTAAGACAACTTTGACTCGACTTATTGCCTCAAATCACCACACACATACAACCTTTAACCTTCGACCAAACATTTGTCTCGGCTTGTCACGTAGGCCAATCGTCGTCTTCTTTGTCTCGAGTTTCAATTTTGCTTTATCGCTTTTTCTTCTAATCCTTCATTGCTGAACTCGCTACTAATTAAAAGCTTATCCATCGATACGACCTCTCAACACTTTATGACCCTTTTTCCCACGAATTTCGCGAGTGCAGTGGGCAAGTGTGTGCATATGCAAAGAGCCTGCATCGTGCCACAATCATCGTCTGGGGCCCTGTGGCTTCTCTCTCTCTCTCTCTCTCTCTCTCTCTCTCTCTCTCTCTCTCTCTCTCTCTCTCTCTCTCTCTTCTCACTTTGGTCTTGCTGTTGGTTGTTGCTGTGGCGGTGTCGCTTTGATCGTTTCGTTCTTCTTCTTCTACTATCTTTTTCTCCTACACTCTCGATATGCGATTAAATCACTTCGGTTCTGGCTCTCGAACTAGGCACATATGGCCGATAATTGGCTCGTCGTCGTCACCTTGCACTTGCACTTGAACTGGATTGTCTCGTATTCCGAACAATTTAACTTTAATCTTGAACCTGAATCGTTCCTCAAATAGAACGATTCACTTGAACTTTGAACTTGAACTTTGTGTGTCATCACATCCACCTTGAACTATCATCCATTGGTTTAGCTCATCTCCTCACCATCTCCATTGCTCAACTTTTTGGACTCATCCCTCGACTGGTCCACCGACTTCCAGATCATCAATAACTAGCTAGACTTTATCATCTACTCCCCAATTCACCACAATTTTCCTTCACCATTTCTTTTGTCTTATCAGATAGTCAGGTCTTTCAACTTGAATTCTTCATTCTTACTTATTTTGAATAAAGCCCTGACTGATAACTTTACATTTATTTTACTCAATGCAAATTTCAATGAAATTCAACTAAAAACAAATATGATTGTGAATTTACTTTTGATTCAAGATTTTATTAATTTTAGTTTGTGTCCATTTCACCGAATATTCGCGTAATGGCCATTTTGAGATCTAACGGAATATGCTTGAGTCAAGTAAATTCAACAATTTTTTTTATTTAATATCTAAGTATTCGCAAATTACAATTAATCGTATTTATTTGAGAAAGTTTTACTGTTGTTACAATTTGAATTACAACGAACATTTGCTTGCTAACTACATTTATTTTACACTTTGAAGTGCAACCAAGTGAAACCTTGGCCACTACTTGCTGATCGTCAAAAGGAAACAGTTTTGTTTTGCTCTCCATCCTTAACAATGAGTAAATTAACAATTTTTTTTTTTGCTTTTCCAAGCGATGTTTGTGACTGCTTTTGTCACATTGTAAAGGAAACTCATGAGATGCAAAGTATTTCAGCCACATCATCACATTGGCGATTTATAGCACCATAAACACACCGCACCAACTCACTATCCATTTGCCGCCAGCCAAACATTCAGCCACCGCCCCAACTCCCATGCCATTTTCCGCCCACAAAACTTGCGCCCACTGCCCCTACTCCGAGCCCATTTGGCGCCCCCAGAGCCTCGGCGCCCTTGCCATCATGCAAGAAAAAATGCCCTGCCGCCGGCACTGTCAGTAACAAACTTGTCCTAACGCAGCTACCCAAAGTGACAAATTGCACAGCGGATCAGTCTTTTGAAAGTCAGCACACGATTTGTGTTTGTGCATTTGGAAGTTTATTAATGAGGTATCTTATACGAGCATATTATATTGGACATGTTTCTCCATCATCTCCAACACAGTTCACTCGGTCTAAATCGATTGATTTAGTCATTTGTGAACTAGTGGACCATTTGGCAAGCAAGCAATGCAGTGAAGTATGCTAACACATTACGGCCTATGGAGTTTCACTGAATTTGAGGCAAAAGGAATTGTTCCTCTCTCTCTCTCTCTCTCTCTCTCTCTCTAGCCTTCTCTCTCGTTTTTTTCTCTCTCTAGCCTTCTCTCTCGTTTTCTCTCTCTCGCCCTCTCTCTCTCTCTCTCTCTCTCGCCTTCTCGCCCTCTCGCCCTCTCGCCCTCTCGCCCTCTCTCTCTCTGTCCCTCTCTCCCTCTCTCTCTCTCTCTCTCTCTCTCTCTCTCTCTCTCTCTCTCTCTCTCTCTCTCGCCCTCTCTCCCTCTCTCTCTCTCTCTCTCTCTCTCTCTCTCTCTCTCTCTCTGCGTGAGCCATTAGGCCAAACAAAGTGAGGCGGTGAACTAGTTAGGTGAAGTAGGTGTGGACAATACTCTGCAACACAAGTTTGGGTCAATTAGATCAATAAACAAGAAAAGTCAATTTAGTTGGCCAGTGCGTTATCTCTACTACTACTGCACTAGTGACCAATGGATGGTTCAGTGCCAAATAGAATGGCACAGGCACCGAGCAACACTGGTCACCTGATGTGCTTTTACCTGCATGTCCATGCCTCGATTGGAAGTGTGTCTGTGTGCGAGCCAGTTAGATCACACTCGAAACACTGCGAAACAGCACACTTGAACACAAACATTGTCACACTATTTAACCGAACACAGACTCGGCACAGCAGAGTGGTGGTGTGTTGTTTGTTGAGCCATGAGCGCCGTTGGTCGATTGCACACTGTGCCACTGGCACTGGCACGCAAACAGAGCGATCGCTTTTTAGAGACTTACCAAGCAGATCACATTTGACAACTTGTAATTGTTGTTTCATTGGCCCTTGTGTACACTGATTAACATAGACAAATGCATTGAACAATTTATTCAATTGATCTTTCTCAAAGTGAACATAGCAGCCCTAATGGCACACTTCATCAAATCGATAAAAGGTATATGTTTTTGTTTTTTGGTGATGTCTAGTGTCTCTTCGGTCGCGTTTGATCAGGATAATTCAATTGATTGACTAAGTGAGTCGTGCTCAACAAAGGCAAACTTCTCCAACTGACTTATGAGCTTGCAAGTTTGTGTGTTCATGTCAAAAACGCCATCAATTATGGCACTGACCGTGCACTGTGTGTCTCTCACCTTTTGATCGAGATTACGTTCATTAGTTGACATTACTGTTTCCTCTTGGACCATTCATTTACCTCTTGACAAGGCACAAATTGTTTGTGTTTGGTGTAGCAATTGGAAAAGTTCTCTCTGTTGTGTTATCGATGTTGTTGTACGCCTTCTACATGGTTTGGTCAATGGAAACAGATCAAGTTGTCTCCTTGTTTAGAAAGCAATTTGGCAAACTTGTCCATGATGTTCCCTTCCACTGTCAAGCGCTCGCACACAAGTGCTCTATTCATCAGAATGATTCGTCCGAACGATGAAAGCGCCAGGACACTTGATTGTCGTACAATACTTACTTGCTCGCTTAGGCGAAACTTCAACATTCATGTTTATAAATAAACAAGAATTATTCATAAGACAAAAATGGTTTTTTCAATTGTTTTTGTTTATTAATCGTTTAGAACAGTAATATTGTTGGGTTGTGTCCGTTGTGTTTTGTTTGGTTGAGTTGGTGTAATACACAAATAATAAATCATCCGGTAGAAACAGATACATATAGGAGAGTACACAAAAATAGAATGTTTCACATAGAGAAATACAAAAATAGAATATCGTATTCATTCATTCCGTAGAGCAAGAGAGTGAATTCAAGGCTCAAAGTATGTAATGGTGGTTTGGTTTTGGTCATAAAGCACACACAACTGGGTAGAGTGTGCTTTGTGTTGTATAGTCAAGTAAATGTTTGATTAGTTATCGAAGTGTTGTGTTTAGAAGGAAATATTACTAAAAGACTACTCCAAATAAGAATAAAAACAATATTAATAGTAAGGTATGTGTGTTTGTGTTTGTGTGTTGAAAGATCATATAATCGATAATTGTGGCGTCTCAACGCGTTCCAAATGTTAGATTATTATTAAGGTAGAGGTGAGAGAGAATAAGACTATAGTGCAATAGGTGGTTATATATACTAAAAAGGTCAATGACTAAATATACTGGTTGGGTGTGTGGTAGGGTACTGAGATGCTAGTGATCATACTGATATTGGCTTATTGGTTGGATTGCTTACTTAGTGAGCAGCACTGTAGGTCACAAAGGTCGCTGCCTGTCCCATCAGGGTGGTGAGTGTGCTCGGCAAGGTTGAGGCGTCAAAGGTGGTGGGCGCCATGGTTGAGGTGAACGAGACAGAGGAGATCACGTGGATTGCCTCGTCACTGCTTGCCACCGCGGCAAAGGCAGACTGGTCACCCATCGAGCGGAGCATCATCAGAATGGAGAGCAGGAAGATGGTGCCGAGCAGATCGCCGATTGCGGTCAGGATTGGGATGGCACAGGTGTCGGGGTCCATTTCCATGTCCCAGAGGCGCTGCACAAGGAATCGAGTGAACAGCAGCAGGATCAACACCTAGTGAAGTGCAATGTAATGGTTAGTCAAGTTGGTCACATTTGTGATCGACTCGATAATGAATTACCTGGCAGGTAGAAGCAGCAGCGTAGAACACGTAGAACATGACAGTGGCACGGTCACCGTAGTGGTTCACCACTGGCAGCATGTAACCATAAGCCAGTTGGACAAACAGCGAAATCAACACAAAGACCACGAGCATGATGTTGTTTTGATCTGGAGAGAAGTGGTGAGTTAGGAAGAGAATGGTTGCAATGTTTGTTTGTTGTATTACCTTTGACTTTGAGGAAGGATCGAAGGCTGAACTGGAGGCTTTCGGTCATTGACTTGCCACTCTTGGTGGAGCCAGAGACATCCGAGTCGTGGCGTCCTCGAGCCTGGTGCAACTCGGTGGACATTCGGCTGGTGGTGATTGCGGCAAGGTTTCCTCCGATGCTGTGTGAGAGAGATATCAAGTGATTAGATTAGACGACCAACGGTGGCACAACTAAGTCAGGACATACCCATTGATGAGTGGTTGGAAGAGAGCCATGAAGGCAAACATCGAGGCACCGAATCGAAGGAAGAAGCCCGACACGAATGAGATGCACATGGCCACCAAGATTGGGGTCCATGCACCAACGCCCAACAGCACTGCACGAGTGCTCTTGTTTCGGCATGCAAAGTACACACAGACTGGGAAGAGCGAAACCAGTGCGACAATGATTGCAATGGCCAAGTATGGAGTGCGCAGTTGTTGGTAGAAGGCAACCGAGCCCATCACACCATCGAGAAGTGCATTCTCGGGTGTGTACACAGTGTGCATGTAGATGTACTGGCCAATGTCACACAGCAGCCACGAGGTGACAATGTCTCCGAAGGAGGCAGCGACTGCAGTGGCAAAGTTGTCTGGGTTGAGGTTCAGGTTGGAGAAGAGCACAATCAGGAGGATCATCAGAATGCCTGTGGTGGAGTGAGATTGTTAATAAATGGTCTCAGATTAGTTAATACAAAACACTTACTCGATGCAAAACAGGCGACAATAGCAGTTGCCAGTGAGGTGGAGAAGATGACCAACACCTTGACCGAGGTCGATGCGGTCGCATCCACTGCGTAACCATCAATGCCATGTTCCATCCACGCCACTCCGCCGTGTTCGAGTGAGGGATTTCCCGCCAGGAAAGCAATCACAAAAGTGACCGCTGATGCCAAGATCGAGATCAAGGTGGCCTGGCTTTGGACGGTTGCAATGTTGGTCACAGCGGCCCAGCAGATCTTGCGCCACGAGCTCATCTTGCCCATGTTGGCCATGGTGGAGAGGCGCGCAACCATGGTCATCTCGAGGTTGCCCTTCAGGCCAAGCAGAGTTGGCACCAGGTAGAACAGTTCGGGCACTCGGTTGAACACTTCCCATTTCTGGTTCTTGTCCAGGATCAATCCAGCGCCAAAGTTTCCGCCAGCGCTGAACACAATGGCCATGAACACTTGGGCGAGCACGATGAACATTGCCCGGTAGCTGAAGACGGTGCTCAGGCCTGAGCCACCGTTGAAGGATCCACTCAGGGCAGTCTCTTCGCCCATTCCAGAGTCGGAATCCTTTCCGCCAGCCAATTCGGGATCATATTCCTGGTTCGAGATAATGGCTGCCTCAGAATCGCAGCTAATGAATCGGTTGCCACCGTTGGCGTTGTGGCCGCCCATGATGAGGCCATAGCCCGAGTCGAACGAGTTCTTTCCGGACATCTTCTTGGTGGACTCGGACATCAATTTGGTCATAACGTCCATTTGGCATTCGTCTTCGCTGTAGGCACAGTTGTTGATCGAGAGCATGACATGCTTTGGCGATGAGGCAGAGGATGGAACAGCTCCAAGTGCAATTCGGTTTCCAATGAGTGGAACAGGCGATGAAAAGGTGGTGGTGGAGACGTTGTCGTCAACTGGCGACGACAGTTCACTGCTTGATTCGAATCCTTCTCCAATGTAGAATCGAGTTGGTGCGTCGTGCGGTGTTGGGAACATTTCGAGTACGGTCTGGGTGTTCGAGTCAAAGGACGAGCACGAGTCCATGGCCACAGTGGAGGCAATGGTCGAGCAGGTGCTCATGCTTGATGCAATCAGGGACTGTGCTGACTGGGATGATTCCATTTTTGGGTTTGTGTTTGGGTTTGGGTGTGCAGAGTACAATCAAGTAAGGACTAAAGTAGTAGTAATCTAGTGACTGACTGTTGATTGGGTGTATGGCAAGTGTTGAGATGCGTTGATTGATCGATTAGTGTGGTGTGTGTTGAGACAATGTTGTGGTACAGATCATAAGCGGACAAACAGTGTCTGTTTGGAAGTGTCTAGTGATATTCAAATTGTCTAGATAGATATATTATACTAAGTCTGGTCTTAGGCCTAAGGTTGGGTCTAGAGCGGAGAGGGCGTCTAGAGTGACAGGTAGAAGATGGGCCTAAGAGTTGGTAGCTCGATCTCAGTGGCTACGTTCGTGGGCCGGATGACGACGCCTGCGGCTGCTGACTTTGGGTCATTCGCGGTGGGGCAGCGAACACCAGAAATACTTTCCAGTGACTTCATGCAAACAACAAACAGGCAGGCAATGGCAAAAGTCTGATTGGGGCGAGGAGCAGTGAGCATTAGCACCCAGTTACAACTTAGACTGTGCTGTGGATGACTTACCTTAACGCAGTTTTGGTACAGCGACTTGGCTACTACTTCCACAGCAGTTTCGGGTGAGGACTGTTGGCTGGTAGTGTTGCTTTCGACTGTGTTCACAGTGGGGTCACGTGAGCAGCAGTTTTGGTGGCTTTGGATGCAGCAACTTGACTTTAGCAGCAAGCAGCGAGCAATCGACTTGGACGATGATCCCTGAGGCCTGATTCCATCGAATCGGACAAATACCGAGAACAAGGCAACTTCGGTTTGGGGGATGGAGACCGCCAAGCAAACAGTGTTAAGGTTACATTTAGGTAGGTTGAGGGTGGAAGTGTGGCGGACAGCAGACGCTGAGCAGCAGCAGCAAGACAATGAGGAAACCGTGTATGCGTTAAAGCCCTGTTTGGGTGACGGGAGGTGGGTCGAGATGAAATTGGGTCATTAGGATAAAGACGAGCTAAATTAGGTCGCAAGCGAACGCAGATCAAATGATCTGAGAGCTTGGACGGAGTGATGGTTGCGACACTTACCCTACTGTAAGGCTCCTCTGACGATTCTTCAACTTGAATATCGAAACCAGTATTCATCTCCTATAGAACGGAGAAAGGAGACGATTTAGAATATGAACAATGGCTACATGTATTGAAAACAGAAACAGCAAAACAGGATCCCCGTGGACAGAATCAAATCAATCAATAACCAATCACAAGACCAAACGATCAATAGATCAATCAAAAATGACAAGACAACAAACAACAATACAAAAAGGGATCACACAACGGGGACAAAGAATACGAGGACCATTCATATAGTGCAGCGAACTTACCGGGACACTGGGCAAAATGCGCAAAATAATATGGGAACACACCAGACTTGGTTTGGTAATTGAAGAGAGAGAAAAGAGAAATATAAAAGAACAACTTAGGACGAGACTTTTTTCCGAGATCTTCGCTGAAGATGGTGATACATATGAGCGAGTACTGAGTACTTGGACAAGAACTAAAGTAAAAGGGAAGATAAATCAAAACAGAAGATTGGGATGAGTAAAAAGAGCGAGAGAGGAACTTGAAGGAATTGGGTCTTCAAGGAAGAGTGTCTACAACGACAGTGACTACCAGACTGGTGACTGGTCGGTCTTATATACGTTTCGATTGACTGATGGTGATGGTGACAGTACTATGCCAATCGTGTTACCAAAGTAGTGGTGTGTGTGCAGTCAAGTACTGGTACAGAGCACAGCAGTACAGCAGTACTGTGCGATAATGCTAATGATTCGAGTTTGCTCGTGTGCGTCTATGCCTACAGCAAGCCTATTCGTGTTAACTCGTGACGTTTGGTGCACAGGCATCAGGGGACTTTGCATAGTTATCAAGCTAGCTTGCTCGTTATCACTAGCATGACGCTTTCTGCCGGTTTGTTTCGGTTGCTGCTCTTTCGGTTAGGTTTGGTTAGGCTGTGCGCTGTTTGGTTTGGTCTATGTGTCCAAGGCATTCTCACTTGCACATTCACACACACACACACACACTTACATGTCACTCAATTCGAGTCTCTCACTGTGAAACAGTGTGATCAATCAAGTGTGAGTCCTCTTCTACTTGCAGTGAACACTATGCAATGCACACACACACTAACCAGGCTTGATAATCACAAGCGCAATCGATAACTCACAGGCGAGGTTTGGGGTCTTTTTGCGATTCACAACGCAATCACACACTCGCACACACACACACAACCAAATCTACCGAGTGTTCAACGAAAAAAAAAGAAAATATCTCACACAAACAGTAGCGTATCATAAGGAAAGTGAGATAAACGTAAGTTTTTTATGCATTCCCCTGAGCGATGATTGTCGGAGAGAATGGCGAATCACGACACTGTCAACACACTCACAGTCACACTTTTCTATTCGAGTGTAATGTGCCTCGGGAATAGTCTCGCGCGTTCGGTTTTACACCTACTTTCTGGTGAGTTCGTGTGTGTGTGAACTAATGAGTGTGAGTAATGCGACAGAACACGGCGAGAGGAAAGAGGAACTAAACGATGACACTCGATTGCGTTGGCCAAAAGTGCTTTGGACTTTGTTCAAGGAGATGTGTAATAACCTCGAGAGTGCCATGAGACATTCGAGCGTGTGTGCAAGGTAACATGAACAGCCTTGTTCATGTTACCTTGAATGTGACCTTTGAACAGACGAGAACTTATCAGCATGAAGGTGATAACGAGGGCAGAAGGAATCGTCACATGATGATGACTAAGTCTCTAGTGAGTCAAAAGAGGTAGAAGAGTACCAAAGTACGCAATAACAAATCTAAGCAAGTAGCGCACAATGATTAAAAATTGTAACCATAACTGGCAATATATGCAACAAGACAAACAGACTTTAGGTGTAATTGGCGTTTACCCTCTTAGATACGAACGCACACACACACTTTCCTCAGTAGACTTCGGAATGTGTAAATGCAGAAGCAGTTGTGTGTTTGTGACCAAAGGTTCATGTCCTGCCAAAACGATAGCTAACGAACAAACACAAACACAAAACACAGTTATCGAACAAATAATCCAAACACAAACACAAAACACTCGACTTATCTCAAAGAGAGAAGTGTTGGTGGTGGTGGTGGCCAAGTTTGGCGGGGGACAAAAATAAACGCGAACTTTAAACTTGGAACCCACAGACAGAGAGATTGAGAGCCTGAGGTTTACATTTGATGATGATGATGATAATCATCGTGATCATCTCGTACTTGGAATCCAAGTAACATATATCATCATCGGAGGCAGACACGAGAAACCGTGTGAAGGAGCGGGCGCCCGCGCTCACCTTATCATACTATTCAAGGCATGTGTGTTCATCGATATTGTTAATGTCTAACCGAATAGCAATGGACAATTCGAACAAGTGACATGACATGTGCGGTAATGAGTCGGACGAAAAAGTCTTAGTTGGTCACAGGTAGCGCGCGAGCTCAAACAGTCAAGGTCCGGGCACTTAGAGTTGCGCACTGTAGGCACAAGTGCACATGGGATTTGAGACAAATTACTAACAGATTGGTTGACGCGCATCGGTAATATGACAAAGTGACACAACTACATGTAAATTAAGTAACGACAAGTAAGGTAAATACGAACCGAGATTTGAGGTAAAATCAGAGACAAATCAGCGAGAGATCATCAATGACCAGAGCGGGAGTGAGGTTGATACGATGCCGGCAGTCGACTGACTAAATGTGACGACGTTACTCTTGGAACGAACGATCACACGCAAACGAACAGCGAACGTTGTGAGCCAGTGCAGATTGCTAGTGAATTGCGGCAATCGATTCGAGCGTGGTGGGTGACGGTGATGTGGTGTGCGGCAGATGACAACGAGATCGAGACCGACAATCACATTCGACACACACAACGTGGGGCGAATCACACTACTCGCACACAGGCAAACTCAATAGCAGGCCGACACTGACTGTGCACTGGTCTGACTGACGAGGCTACGATGGACGGACAGACAGAAACACAAAGCGAGACAACTGCCGCAATGCAGTCACAGACAGGGCTGAGAGACAGACAGACAGAGAGCGGTTGTGTGCCTTCGGTGGCGACAGGCAGATGCAGCAGCAGAACAGAACAGAGCACACAACTCTCCGACCGTCTACAGAACACACTAGAACGTTCCGTGAGGGAAAACGAATGTGCATGTAGATGAACATATATAACATATACATGTGCATGCACATGCAGGAGAAACGTGGTGTGTGGCACTACGAGGCAATACATACAAATCATGCATTCACATTCAAAACTGGTGAGTGCTGGTGCTGAACTAGTGAGCCACTCAGTGGAGAGAGAAAGCGAGGGTGCGTGTGCTCTTTCTATGAACACGAGCTGTATATACAAATCTGCACATAACCATGACACATTGAGGGATTCAATATATAACTATGCACTAACTCATATGAACACTAACCAATTGGAATAATGCCCTCGATTGGTTCGAAAGTAAACTTACTTTTTGAATTACCACGAGTTCGAATGCGCTTATGCCTTAACAGATGCAAACGCGCCCATCTACTACCAGTGAATTATTAAGTTATATATAGCCAAAACCAGACACACCAACGTGTGAGTGACTGGGCGTTAACGTGCATTCGATTCCGCAATGTGCACTACTACCACTACACTACACGGAATAATCCACCCGACCAATGGAAAAGTGGTGCAGTAGAATATTCTACACTGCATTCTCGTTACCAAGCAAAGAATATATCAGGGCCACTCATCACGGGCACTCAAGTAGATATTGACAATGACACAGTTTAAAGTAGTGCGTAGTTGGCATTTTTGGTTAGAGTCAGTTGACGAGTTCAATGGCGCCATGGCGATCGGGCACACCAAATCGATTCTGGCGCCAGTGAAAGACAGTGCAAGATAGCGCCAAAAGCAAACATTGATCAAATTGTAGGCCAATGCAGTGTGTGCAACGGTGCGGAATGGCGCACTAGGTAAATAGTAACTGGCGCTTTCTTTATTAAACAAACACACAGAGACAATTAAATCCTTTATTACCGGTCGAATTGCACCAATTTGGTGTAATTGCCCCTTTACCTGAGTCACGCACCAAAATCTCATTTATAAACCAACTTTTGCACTTTGAATGGCAATGTCTGGTAACAAGAGCCTGGTTGACAGTTTTTTTGTTCGGACTCTTGCTCACTTTCTCGCAAAAGTCGAGCAATCACGTTCGATAATGTTATCGCGAGGACATGTCATGAACTGACAAACAGGAGAGATTCGCCTGATTGATCGATGATTGACTGAACTGGTTCAATCGATCACTAGTGCAGTGATGGTTTGAAGAGGTCAAAGTAATTAATACTGTCTGATTGATATACTCGACCCAGACTATTATGTCATTTGCAATGGAACCTTATACTGTGCCCAGTAACCAAACCCAGTACCCAAAATTAGATAGCAACACCATTCGACATAAAGTACATCCCTTACCTTATCTCTTATCTCATAGTTAGATAAATATTAAGTTATTAGATAAGACACCTATTTTGGGTTAAATAATCTCAGCCCAGTTTGGCATCAGTTCGAAAATGAATGGGCAGGCTGTTATACAATCATGGGTATACTATCAGTGGTAAAAATGTGTCTTGATTTTTTTTGTTGCAGTCAGCAAATAATAGTAATAATAAGACAAACAAGATTGGAAAATTTTTGCACAAACTCAAATCAGACATCATGCACAATCGCAGACTGACACGCTGATGACAGCGGGCATAAATCATGTTGACAAGCTAGACAGAGAGAACTTGCCGACTTGTTCAAATTAATCAAAGATAAATCAGAATACGCTCACAGAGTTGTGAGCCAACTGAAGGGGCGCCCAGCGTTAGGATACCAGAACCTAGAGTCCCAAAGTATGGTCCTAGTGCACTTCTAGGGCAAAACCGAAAATCATCACAAACGTTCACTTACCTAAATATCCAAAAGCAAGTGCAGATTGATGTCGGAAGGTCTTCTTCCTTGTTGAACTTCACACAAACACACAAAGTCGTTTTACCAAATGAACGTCAACTTAGTAGCACTTGGTTTGGAAAGAAGCACAGAGTCACAGTGGGTTGAGGGTTAAAAAAGAGAGGCAAACACTTGTTACCAAGTGTTAGTGAACTAAGCGAACTTAGTTTGTGAGACAGTCTTCTGACAGGGCAGTGTTGGTCATTTATATATTTTCGGGTGACGATGGCGAGGACGAAAACGACGACCACGTTGCCGAGGGTGATGGCGATGCTGATAATAATGGTAAGATTAGATCGTAAAATGAAGAACAGAAGGAAGAGGAGGAGGAGGAAGAAACAGACGAAATCAGAGGACACAAAGAGACACTGTGGGTTGTGAGACTGTTCAACCTGATGCCGCTTCTACACACAACACACACACAAGCACACACACATTGACCGATGTGTGTGTTCGAATGTGCGTTCGAATGTGAATGTAGAGATTACGATCAAATGAACAAACAGACGCACACCGTGCCCGAACAACGACACAGGGAGAATTGAACAGACTGAATTGAACTGATTGAAAGTGATGATTAGTGGTTGAGGGGTTGACACATCATGAACACTGTTCAAGTGATCAGTGCTAGTGGTCGTACATGTGGTGACATTAATCAAGCGGTGCGCGATTCGAAACGATACTCTAGGCAACGTGTGTTCGAAAAGGTGGCAAATGGACAGAACAGAAACACAAAGAAAAAGTGTCAATTTGACTGAAGGACTGCACATTATCGAATCGATGAATATCGATTAAAGGGTGAGATACAACCAAATGAGTCGAGTGCTAACGAGTTGTAATACTAACTTGAATGCATAGTAACTCAACTCATACTCACATATTGCACAACTTAAAATGATGATGTTCAATTAGATTAAACAGTGATTAAAATGATCTAACACTTAATTTGCACTACTCCAGTGTGACTAGTGAGTGATCTATTAATTAACTCGTTCTAACAGCATGGATACAGCACAGTCAAGTAGAAATTGCGGTTAGATACAAAGTTACACAACACACACCAACTACAGCTTGATTGATCGCCCAAATTCGCTTTTTCTTTCAAGTGACAGTTAATGTTGGCATATGTTAAGTTAAGGACACACAATTAATTAGCACGACATTTGTTAAGTAATGAATGGCGTTAAATAAGATGGGAAAACCAAAAAAGAACATCTTAAGGAACGTCATTTTGTGAGAATAGACTGTCCAACTCGCCTTCCGCCTTCATTAAAGACTGAATACTATCCAATTCGAACATCTAATTGAATTACATCATCATCATCAATATTACACGATCTAACAAATTCTGTTTGCGTTTCACAGAATAAGGAACACGATCGTACAATATTCCTTTGAGAGTATGTTTGAATAGCTTTCTAATTGGTTCTACTACTGAGCAAACAGAATTCATTATGAATGCTACTGCTTATTAATGTTGATATAAGAAAAACGGAAAGGGGAAATGAACACATTGAACAAAGAAATCGAAGAAGAGGGAGAGAGGGAGGAGAGAGAGAGAGAGAGAGAGAGAGAGAGAAAGAGAGAGAGAGAGAGAGAGAAGATGCTACTGGGAATTGTCCGAGTATCGTATATCGTCGTATACTACTGGTTTTCATGTCTAATCAACACTGTTTTTGTATGAATTTTGTTTCCTGGTGTCCTTTAATTCAATTTTGTACTCTATGTCTGAATCCTTTATCGAACGTCTCATGTTTCCTTCCAAATCCCGACCACCACCACAACAACAAACCCACAAGGGAATTGAATTGCTGTGTTGCGTGTCTGGACAAACCAAATCTATCTTTGTGATGCCTCAGTCACATTAACCATAAGATATGATCGTCTATTGAGAGTACTAAAATGAGAGTGACAAAAAATAAAGCGGTCAACGCAATATTGACTTTGTGTATGCGACTTTGTGCAGTGATGATGGTGAGTACTTCGGGGCTTTTTGATGATAACACACACACACACACACTCGAGTGTGTAAGGGAAAAGTGATCGCGCATTGCTAACCAGACTGGGCCAAACACAAAGTTCATCGGGTTAGAGAGCAAAAGTCTATTTCTGGACAGCAACTCAACTTCGAAGCACACACTAACACTAACTTAACTGGATGCGGAGGTTACAATGGCAATGTTTGCCTAATTAGGGGTTATCGCCCATATCTCCGATACGTACGATATGCCAATGAACATGCCAGCCAAACATCATCATCATCGTCACCACATGTAGAGTGTCTCTCTCGTTCGGTTTCGAAACTCAAAGTTCACTTTCGGCCCAGTCCTTAGACTGTCCAAGTCGAACCATACTGAGTTGAGTGTTTAATTCGCCGATACTACTCTCGATTGGAAATGAATTGGCCAAGTCGGTGCAATTCGATTTGATTCAGTTCGATGTAATGCGAGCGAGAGTGGGGAGACAAGCGAGAGAGGATTGCTTGTGTACTGAGGAAATGTTGGGCAAACACACTTCGAAGGCAAGTGAGAGCGAGTGTCTGGTGTGAGAGTTGTGTAGTGTCTATGATAAATCGATGATCATGTTTGCGATAAATGCGAATGCAATCACTAATCACTAATTGTGTGTGACAAGATACAACAAGAACATACAGAAACAAAAAAGGTCCGGATGCGGCAATTGCAAAGGAATAACAAAAAATGAATATGCTTGGAAAGGTCAATTCAACACAAAAGAAGAGAAGAACACTCAAACTTACCAGAGGTTATAAGGCACTTGAAGGGCTTCATAAATCACCAAAAGTCACAGACACACAAAAGTGGTTGAAACTCATAAAGTCGACAGGCACACAAAAATGTTGCACGTAAATCACTGTAAAGTGTCAAAGGACGCAAGAGTCGTGAGTCTATTGCGGTGCCTCACTAAGAGAGAGAGAGAGTTGCACAATAAAAGTCGTAAAGCACGTGTCTGGGCAATGAATTGTTTGAACCTTAGGGCATTGCAGCACAGACGATCAAGTCGAATCTGCAGACGAGAACACTGACATGGACACACGCACTGAAGGACCACCAAGTTCGCGGACACGAACAGTCGCCGAAGTCATTGAGACAATCTCAATCGATCGCACCGAGAGACATGCACTCACTGGCCAAGACCGTGAGCAGAATGAGATCGTTGCATAAGATAGCACACATCGAGAGACACACAGACAGAATGAAGTGTCTTAGTTTGCACAAAAGTTTATTAGTATTTGCACTTACAAGTCAAGAAAGGCGGGTTTGATGGAACAAGGGGGTCAGGTCTCAGGCACCACCGAATATTGCTTCATGGTAGGGCGAGGATGTGAGACTAGACGAGCAAAGGGAGACTACGACCACTGCGGTTTGTTGCTGTTGCTGGTGACGATTGCAGGTGATGAGGTTAGATGGTGTGATGGTGGTTGAGTTGATTGCTGGTGAAGACGAGTGCAATGACGAGCTGTTCGTTTGACCGAGGTTGTCCGCTGAAGCAGTGCTCTGGACCACTAGTTCCGAATTGAGGCGCAACTGAGGCTGTCCCTGTGATTCCATTGTGCACTCCTCCAGTGGCTGTTGAACCCCCTCCAATTGAGCTGAGTGCTCTTCCCCACTTACGATTATTATTATTCCTTCGGATGAACTCTGTGCAGCTGTGACGATAGGGTTCGGTGCCATTCTATGTTTGTCTGCACAATTAGACAGAGGCTATTGAGGGACGACGGTCCGACAAAATGAGACTCGGTTTCAGTCTAGTTTGAGTTAAAGAATGTGAAAGACAATGAAAGATAATGAGCGGTGAAAGTGGATGATGAATGTGCTTGACCTTTGACATCTCACTTTAACGACCAAGTTGGTGCCGAACAAGACACCAGTGGTTGTAACCTCTCTCTAAACAGACTAAACAATTAACCTTGGAGGGTTCATTGTAGTTATCGGGGTCACAAAGTTCATCGGGGGCTTTATTAAACTAAATACTTTTGCTAACCAGAGTTATGAAATCGAATGAAGTGACTCAACATAAAGCTATCGAATCATTGTGAACATTCCAGCACAATTCGTTGTGCACGTGCCACTGAGCACATGTTTGCATTTTAAAGTATGCATACGAATCCAATTCGATTCGACATGACAAAACAGCGAAAACATTTGGTCATTGATGTCCGTTCTATGACATTGAATTCACTTTCGCTCAATAACAATAATACAATCCTATGTGTGCAATAATATTACGAAATTAACGAAAACATTCAATTACGTTTGCATAGCTCACGAGTCGAGCGAGTGATAATAGTGAAAATTGTCAAATGTGTCGTCATCGATTATGAATAATCATGTTATGTATTTTCGACCACAAATTTCGAGTTAAAAACACACTCAGTTCTAAAATTAGATTTACATATATTAAAACGCGTCTGTTTTCGCGTTCTCTAGGAAAACACAAAGCGACCGCTCGACGACTAGTCGATAGTACTCAGCTACAGTACGACCATAAGGGTGAACAAGCACAAATGGACAAATGTAACTCGAACTGAGCTATGATGACGCCATTCGCTTTGGCAGACAGAGACTGCAGTTGGTTGATTGGTTAATTAGCATTGGACGACGAGGATGATTGTTATGATGATGATAGTCCAATTGTGTGCTGTGTTGTTATGGTTCGATTTACGACTTGGCCTGTCTCGCCGTCGTCCTTTGTGTGTTGGTGTATTGAGAGCGACCAAAGTGGGGCTTAGTAACACACAGAGACACAAACACCGAACACAGACACAGACACGGAACACTACAAACAAACAACGAATCGATCGAGTGGTGCAAATCAAAAATACTTTCACCATGGAAATCGAAGAGTTAATGGTAATTACTCGTCGGAGCATGTTTGAGCTATTCTAGTTCGATTGTTCTAGCCCATTCCGACCACAGATGGACAGGAACAAATATGGTCACTAAGCACGCGATCATTGTGCGGAATTTAAAACTATTTATGTCTGAACTATGAACTAATGAGTTCAAATTGAAAAAAGTTCCTGATGGGTCAAATCGTTTGGCATTTGTATTCAGTCTCGTTCACTTTCGCTGTTCGGTCTGTTACTATGCACTCGATCCGCTAGTGATAATAATTGAATTAGGTCAACGCAAAAGTTTTCAAAATATGATAAACATGATGATAGTAGTTCAATATTTGAGCAACTTTTTGCGGTCGCCTCAACATAAGCAAACACACTGATTGCTGTTGCAATACGATAACAACAAGCTCTAATTGGATGAAGACGATCGAGCTATGTTGTGAAAACAATGTTCAATGTACAAACACTTTGGCTAATTAGAACATTGAACATATTTGCCGTTTGGCATATCAACAGACATTTAGAACTGCTCTTGGTGAACTCTAATCAACTTTGGGGTTATACAAACAATCTCCCAATACAGGGGACTGTGGAAAAGAAATAAAAATAAAAGATCACTCACCTATTTTCCAATTATTTTTTCGAAGATTTAAGCGAGGTTCTAATTATAAAACAAAAGCTTTACCAATGAAAGCCATCAAAAATGAATCATCATCACGTACCTCGTAAAATCTATTTATGTAGCAGTTCTGTCGAAATTCACTTTCCCGATAATATAATCTATTTTCGAATGGAATTATACCGTGTGAACGTGAAAGTGAAAGAGCATTAATCGATGACAACGAGACAAGAAGAAAGAGGATTATGCAAAAATCAATCAAAGTGTATCGCACTTGTCAATTGAACAAATTGTGCAAATTTAGCAAATCAGGCAAATCAGACAAATGAGCTTGTTTGAGTTTGGTTGGGCAATTGAGCGACTTGATCAAATTACAAGTGAAAAGGGACGTTTTAGGGGCAAATTAGTATATTAAGAATGTGTTTCGAAATTTGCAGTTAAACTTTGTAAAGGAAAGTTTGATGTGAGATCTCCTCGACTGTCCGAACAGTGTTATATAAGTCTGTTTGTGTCCAACTACTAATAATACTATATCAATTGGGAATTTTGCCTTTTTCAATTTGGGTTTTTATCGAGCACAACAACAACCAAACAAAAAGAGTTTGGCCTGGAGCGTTTTGGCTTGGTGCGGTTTTGTGTGACACTTTTACGAGTGTGAACTGTGAAGAAGAGCTTGTCTCTGTACGTGATAAGAATGATTAATCGACAACAAGACAGCAGGACAGCATGCATGCGAGCATCACTCAATGCACTGTCGCACTGAGTTGCGAAAGTGGATGCAGTCGATCGATTCGAACGAGTCGAGTAATAGAACTAGTGGACTGACTGACTGATTGATTGATTGGTCGATTGATTGGGCTCGAGAGAAAGTGTCAATCAAACATGATTTGTACACGAGAGTGAATACTGAGAGACAGCCAGACCAGACTAACCAGAAACTGAGATAAGATTCAGACTCTGTCTGTTTGTGCTGTACGACCAGTTCAAACCTAAATGTGTGTGCTCACAAGACAGATGGAAAAACAATTTCGTTTAGCATTCGAATGGATGCGCAAGGCAAAAAGACATGAATAAAAAACAAAAAGTATATCATACATGCAGTGAGCGCGTAATGTAGTGCTGAGTAGATGGGCTTGATCAAATGTGCACTGCAGTACTGAACATGAACAGTACGTGTGATGTTGCACTGCACTGACAGGAGACAAGTGAGCGAGAAAATGTTAGATTGACAAGTCTGATTGAAAGATGATGATTGCAAGTTTGATTCGACCTGATCATGAACGCTCGATCGAGTACTTGCAATCACACACTGCACACCAACAGAACTATGTACCACTATGAATAATTAACCAAAAATACAGCTAAATCCTGTTAGTCTTATATATTAAATTTTAAAACTACAACCTTGACAAAACATGCATTTATTAGCAAAAGAGTTATTGACATTGAATACTAATGATAATGAAAGCACGAGTTGATAGAATGATAAAATGATAATGAGTTGTGAGTGTATGAGCACTGTTTTGTGTATGAACACCTAAATGAGTTCTCTTTGTCTGCTTTTCCGAATCGGGTCAATGGCAGTTGCCTTGAGTTGTTGATATTATTAGACTGATTCCTGGGGACAGTTCGAATTTGCTATTTCGAATGTTTGTATAAGGAAGAATATATTGAGTGCACTTGTCATTAACGTCATTAACGGCCATCATCATTTGCCATCACAAGGATGTTTGGCCAGACATACTCAAAATGTTTATGATGTACTACAAAGAGATCTAGTTGTTTATGGTCAGTACAACTGCCCTTAACCAGAACTCATGTGACACTTTCTGGTGAAACAATAACGTTCACAGTTGTCCGAATAGACATAACAGTAACATTCGTTTGTTTAATTGCACTAATCAAATGGACACTAAAAATATACAAATAAACACAGACTTTTGGGAGATACTAAACTTATAAGTACTGATTGTGTGTTTGTATGTGTTTCCATTTTAGGCTCGACTGCACACATTTTGGGTGTTTTTCCATTCATAACATTCGTTTGGGTGCTAGTTTGTTAAAACGTCATTAAGTTTTTGTTTTATAGAAACTTGTAAACGAGGTTACTTTGAACGCTACGGGACAAAGGAAGTTCATTCTTTTTTGTTGTCACATGGACTCATATAATTCTCGGAATGTTTCGTGTTTGTACCTTTACGTAATTCATTTATGAATAACTCACATGCACACAAAATGGCTAACCTCGTGGGAGTTAATTTCCAAAGTGGAAAATTTCGCGTATCAACAAAGGTTTACTGTTTTTATATATAAATATATGATTTTATGTACTTTGCGATCACTCGAGTTGTTCACGAGGTAACTCGAGACATGCGATGTGAAAGGTACTTTTCCAGGACAGCTCTCCTCTCCAGAGACTATTTAGTGGGGAAAGTGTCATTGCCAATGGCAACAGGAGAGAAGGAGAAAGTAACCTAAGTTCAAGTAAATCCTCGATTACCAATCAATCAATCGATGCATCATCATCATCATTCGATAACATAACTGTCAAAAAAGTTTGAGTCGTCATAATTGGGTGCTGAAATCAGGGAAAATGGTCATTGTGCAATTGTGAACATTTTCCGAGTACAGTGATACGTTTTGTTGAATAATGTTACGTTTATTTTATCTAATTGAATACATTTCTTGTTCTTTGGATTCATTTTTAGATCCAAAAACATCTACAGCCAATCAAGTATCCTAATTTAGTTCCCATTTCATCATGCATCACCAACATGTAGTACCTAAAGTTTCTCACGACGCAGTCAATAATAATAATCAATAATAATGATCAGTAATAATCAGAGAGAGAGAGAGAGAGAGAGAGAGAGAGAGAGAGAGAGAGAGAGAGAGAGAGAGAGAGAGAGAGAGATGATGATGTTGCTGTTCACTATTGATGTTTGGGCATTGCCAAACGTCCTTACGCGATCAGTGCAAAGTCAATCGCTTGATATCAATGCACAAGCGAAAGAAGAGTTCTCGGATACATCTCAAATGATGATGCGTATTGATTTGATTTTGCCTTGCAAGTAAGCGAAATGTGCGCTCGAACATGGAAAAATAAACATTGGTTTCGTACATTTTGAGTACACACAACTGGTACAGAGTGCATTCCTATGCTAAATCGTATACGCAATACCAAAAATCAACTGAACTTTGCATATGAACATCCATTTTGAATCACCCTGTACAGGTTTGATTAGCCCCATTTACATATTGAGAGCACATTTGAGTTAATTAGACAACTCATTCAATAGTAATGAATCAATACTATTTACGATCTATTACTAGTTCATCCTTCTCACTTGTTTGGCAATGGCGTAAACTATTACACCAGTTAGACCTGTCAGTCAATTCAATCGAATTGCATCAAATCAAACCAAAGTGTTCGACAACTCTCAACACTCAAATCCTATCGAAGGCAAAGGCCAAGAATCTTGTGATTGATGTGTCTGATGGATGATGAAATGCTAACGATCATGATCACCCAAACTCATGATCAAACACCCGATCTCGATCGATTGATCTATCTGTCGATTAGTGCTAAATTTGTACTCTGTGAACTGTTGCGTGCAGAGTGCAGTACAGTGGATTGGGGCATTTCTTGGCAACCGTTTCATAAAAACGCAAAGTGATAATCAATACCCAAAAAGTACTTGGAAGGATATTTTTAAACTCTGGAACTTGGCAACCACCATCTACGCACATTCGAAAGCGGATTTCAAGGTTTTTATATAAATCGATCGCGAAATTAAAAGGAAAATGCTATGACCATTATATTTTTGGATTTCTATTTTATGATTTAAAATTCACTGAATATGTAAATCGATAAAACGAATGAAAATAGCCGAATTCCAGGTACAAATACGATATAAATAGTAAAAATGTATATTTACCTGTAAACTGACTTGATGTTGAATGTGCGGCAAAAGTTCAATTGAAATTTATTTGACTGTAAATATTTTTACACAAAAATAGACAAACACAAAGTTCTAAGAACTAAGAACACCAACTATGAACTGAGTAACAAGAATATTCTAACCTTTTCTCGAAAAGAAATTGGCATTGGCATTGAAATCTAGTTGTTTTTGATGTTGTTGCGCGCTTTTGTTTATAAACATTTCAAAACCAATTTGTGTTTAACTTTTTGCTAACCTTTGCAAGAAGCAACTCAATTCCGGTAGAATCATATTTAAAATTTATGTGCATTTTGTTTGCACTACAGTGTGCGCTATACTCTTGTCATGATATAATCACATGACCAGACTTTCTCAGGCAAATCGCAAGAACTGTCTCGTTTGTTATTGTGTGTGTTAGCATAAGCAAAGCATAACAAAGCACCCAAACGGAAACATGTTAGCCAAAACATTACAATGTTCTAGTTACGAACTAAGTTGTTGGTTCGAGGAAAACCAGAAGAAAAGCAGTTCGCACTCGAACAGATCTGGCTGTGACTGCTTTTGGTTGCTCTTTTGGGGCTTTTTGGCAGAGAGTCACAAGCACCAGACCAGACCACAAATGGAACAAGGTTAGGGATAAAGTGTCTGTCTGTCTGTGTGTGTGTAAGTGAGTGAGAAAGGAAGACAGTTCGGGAAGCAGTTGCAGTCGCCTGTTTTGGGTTCTCAATGCAATGGACTCGTTTGTTGATGTTGATAATCGAATTGATATCGTTCGAGTGTACGCGCCTCGCTCTCTCGATCGTAAGACTTGTGATGATGGTGGTTGGCTCGGGATTTCACACGAAAGGAAGAGGGACTACTCGTGAGTGATATGATTGGTCTACACTTCAAGGAGAGAGAGAGAGAGAGGGAGAGAGAGAGAGTGAGAGAGAGAGAGAGAGAGAGAGAGAGAGAGAGAGAGAGAGAGAGAGAGAGAGAGAGGGAGAGAGAGAGGGAGAGAGAGAGAGAGAGGGTGAAAGAGAGAGAGAGAGGGAGAGAGAGAGAGTGAGAGAGAGAGAGAGAGAGAGAGAGAGAGAGAGAGAGAGAGAGAGAGAGAGAGAGAGAGAGAGAGAGAGAGAGAGAGAGAGAGAGAGAGTAACTGTCAGTGTAAGTAGTAGCTAAAAATGGATAGCTAAAACAGATCATGTGTCAGCAAATAGTTTTCGTTAAGTGAAGTGAGTGATCGGTTGGAAGAGACTGCCTGACTGACTGATTGACTGACAACCAAACTAAAGAAAACGAAAACTAACAAACTATGGACATGCAAATATATATATCTTATCATCGTAGAGCAGTCAGAGAAAAAGCTAAAGCAAAGTGATGATTTGTTGGACGAATGCGTTACGTTAACGTTACTACATTTACTTCGCTGTAGATCACAAGGAGCACCCATTGAATGACATAAATCATTCGAACCTTTGACACATGAATCGATGATTGCATTACATTGCAGAATTGCACTTTACTGATGCAATTGCATTTATGAGAAATTCATGATCGTACTGTACGAAAGGAAATGATTGACATCATCACCCAAATATGAACCAACCAAACTGGACATTGACCATTAAGACTTGCCTTTCAAGATGTCCCAGGGCAATCGAATTTGAAGATTAAATTACTCAATAAACAAAGACAAACATAGTAATAATAATAATAGCATTTATTAATAATATAATCATTAGAATTGCAATAAAATGGACCGTTCATAAAATACGTAGATGTGTGTGAATGAATGCGGATGTGTGTATCGCGTGTTTGTGTGTGTTTGAAAATGTGACAAAATAAAGAATAAACATAGATAGAGTTATCAATAATATATATATCGAATCGAATGTTTGAATGCATAACAAAATAAGATATACGATCAGATAGGTTCAATAGTAATAATAATCATAATAAATAGGCAATAAATAGACAAAAGATGGTGGTGGTAGGTGTGGTATTGGATGTGGTAGTGGGAGGTGGGTGTGTCTGCTTGTTAATGTATGAATGACCAAAAGTGTAGAAAGTGTTTGATCAATTTGGAAACAATTCGGAAGTAATAAGAATAGTAGTAACAAGTTGGAGATTTGTTGGGGACAAAATCGCACAACACTGAATCAGCAAATTGAAGAATGTAGATGTGTGTGTGGGTATGGGTTTGTATGTGAACAAAAGTGAAGTGTATGTGTTGTAAATAGTTGCTTTTATCAAAAATGAAAATCAGAAAAAATCAGAGATGAGCTACCACAAAGAGAGGGGAGAGCAGAAAAGACATCATCTATTTGTGTGAGATATATATCAAAACAACAACAAGCACTATCACGCATTAGGCTGCACAGAAGATTGTCGAAATAGTTGTCGAAAAGAGAGTTGAAACACACACACACCGCAAAAGTATTGATAACACATGCATCATTATTGCCATTAGTTCCCTTTTGATATAATAAAATCTATATAAAATCTTCAAAGTGATCCAGCATCATCATGTCTGTCTAACATATTATTCTCTTGTAAATGTATATCACTTCTTCTTCTATAAACAGATAGATCTTTGATAAAATACAATAGTTATTCATTGTCTAACAATGTAAAGTCACAGAATGACCTTTCTTAGTTCAGGTATACAGAAGTTAACAAACAAAAGGGTTTCAGCTTTGTGGTGGAAGTAGCCAGTTCAGTTTAGTTCCACTATGTTGTACTGAGAGGTTTCGTCAGTCTTAGGCGCCCATTGGATGGGATCAAACGCACACGCAAACACACAAACACACGAACACACAAAAGGGTTCCGTAAGACCCTAACAGGTTTAATAGATCTAAATGGTTTCTCTAAAGTGGCACACGATCGAATGATTATCAACGATTTCAGTCAAAGTGCAATAGTAATGGGATTGTCTTTGTACTCTTGTGTTGAAATAGTGTGATTGGGTTTGTGTGTTCATATGTTTGGGTTGAAATAGGAAAATAGATACCGGGCTTTGTGTTTTAATGTTTATCAAATGAAATGTAAAATGGGATGGAATTATTAATATTAGCTGTATTGATTGATTAGAGATAATATGGTTTACTTTGAAGACACTCATGTTGTGATTGATACGGAGATATGGTTCGGTTGAGGTGTGTGTGATTGTGTTAGTAGGTCGGAGATGATGATTCGTAACGATGGAGAAATGTATCAGTTCGGATATGTATTCGGTTGAAGTGATTGTGTGTTGGGTGTGGGGTGTAGGGCAATTGACATGGCGAGAGTTGAATTAGAATGGCTTTGTACTGTGCAATTTAAAAAAGGTTGTGTGTCTGTGTGTGTGTTAGTGACCATTGGTTGGTTGAGGTGCTGGTGGAGAGTTGAGTCCCGACTCACCTTCTGTGAATGCTTCAACCAAATTGTCCACGGCATTGTTCACCCGATCCGCAGCATTGTGCAGCAGTGAGGGATGGTACTGTGAGATGCTCGAACTTGCAGGCGAGTCGAGTGAACTGTCTTTGTTCGACTCGAGCACACCATTCGTGCCAGTTTGCTTACGCAGTGGCGAATTGGACCCATTCGTAGTAGCCGTGCGTGGACTGCCCGGCGAGGACGTACTACTCGAGTCGAGCATCTGTTCCATTTCGATGATGCTCTTCGCAAGTCGCTTCTTGGTCTTCGCATCGAGTGCACCCGAATTGGAGATGTACGCCTTGAATTGGGTCAACTGAGTTTCGAGCAGTTGGTTGCACTGTTCGAGTTCAGTTTTGCGTGTTTCGAGTCGACTTTTGTTCTCGCGCAGTCGACGAGCTTCCTCGAGCAGATGAGCCGGAATTGGACCCGAGTTGGACATGGATGCAGTGGCGGTGGTGGCTGCACTTGCCGGCGAGTCGTCCAGTGAATCGAGTGAATCACCACGCGAATTGGAGCCATTCACAGGAGAGGACGGATCAGCAGGTCGTTTACCTTCCTTCTCTTGGCGCTCTCGTTGTCTTCGTTCGAGCGAATGGATCACATTTTCGTAGAGGGGCGAGAACTCACCCACTGCTTCGCTTTCCAAATTTGCATCCACTGGCTTAGCAATTGGTTCTTTCTTGGAGACTTCTTTCTTGGACGCAGTTTTGCCTGTTGGCTGATCGTCGTCATTCAGTTGATCAAACTCGGTGACCAACATTCTAAAAGGGGGAAAGGAGCAAAACATAGGACAAAAATTCCATGAATGAGTGAATGAATGAATTGAGCAGTTAGTTTATGAGATGAGGGATGAGATTGGCATTAGTATTGAGACACACAGATAGAGAGAATGAGATAGAGAGATAGAGAGCATTGGCTAGGATTGAGCTTTGTTAGCAAGGTCCTCGAGGTAGTGGCTGAAACGATAATTACGACAAGTTGGTCAATTTACATCAATGAATTCAGTTGTCTTAGTAGAATTAGGTTGGATGCATTCGCTAGTATACTAGGGATTGTTTACTAATTATTAGGCACTACATGACATGATGCATCGATCAAATGCACAGACGAGGTACAAATCAGATTGTGCATTGCTTAACATAAAGTGCATCAAGTCTAACGAGGATTGTTGTGCATTTCATATCAAATTGAGCATAGCTTGGCAGCACTTGGATTCAATGATAACGTGATCGTGCATTATTCTAGATTGCATTGGCGCATTGTGCACAGGATTACTAAACATTGATAGTCTTTAAGTGCCAACTGTGCACTGTGCATTGCCTCATTTGGACAGTGCATTGGACTTGTATTATTAGATCAAAGCAATATGCATTAAATGGTAATGAGAATGTGCACACTCACTTGTTCTCCTCCTCCAGCCGTTGAATGATCTGCTCCAGCTCGGACCTCTGGTCTGCGGCAATCTTCGAAAGCATCTCAGTTGGACTCTGAACCAGATCGTAGTGATTCAGTTGGGCATCGTTCATTGGCAATGTCCGTGCATGTCGTGGTCCACCATTGCCCATACTGCCAGCAATGTTTGGTCCACCACCAGGCAGTGAATCGAATCGTGATTGTCTGCTTCGTTGAGACAGAGAACGATGAGGAGCGGTGCTACTGCCCCGATTTAACGATTCAGCCCGGACCAGTTCTGCCTCTGCCAGTCGACTCGCATAGTGACCAAGTCGAGTGTGCACCTCATCGTCCATTGATCGATTGTGGTGAATGGGTGAGACGGGCGTGGAGTGGTACTGTGGCAGACGACGGTCAAATGGACTTGCATGCTGCATCGAGTGCTTGGGTTGAACAATCGGCGAGTAGGGCGATGACTGGTAGTGGTGCTCCACTGAGGTTTGCCGACGAGCGCCAAGTGGACCTGTGCGGCCATACATGGACGAGCTCGAGGACATGGACCGATCAACGGTGGCCTGGAATCGAGAGCCAGCATTGTCGAGGACAAATTCGAGATCACGTTGTGTGAGTGCACCGGGACTGGCAGCTCGTGCCGGGTAGGGCAACGTGTGCACTGGAGTGGTGTTCGAGCTTGGATTATGCGAATAAGAACCCTGTAGTGTGTGCACAAACTGTGGTGCAGACTCCTCGATTCGGTCACCCTCGTGCAGTGATTGCACGGGCAGATAGCCCAGGGCTTGGTGACGCTTGAAGTAACGACCTGACTTGAATTTGTTCCTCAGGATTCGGGTGAAGTCTCGCATATCCTCACCAGAGGTCGTCGCCACACAGTACTCTTGCATTGGATGGCTATTGGTGAGGAGCAATCACAGAATTAGACATCAATCACAAAGAACTGACAAAGCAAACTTACGAGGACTTGTGCTTTTTGGATGCTAAGTCACACAAGAAGCATTCCTGACAGAGATCGAAGTTGAAGCACTTCAAGCAACGGTAACGGAAGCCCACGATTGGATAGCGACGACAGAGATTACACTTGGCGGGATGTCTGGACTTATCCGCCAGTCGCAGTCGATGAAGCACCAAAAGCCAAACCAGTGACTGTGGCTCGGCTTGAATCCAGGTAAGTACTTGCTGAGCGGTGATGCCCTCCGGTGGCTTGCCAGCCATCTCCAAACAACTTCGAACCGATGGCTCAATGTTGGTTCCACCGAATGCGGCCACTTCGCCGAGCAGTTTCGGCAGTCGAAGGCAGTCGTAGATGAGGAGACCAAGGCGACGTTCATCCGCACGACCATTGTCGTCCGCGATGAGGTTGAATAAGTCTGAGTATGGTTGTGTTAGCTGTGTGACTCAACAATAGGTTTAGTTCTACTTACACAAATACTTCTGCTCTAGAGATATCTTCGACAGCAAAACTAGAGCAACTTGGAAGGAAAACTGACGGATATAACCAGAACGAGATGGTCTGTGGAGTTATAGGTTCATTAGTCAAATGTCCAGTTGGCATTGAGTTAGTGATCACTTACGCATCATACAGGGCCAAGACCCAATTGAGACACAGGTCAACACTGAGAGGCACATTGACCGAAGCAGCTGTAGTCGAACTGCCACTTGCCACTGACGATTCCTTGTCCTTGTTCTCTTTGTCCTTGTCCTTCTTCCTCTTCGAAGTACCTTGATCAACCGAGCCACTGTTGGCAGAGTCGACTGCAGCCGTAGCAGCAACCATCTCAAAGATCATCTTCAAACAGGACACAATCTCGGGCACGGCAATCAGCCGAAGTTCGTACGGCAAGTCCTCATTGATATCCTCGGCCAAGTTCGCCGAAGTAGTGACCGATGTCTCGGGATGTTGGTCACCTTTGCCTGAACCGCCATTCGACTGTGCCTGACGCTCCTTAGTCTTGGGCACTCCATTCGGACCGAGGCCGTGCTGTTCGAATGCTTCTGCCAGTATGTCCAATGTCACAAAATCGAGACCAAGTTTCGCCTGCAGAGATCGTAGTTTCATTGCTGTTCGATAGGCGGCGTAACGGACTCGGTTGAAATCGCTCAGTGTGGACATGATTTCGGTGTACTTGGGCGAGACTACGTGCACAGATTCGGTGGTACGACTAGTTTGAGAGATACAAATAGTATTAAGATAAGGACTAATGAACAATGCTTAGCCTAGGTCTTACTTGATATAACATGGAAGCTTGTTTGAGGTGACTGCTCGCTCCCAGGGCGCTTCAACCGCTTCGGTCAAGAAATGCTGTTGAGCAGTGCCATGATCGTGAACGGCCTGTTCCAACTCGCGGGCTCGTTCATCGACTGCAACTTGCAACAATCGCGCCCGAGTCGTCGCTTCTTCCAATGACTTCAAATTGGCATGAGACAGGGGCACATTGCGACCAGTGAGCCGAGAGGCCAGCTCATTCACGTGCACAGCATCACGGGCAATTGGAGTGACGTACAGTTGACTGTAGTTCTGTTGTGTGCACACAATTCACCCGTAATTAGATAACTCGATAGACTCAATATCATCAAAAACAAACCTTGAGAAGTGCCTTTTGTTGAGGAATCTGATCGTACGGAATCTCACCAAGTGGCATCCACTGAGCCTTGGTGTATTCTGCCTCGTGTAGCTTGGCGCCAAGATCTTCCATCGCACGTTGAAGATCAGTGAGACGCTAAGGCGAACAAACAAAAACACAATTTAGTAATCAAATAGTAAAGCAAAACTAGCAAAAGTAAACTAAAACTGTAAAAGTGTGTCAGTACAATCAAATCACGCCGTGGATACGGCCGAGACCGATATGATCGAAGACGAGTATTGGGCGAGGGCGTGCGAAACGATGGTTGCGAGTAGATTCTCATTGCTCACTACGTTTCTGTGTACTTCTCCTCCGATTTGAGATTTATTTTTTACTAATAGACTTTAGAGTAGGTAGTAAAGAAGAAGTAGAAGATGCAAAAGTAGAAGAGGCGCCAAAAGAAGAAGACACCGCGCGCGCGGTTGCTATCACATCAGAGTCATGTCATGCACGTATCATCTCAACTCGATGTATATTTTTGGGGTGATATATCAAATTGGTGCATTGAGAACATTGGGAACATGAGAGCGAGTTGAGATCGATTTAGACGACTAGAGAGTGAGGGGATTAACTAGGAGATCATCTTGTCATTCATCCATAAACGAGCTTTTAACAAGGTTGCTGCTTGTGTGCTGTGATGGCTGCTGCTGATGCAACATGATGGAAGATGAGTGTGAGAAGTGCATCCATACAACACTAGAAATGACACACACAACAAGGAGAGACGTGTGAGCCATACCAAACAACAACAACAACACTTTCTACCCAATAGAACACAACACACACAAAACAGACCAATTCACTGGAATGAGATTCGACAATGCATTAGCTGTGTGTGAGTGTGCAGTGCAATAATTGAAATTCCACGAAAAGAGTGAGTTGCATTTGATTGGTTGGGATTGGATGGATTGGATTGTGGATTGTATAATATAAACTTAAAATGCACAATTGAACGCATACAGATGGAAGTTTTTAACTAAACACATAGACACACACCACAGAAATGCCAATAAGAACGAGTTTGCTTAATTGCTCGATGACTGTGTTTATATGATCAGTTGCTGTTGTTGTGGTTGTTGGTTGGTTGTTCGATGTTAGAATGGAAAAAGCGCGAATACATTCTTGTTTGCATGCATTCGCTCATGCATCTCATCTCATGTTCATCCACTCTCTATGTATGTACACAATTTCTCTACTCTCAACTCTCATTCACTTCATCTCAATGAGTTCTCAGTAATGTGCGAATTTCAAAGAAAAAAACGTGAAAGTGGACATAAATAAGTTGTAAGTTTGAAGATCAAAAACACAAGACCGTATTCGAATTCATTCATAGGTAATGCATGTGCGTGTGTGTGCATGTGTCGTAATTCAAATGATAAAAGTCAATTATTAATAGATTTACACAAACAAATCTAATATGTGCTACATCTGCTTGTCGGATAGTAGAGGGAAAGTACACACAAATGACGTTCTGTGGTATTGTTTAATGCTACATTAAACACACTAAATGTACAGGCACACACACTCAAAGACACGAGCCTGTGTACAGATTGCAATAAACAAAACACACACACACATAAGTCAACATGCGGAAAGTTGTAGTGAACATATTGAAGATTGAACATATCGTGCAGCAACTACAAAAGCAATTGCCAATGCTTATTAGCAGTTTTGTTCAAAATTGTGATTTAAAGGGAAAAGTTGAAATGAAGAAGAAGAAGAAGGCAAAATGAAAACTTGTGAATATGTATGCAAGTTATGATGTATGAACAACCAGAAAGTGTGTTCATATTAGGCTGATGACGCCCGGCGTCACGGGTAACGAACACCACCGAGGCAATCAAGCTTCTTTCATTCACTCTCACTATATGCATTGCACTTGGCGTGTTAATTGCTCTTGTATGTTGATCTTTTGGTTTTAAGAAGATAGTGATCTCTCTAGGTCAAAACGAGATTTACTACACGAGATAGCACAATCAACCCACAAACACCAACACAAACGTAAAAAGAAAGCCAAAAATACGAAAGTGAAAGTGATCATCAGTACAAACAGAAAACGCCGCCATATCATACAGTAATTAGTGCACAAAACCGACCAGCAGGCTTAACCGCTGTAACCTAGAAGCACATACGAGCATATACTCGTTATTGCCGGGGTTGCGGTTTTGGTCTAATTGAGGAAATTGAGCGTGCAGCTTTCCTTGAGAAAAAATGTGTGCGTTCGAGTGAGAAAGCAAGAAAAAAAGAGAAAAATAACAAGAAAAGTGATTCGAAAATGGTTCGCGTGGTGATAGGAAAATAACGTATCGGTGGCTCTATCGATGATTGTGTTGCATTGACGACAAACACGCACGCACACGACAACACAATGACATGAAACAATGAGTTTGTGTGTATGTGCTCTATGGTATCATAAAAGTAGACTGCTCTCTCTCTCTCTCTCTCTCTCTCTCTCTCTCTCTCTCTCTATCACTTTGGTTCGCTCGCTTGCGCCTCGTGTCTGTCAAAAGTGATTGGAGTCGACAGTCGTCGGCTGATGATGATCATGAACAAGCACAAATTGATTGTGTTTGGTTATTATATGGTTTATGATATATATACTGGTTATGATATACTGGTTTGCTGACTTTGAAAGCTGGAAAGTCACTTGGGTGCAAGTGCTTGCATGTGTTAGCATTGCATTGCGTTTTGATGGTTGGTTGTTGTCAAGATTTGTGACATTCACACAACACACACAAAACATACAACACAACATCAATCAAGTCAAGTCAAGTCGACAGTTGTGTTCACACAGATGTGTCCTCTCATTTATGCTGATGGGTTCATGTTTAAGTAGGAAACTAACTAAACTGTTATTTGGTTATTTCCATATGAAAAATGTAACTTTTAAACGCATATTGCGTATATATATATTCTCTCATAAGCAATAAGAGCAAACAAAGAATCGATTAGAAATATATATATCATATGAATAATGTAAGTTTGCATTCTTTTCTTGAAGCATATTCACTTTCACAAACAACTGACTAATAAGCACAACACACACACACACAGGCACACAGCAAACAACAAGCACAGCTGTCGACAATGAATAATGAATTGGCCAAGCGGTTGGTTGCACTCAAAATGTGTGCGACACAAACAAGCGAGGCACTGATCGTTTGACATTAACCAAATGATGGCGTCAATTTGGTGGGCTCGAAAACAACCAAAAAGTTCTTCTACATTCAAAGTTTGTGCGATAAGTGACTATTCAGAGGTTTAAGGGAAAAGAGATACAGAGAAGATACATTGTTCTTGAAAATTACTATTCAACGATTCGTTCATTCTTTCTATTAGCACTACAAACACAAAAGCGCAAACACAGAATCGAAAGAGTCAGTAGTTCACTCAGTCAGTCAAAACCAATAAGAATTGATGTGTTTACTCTTTGTGTGTATAAGTTCAGGCTGATATAAATAGAATTACTCCTCTCTCCCTCTCATCGTCAATCAGCACACAACGAAGGACAGAAACAAAACAAAACAACGAAAATAGAAACAAGGAACAAGTTGAGCATATGTGGCATAAATATAAAAATAAAAATATCGAACAGAACATTGTTATGATTATGAGTGCAAGAGGGTTTAGTTAGATTCTTGATGGCTTACGGAAAACCTTAAAGATAAGATATATATATTCTGTGTTTAGTTAAGGTCTATCTTATTTTAAGGAGATGAACATCTCTCCCTTCTCCCTTCGCATCTAATAAAAACAAACCATTACTTACATAGTAACTGACTGACAAGACAAGACAGAATGCTAAACTAGTGTTGAAATTGGGTGCATACATCAGAGCTCGTCAAAAGTTGCTGACAGATCTTTGACTCCATCTAGTTTAGCTATCTATCTCAACTCAACTTAACTTCAACATCACGAACCATAAAAAACATATGCAAACTGTTCAAATTCTATAAATATCACATGTTTCTACTGTTAGAGAGGGTGTGTGTGTGTGTGATCTGATGGGGGTACTTCTTGAATTTGGTGCTTCATTACAATAAGAAAGTTCGTATCTCGAGTCCGAAAGTGGAAAGAAATTTGCATATTGCGAGTTGCTAATATGTCATCTTATTCTACTATCTCACTCCTGTTTCCAAATGAATTCATATTCCTGTACATTATATGCATATTCATATAATAAACACACACACACACAACCGTGCAATGTCATGTCATGAACGCCATTCAGTGATGCATTCATGTGCATTCTGTCGAAAGAGAACCGAGAGAGAGAGATGAAGATGATGAAAAACAACATGAAAACATTGTATATTTCTAGGAATAACCTAAATTATTCTTTGTATATGATTACTATTCCTGTGTTTGTGCTTATGGAAGAGTGCCCTATTTTTATATGGATAATAAAATAAGTGAGAGAATATAAGAAACAACAACAACAACATAAAAGCAAACAAAAGTAGTAAATGAATTCGAGGTTATTAGACCAGAAGATCTACCAAGTTGGGATATACATTTACAATTCACACACGCTCTTATGAATCCAGAATCGTTCCTTTTTGTTGTTGTTGGTTTGTTCAAATATGGCGTTAAAATGTTCGAAACAAGATTATTTGAACACCTTAAGATGAAATATCCAAAAGTCTAGACAGTCAGAGAGTCAAGAAGCATCATCTAGAACTGACGTTCAGAAACAGACTATCCCAAGAGTAATCATCATCATTTTCCACATCATCATCCGCACACACACACACATTCTTAATTATAATAATAAGAATTCCACGAAAGATATTCTCCTAATAAGATATCATATCATATCATATCGCATCATCAAAATGGAATACAAAATTAAAGGAAAATTCCAATTAGACATTATATTATGAATCCATTGAGAAATGTGCATCATCATCATCATCGTCACATAAAAACAAACAGACAGAGCCTAGATAACCTAAAATGATCAGCAATAATCATTAAGAGATAGAATCAACATCATGCCAACCCCTAATAACCCGTAAGCTCATAAGAATAATGACATAATCAAGCAAATCTGTCTGTCCTCCGATCAAATCGCGAGAGACAATCCCCACCAGGATTTATGTATTCAAATATGTTTGGCTAAACAGCACACAAATCCCCCACACATTATTAGCAGTAATACCAAGTGGGTCCTCAGTTCATAAAGTTCCAATACTAGCTAGTATGGAGCAATTCGATCCAAAACTGCACGTACTTAATGAACAGGTCAAGAGTATTATTATTAATAAAGCAATATTAGCGAACTAACTAATTAGATTATGTACACATGAGTGAGGAGAATGTGTGCAAGGTTGGACAGACAGACAGACAGACACTAGAGTCATAATTAATTAATCCTGCTTAATTAAATGAGCAACAGCAGTTGCAGACTGAGTGTGTGTGTGCAGTTTCAATCAAATTAAAACGATTAAACAATAACAAAATAATATAAACGACACTCTGTGTGTGTTTGTGCTCATTATGGCCCATTAAGTGCAGTAGTAGACAGTTGAATAGATAATCTAATTAAATATAATAATGCAATATATATTGCGTATGTCTGTTGTGCTTGTGCATGCAAATTTCATGTCTCATTTAACTGGGCAAGCGAGTGCGAGATTAAGATGGCCACTTTGGGGATGTGCATCTGGTGAGATTGAATTGAATTGTGTGCATGTTCTCGCTAAATTAGATTCGCCTTCTAAACGTGTGTGTGTGTGTGTGTGTGTGTGTGTGCATGCAGGTTCCGGTGCTACTGTTTGGACTGTGTCTGTGTCTTGGTGTATAACTCGAGATAAGTGAGTAAAGTCGATTGTTTTAACGAGTTTTAGGCTTAGCATTACTATGCATTCTAATCTATTCGTGTCTGTGTGAGTGTGATGCAACTGCACCGACTTTGTAGGCTTATGGCCTCATAAGCCCCCTGGATGATTGACCCAATTCAAGCGGAGTAAGAAGTTTTTTCGAGGCTGTCTCGCGTTATTCTGATGCACTTTCACTTCTGTTCGACTGTGTGTCTGGTTATGAGTTGCACAACCCTAACTCATAATAATAACTGAGAGTGAGAGGGGCGGCAATTGAGTCCGTCTGCATAACTTTTGTTGGTTAGTTCTGTGCACTGAGATTATGAGTGAGTGAGTGAATGAGTGAGGTGCCAATTAAGAGTCTCGACTTTTTTGCGCCTCTCTCAGTCTCAGTTAAGTGGCGTCCGGGACCGGTTATGATCTATGTGCGTAATACCCGGCTTTTCGGTTATTACCGGGTGCCGTCATCCATTAGTGTAATGGAGTTGCACTACTGACTGACTGACTGTGAGTAGTGACTTCTGTCCGGACTTGTGCGTTTGCATGCATGCCCTCGTGTGCTTAGTCTGTCTGTCTGACAATGAATTTGATTGTTCTAAACGAGTCTCAGTTCTCTTATGAAATATTGTTAAGTGTGTGCCTCGTCTTTGTGCCTGCTTATGCAATCATCGACTATTGCCACTAACAAACAACAAGAGGATTCACTGTCTGAGTACTGTATAACTCTCACTATAACTGGTCTGGCAGTATCGCAATTGTGTGATCTGTGTGAAAGCACTTACCAGATGAGCGTCGTCAAGTCTCTGGAGTCGCATCTCGACGTCCACTTGAAGAGTGTTCCAAATCTCGAGCAGTCGTTGCATTTCTCGGGAGACGGTCACTTCTAGTTCTGCCAGTTCCTGTCGTTTGGCAGCTCGAATCTTCTCGATGCGCACTGGATCGTACTCACCGGTCACGCCAGTGGCCACTGAGCCCGCGATCGAACTTGCCATTGAGACCGAGGATGGCAGTCGAGACTGTTGCACATCTTGGGATCGTTTGATGGCCAAACGACGCAGTAGATTGTGACATGCGAGCAGACTCGAGTCGATGATTGGTCGTTTGTCGCCGAGTTGGCTTCGCAGTTGGATCAGTGAGGACTTTTGGTTCAACACATTCGCGATGTCGAGGGGCACGTTAGGCTGTGAGGTTGCTTGGGCCTGGGCAGGATTGGTTAGTGACATGATGATACATACGAACTGTGTGTGACATACCTGCAACTGTGCTTGTTGTTGTGTCTGTTGTTGAGCCTCGTACTCGGTTTGCCGTTTGATGATCCACTCGACCAGTTCACGGAGTGAAAGCAGCAATTGGGAGGCACGTTCGGTGGCGGCAGAGTTGAATGCAACCGTGACCGCTATCGATGAAGCAGTCTCGTCCATTATGGCTGCCGATGATGGTGGTCGTGATGGTGGCACGGCAGTGGTAGTGCCATAGCCGTTCATTGAGTACAAACTCGCCGAACTGGGCGTTTGCGGTACGGTGGTGGTCATTGCTGTGGCATAGATCGAGTTGGACTCGAGCCGAGAACGGACAGTCAGCACTCGAAGTCGAACACTGTTCCAACGGGTGTTGAGTGTTTCCACTCGAGATCGGAAACGAGCCAACCACGGGTCGATCACTCGTTTGCCCATGGATCCATCACGTTGTGAGCCGCGACTCTGGCCCGATTGAACCGATCCGGTTTGGTCAGATTCGGACTCTGACTCGAGCAGCTCCATCAGAATTCGGTGATCGGTTCGTTTTTGCTCAATCTCGCGTTGCATTATCTGCAAGTGACAAAGTGTGAGTTCTATGTTAACTTGCGTTCAACTATCATTTACCTTGATCTTCTCGAAGTAGTTCATATGCATTTGCTGCATCTCCGAGACATTACTGTAGAGAGGATCGTCGCCATCCTCAGTTTTGCCGCCAGATTGGTTAAGTGCACTTTCGGCTTCGAGTCGTTTCTCGATGTATTGCAGTGACTGTTCGATCTCTGCGAGCCATTTGGAGAATCGTTTCTCCGACTGTTCGTGCAGAGAATAGCCAGTCGGTGTCAGTGAACCCGCAACGGCGGTCACCTGTGAGGAGGTTGAGCCCGAACCGGAATCACCACCCGAGCCACCAGAACCAGAAGAACTGGCCGCAGCAATACGAGCTGCTGCTGCAATGGCCGCGTTTTGGACTGAAGCATTTTGGGTTTGTTTGGAAGACTTTGACTTCAACGAAGCAGACGATGAAGTGTTGTGGAAATCTGTTAAAGTTAGCAGTGCAAATGGGATATTCAATATGAAAGGAAGATCAGATAAGAAAGTGTTACTTACCAATACCGAGGTCAAGTCCAGCACCGTTGACCAGTCCAGAGGACATTAGGTTGATGCGACTTGAAGCGGAGTTGGTTGCACTGCCCGAGTTGGTCGAGTAGTGGAACAGCTCTTGCAAACTTCGTAGTTTGCATTTGATGCTAAAGGAACATAAAGGAAAAATCGAATGCATTTAGTCAAAATGAACGGGGAACTAAGAATCGACTGTCGAAGACTCACCTGAGATAGAGATCATTGATACGAATCTGCATCTCGTCTGCATGTTTGCGCAACTCGACCAGATGGTCATAGTAGGGCATCGATATGTTCGACTTGATCACATCGGAACCATTCGGTACCAGTGAGGCAATGCGGCCATCAACCGAATTGCTCAGATTGCTCAACTTGGCACTGTATTGGTTCAGTTCGGATTGATAATTCTGTTGAGCAACGATGATTATGAATGTCATTTGTCATGGGATTTTGCCTAATGCGTTCACTTACCGAGATGATTGTCAACTGTTTCTTGAGAGATGCCTCCGAGGTTAGCGACTCGAGACTGGTGTTGCTCACTGGTCCATTACGAGTGAGACTACTTTTGCGTCGTTGTAGATATGCTTGGTTGTACTCCTGCACAAAGTCACCGAATCGCTTCTCCATCGACAGTAGCCACGAGTCAATCTCATGACGTTGCGAATCGAGATTTGCGGGAGACGTAGCTGCTGCAGCTGCTGCTCCAATCTCGTCGAAGGGACGATGGTAGGGCGGCGTGGCAGGTGGTGGCGGACCATCCTGCTCCAGTGCATCTGCCACAGTGTCGTACAGATTCTGTGACTTGCCAGACTTGGTCGGTGATGCAAGGCCACCGTTGGTGGGTGGCTGCGGTTGAGCGTTCTGCTGCAGAGATTGGTTGAGCAGATGCGCCAGTGAACGCTTGTGATGCTCACGCTGTAGATCACGAATGCGTTCCATGATTTCTGACTGAACAGTTTGATACCAGGAGTGGTTGAGGGGCTCGATTGGGTGGGACTGATTGTTACTGATGGCAGCTAAATCGGTCTTAGGTCCATCGGTGACCAAGGTCGACTGTTCCTGGTGATGAGAACGGTGCACTGTGATCGGTGCCTTAACACTCGTTGACTGCTCATTCTTGGGACGAACTTTGCGTTCGATTGAGGCAGAAGACGGTGCCGATTGAGGTTGCGGAGAAGCGGGCACTTGACTTGGCTCGGGAATGGCAACCAACTCGGACCAAATCTGAGTGAGCACTGTTTGTGCGAAATTGAATTCGGTCAGGAAATCCTAATAGAACCAGACGGAGAAAAAAGATGAAAAAATCCAAATTAATAACGATCACATAAAAATTTATAACCTTTAAAAGGATCAATTGAACAAGCACACACACACACACAAATTTATTGCTTGGAAAAACACTAAATTGAACCAATTAGGCGCGCGTAATGGTACAAAAACAACAAAATAAAAGGCAATATTTCCAACAAGCAGCAATAAATTTTAATTAGAAAATAAAACAAATGCCATGTTTGTGCAAGCAATTACGATGGAGAGAGAGAGAGAGAGAGAGAGAGAGAGAGAGAGAGAGAGAGAGAGAGAGAGAGAGAGAGAGAGAGAGAGAGAGAGAGAGAGAGAGAGAGAGAGAGAGAGAGAGAGAGAGAGAGAGAGAGAGAGAGAGAGAGAGAGAGAGACTAATTGAAATTACTGAGTGCACAGACAAAAAATGTTATGTTCACCCATTAGTTTGTGCAAACAATTTTAATGCTCAGGGTTTGAACAATTATTGAGAAACGATTGCAAAACGCACAAAAAAGATATATCGATGAAAAAGTGCATGACAACTAGAATGTAAAGAGAATATTGGAGTTTGGATTTTGAATCCGATTTTTTTGTAAAGTTCATTTGGTTATTAGACGCAGTGCACAAAAGCAATAATAAAAGTCACTTCCGTCGGAACTTTTGAGACTCCAGACTGAGTCCAATTAGTAATCTAAACGAATATTCAATTAACCAAACCCAAATCAGACAAAAATCAAAATCAAACTAAACTTTTCAATTTGCACACACACACAGACAGACAACTCTCTTTAAAGCCATTGAGACCCGATCTTTCCACGAATCATCATCTCCATCTCACTATTCATCGAATTAATTAACTCGTAAAAGTTCGTCAATTCATTTTATTCTTGTGCAAACACAGACGCGCACAAACCTCCAAATCCTGAATTAATTAATTAAAAAATAAAATTTCACATAAAGTTTCATAATCATTCCACACACAAGTTTAATATCCTTTCGATCACATTTCAAGCACACACACACACACACACACACACACACACACACACACACACACACACACACACACACACACGCACACACACACACACACACACACACACACACACACACTCACACACATAGAGACAAACAATAAAAATTCAATTTCAAACTTTTGTATATAATTAAATATTCTATTTCGTATATATTTTGATGATTTGATCCAAGTGCACAAGCGTCTGGTGCATTACTACTCGTAAAGTAAAGTAGTAGACAAGTTGGGCAATTTCTATTTCGCCACGTTTTATGTGTCTGAAAAGTTATGTGAGAGATTGAAAAACTTTTGGCTCAACGAACGAACCAAAATGACGAAAACAACAAAATAAAATTTAATTATTAAAGTAATGTGTGTGTGTGTTTCGCTGGCTCTACTTAGTCACTGGGCTAGACAGAGAGAGAGAGAGAGAGAGAGAGAGAGAGAGAGAGAGAGAGAGAGAGAGAGAGAGAGAGAGAGAGAGAGAGAGAGAGAGAGAGAGAGAGAGAGAGAGAGTAACAAAAAAGTAGAAAAGTGCTTGACGCCTTTGCCAAATTAATAATAGATGAGCAAAACATGGTAGTTGGTCTCGAGTGATGATCATCATCATCGAGACACACTACTGTGCAAGGCAAATGCACCGCAGTGAAGTCCACTACTCGGTACTGTTCATAACTTTTCAAGTTTGAAAACACCTTTCAGTAGTAGTGAAGCAATCAAATCAAGCGCCGCACTACTAGTAGATTTACAATAATTCCCCTATACTTAAATTAACAATAATTTAATTTAATTTAAACCTTCTTAAATATTTCCGTCAATCTATTACAATGCTCGAAACGAATCCAATGACTAAGCACACAAAACAAAGCATTGTATATAAATAAAACGAAAAGGGGGCGCTTAGTTTGAGTATTTTGGCCACAATGAGACTCGGACATGACAATGAGTGCACCAATGAGTTTGTGTGGTACCTCATGCTGCAAACAAAGTCATAGACACGTCAAGTTCATAAAACTAGTCACAACACAAACAGAGAGCGAGAATATAAAAGTCAATGCGTGTGTGCACTTAACAAATTGAAATAATAATAATAATAATCGTGGTAATAGAAGTGGACTAAAACGACAAAGCAGCTACTTTTATTTGCCAAACCGCTAACAAATTAGACCATAAAAGTCGTTTAAGATAGTAGAGTGAAGTAGAGTGGAGTAAAGTAGTATGCAATCGATATCGATTGGCGCAAATTGGCCATAACTCAATTTGTATTTCTGTTTTCAATTTTTTGCTTCCTGTGCTGGCTAATGTGTTTGCGCTAGTAGCAATGAATTTCGACATTTTCGCAAAATTGAATATATGTATGTACGACTACTACTACTAATGGTTGTGTTTACATCTTAAAATTGGGACATGTTCAAGGCAATGATCGATGGATGAGCGAAAATAATGGAAAAGTTTGTACCAAATGAACGCAAATAAGGTGAATGATGTGTGCAAGGTGAACATCAAATTCAACACTTCACAACCAATCTATGGCATAACAAATGTTTTCTAACAAAAATTACAAAATGCTACAAGATATCGTTCTTTTCGGATCTGTGAGGCTAGCTGATGTAATCAATTGGAAAACTCCAACTGTCATCATACTCAACTCTGCTAACCACACAATTAAAACGATGCACATGCACTTGCTCTTATTAGTTGGGCGATCGATCACTCAAGGCCTGACACGAGCACAACCATTTGCAAAGTTTCTCATTCTATAAAACAAAAATTATAACTATTTATAACTAGTTCAACCTTTGACCTAATCAGAAACAAAGTGTAATCGATTTGTCAATCGAACAGAATAAAGAAATTTGTCTAAAAGATAATATATGAATCACTGTTCTTCTAGTTAGCTATTTGACACATTTTGTCTAATTATATTGTTCCGTTAAACACTGTGCTTCAATGTACGATTCTCCATTAAGGAATGCATACAAATAAGGAAACACACTATTAAGTGAGTGTCTTTACAATTTCGCAATATTCTTTCACTCTCTGTCATTTGCTCTTTTTGTGTTCGTTTTGTTTTTGTCATTCACACACTAATTTACATTCATTCACACTCATTCACACTCATTAATGCATTCACAGAGACACGAGAGACTAGCATGGAATGTGTGTGAATTAATTAAAATGAAAGTGAGAGTGGGAGAGAGAGAGAGAGAGAGAGAGAGAGAGAGAGAGAGAGAGTGAGAGAGAGAGAGAGAATGAGAACACACGAAACAACAACAAAATCTCAGTACTCTGACTGTACGGCGTCTATGAACATTTTTAATTAGATCCATGTGATGATGAATGAATAAGTGTGAATTAGTAGTAAGAGAGAAGCAGAGAAAAGGCAATAAAAGAAGCAGAACGAAACGAGCAACATTGTATAATTAAATGAATGCAAATTGAGTTCAATTTAATTAACATTTGAACATGTGTTAACTGTAAAGGAGATATTACCCTCAGAAACGTAACACACATTTAATGAAATTAATGACACTGAACAATTCACAAATAGTGTTACATCGAATCATTATCTAGATAAGCGAGCACCAAATTATAAAATAGTGAACAGTCTTAACAGATTAAATCTGTCTCAAGGGACAACATGATTTTTGATTATTTCGCACAACCGCTTAATCGATAAAAAGTATCCCTTTAAGTTGCTGAATTACACAAGTTTTGAGATTACTTTCGTCAGCACAAAAAGCACCCGAATGCAAACGCGCCCAAAGATTAGAACACTAATTGATCACAAATGCACTCAAGGGTACAGTCAGATTAGAGTAATGTTCACTGACAATGTTCTGAATTAATTTTAAATACTATATTCGTAATAAGAAGTAGAAAAGTTTGTACAACCATTTTTTTCTAAAGGACAGCTGTCAAAGGGTTGTATTCATTCAGTTAAGTGAGGGAAAGCAACTCTAAAATGTATTCAAATGTCGATTGACATATTTGAATACGAATAATTTAAAGCTATTTCAATTTAAAAGTCGTAATGTTAATTGTTCAAAGTAGAACGAGCCAACCTCCCAACCCATATCGATTGGTTTTCCATCTGTGATCTGTGAAATCTGTGATTTTTAGTTCAAATCGAACTTAATACCAGAACATTTGCTCTATTAACATTATCGAATCAAGCACATGGACAATGATTTGGCAACGTTATTTGGTGTTTAAACAGTTGAATGTACAATCTGCTCTTTAAATTTCTAATTATATGCTTGCATTTTAGTAGAACAGATTCTTTCGGTCAAATACTTACGAAGAACTAGTTTCGTTTTGATATCAACCTTGCTTAAATCGCTCCAAAAGGCTTACATACCCTATGTGCAAAATTTAAAAAAATTGATGCAATGTGCGATAAACTAGTTGAAAGATACGATCATTCATGGACATTGTTTATTGAACAACCAAAAAGCAATGTTTTTCATTTATGCCTCTTATCGATATATTATACGAAACGAAGGAAAGCTCAAGAATATTATGTGTTAATGAAAAATAAGGCAATATATTGGACTCAATGCGACAATATTATCACTGATCGTTTGCAGTCTGTAGGCTCGACAGCTCAATAGGCATTAGTTGCAACAAAATTTAAAGTGTCTTAGCAATCAGTTCTTACTCAACTAACTGTTTTGTTCTAGTTGTTCATTTGATTTACTAGAATTTCAAAAGTCGACTTGAATAAAAAAAATCGGAAATGGAATTAAGTGTTGCACTCAAGACCATAATTATAAAACGAACTTAAGTAGGATAGAATTCGTAAATTTGGACATTTGCAAATTGAGAAGAATAATCTACATGTTGAAGTGGCCTGGTGTAAAGATAGATACCGGATCACTTTTACTAGTGAGGGAGATAATTGGAAAACGAGTGAACCTTATTGATACAGTTGAGCAAATGTACAAGTTAGCATTTGTTATCGAAACTCGATGGACACTGACATGAGATCACTCAATCTCTGAGCACTACTCAATGGCTGTGAGTAGCATTTATGTATTCTTAAGTTCTCAAGAATGCAGTGAATGTCGTGTCGTGTTATTTTCGCGATGCAAACATACCTTTCGGATGGTTTTCAAGTGAATTAACGGGACCACTTGACTGGAACATGCAAAACAGTGATCACACAGCTACGAAACTACAAATTTAAAAGACTGAACGATTCCAATAGTCTATCTGATTTTGGAAGTGCACAAACAAGCTCTAAGGCAAACATTATTTGGACAAGTGGAATGCTTCAGTCTCGGAGAACGAAAACATAAACCATCTGTGCAGTACTTGAGCACTACGGAACTGTGGCTATTGATTGTGGCGTACGCTTGAATATAAATTATTAATCAACATTAACGAGCGCTTCTAATTGACTTCTAGGAAAATTCTGTCTTTGAGAGATTCATCCGGACCTACTCTCTGTATTCGATACCTTACAATCCCTGACAAAAACATTGCGTCTTTACATATTTCATTGAATTGTTCACCATGTCGATTACTTTCTCATCGATGGCTATGCTATTGTAACATAAATGATTCATTCGCACGTGTCTACACTACAGATATCGCATCAGCATTCTGAATCGTCCGTTTCTCGAAAGAGAGGATTTGAGAGAGGGAGGGAGAGAGAGAGGATTTGAGAGAGGGAGGGAGAGAGAGAGAGAGAGAGAGGGAGAGTGAGAGAGAGAGAGAGAGAGAGAGAGAGAGAGAGAGAGAGAGAGAGAGAGAGAGAGAGAGAGAGAGAGAGAGAGAGAGGGAGAGAGAGAGGGAGAGAGAGAGGGAGAGAGAGAGAGAGAGAGAGAGAGAGAGAGAGAGAGAGAGAGAGAGAGGAGAGAGAGAGAGAGAGAGCTTTTGAACATTCATTCGTTTAGGAATATTTGCAGAGTTCCAGTTTTGAATCTGGACTTGACGGTAATACTATAGAAAACCATATACACTCAATCAATGGAATGTTGCAATCGCGGAGAACGAAAAGCAAACAACCGAGTCCACTTGAACGTAAATGACCTGCGGCCGTTATTATAAAGGTGGATTGGAGTGTACAACTAGACTCGATTCACAGCAAAAGTTTAGTGGACGTTGGATCGAATCAAACCTATTGACCAATCACCATTGCTCTCTAATATTAGCTCGGACTTAATCACCCAGAAGAATAACAATCCCAGAGAGAGAATCGCCAAGGCCTTGTCTCTATATACTCGATACCTTACAATCGGCTTGTTCAGTTGTTCTATCATCGTTTGATTGTTTCCAGGCAACGGTTCGATGTTGGTCGCGCGATCGCGATGCTTTATGGAAGAATCTTTCAATTGTGTGCACGTGACTGTGCACTTAAGAAATATTGTACAGGCAATGCGAATTAAGCGGGTTTGCATTTGATTTGTGCGCGTAATTTCTAGCTTATCTAGACAGATCATATAATGGTCTAAGTTATAGCAATAAATCTTATAAGGCAAAACATTGAACATCCATGGCTCAGTTCGATTCGCAGTAATTCTTCGCGCGCGCTATTTCCGTATCAACCGAACGAACCCTCGCCGAGCACTCACATCTCAAGTTATTGCTTCGGTTGCGGTTGTGGCTTGGTTGTCACCACACACTCACACTCACTCACATACAGTTGAAGTAGATCATCACTTGAGCGTAATAGCTTACTATGCAAGTTTAATAGTGTTGAAGTGTGCGAAACATTAACGAAACAGCAAAACTTTATTTCAGGATAGAAGTGAACAGTAAGCACACACAGAATGAAACACAGAACGCACAGAGCGAACGAACGCAAAGCACCACTGAGAATTGAGAGTTAAAGTTATAATATTAAATGAAAAGTTGAACTTCAAACATGAGAATTACTAAGAATGGAGGGAGAAGTGCACTTGAGAGGGACATTCGACGAATTACACAATTCACGGCACTAGAACACACTTGAACAGGATCAGAAACGACTCGAAGAAGGCGAATCGATTAGGCGATTAGCGCGAAATGGCTCAATTTCAAGTGCACAGCAACATAAACAAAAACATACAGACACACGAGGCTCAAAATAGACAAAACACTTGACAGGGATTGAGAGAGAATGGAGAGAGTGAGAGTGAGAGAGTGGAGAGTGGATTGTCAATGCAGATTGGCTTTGGTTACATCACTTGGGTTGTGCAGAGAGATGCATTGGTGCAAGGCGAATGGGTTCGAGTGTGCATGTGATGCACTCCACGAGGTTGGGCACGAGCTAAGACGAGAGAGTAGACAGAGTAGAGCAGTAATATCTCTCGGCTTTGGTCTCTCGAGTTGGACCGCTCGGCTGTTCTCTCTGGTCGAGTGATTTAGGAGAGACTGACGGACAGACACGGTGAGGTATGATCTTTTGTATGAAAGTGGGTGAGTGTGTGTCAACCAGGAGGTACACCGACCAAAGTGGTCCATTGGTGGGTAGGTCGCCTTTTGGCTTCTCTCCTCAACTCTGCAGACTCGACGAGAGGCATTTGCCTGACCAGCAGTGCACCACACTCCACACAAGACGCGCACTGTGCCCTCTTCCACTCACTCTCTCACTCTCCCTCTCTTCCTCTCCCCTTCTTCTCTCCCTCTCTCACTGTCACTCAGTCATTCGCTCGATAGTATTTAGATGTTTAATAAATAGCACCACCAGTTCCGTTTTAGTCCAAATCTACCCAAAAGTTATAATCCAATCGCACTTTGGGTGACTATATATTGAAAAGTCGAGTTACTTTTCAATTGTGCCAAGCACGAACACACACATCACCCTGAACCGATCAATAAGTGATGCGCGCATGTGAGAGTCATTTGGTGGGCGAGTTGAAGTACAAATTCTGAGGAGAGAGAGAGAGAAAATGGTATCATACACATGCGCCCAAATGCGTCAAATATGGTTGTACATGTACATTTGCACACGTTTGACCACTACCTCCCTTTTGTGCCTCTCTCTCTCTCTCTCTCTCTCTCTCTCTCTCTCTCTCTCTCTCTCTCTCTCTCTCTCGCCTCTCTCTCTCTCTCTCTCTCTCTCTCTCTCTCTCTTTCGCCCTCTCTCTCTCTCTCCCAGTCAGAGAGTCTCAACCAAGAGGTAAAAGAATAGTGTTCTCTCGCGCCGTTGTCGTGTGTTCAAGATATTATTCTTCTCATACCGCTAACCACAGGGCGTTCGATACATTGTGTAACGATAAGGAATAGACAACATATAAGAGCAATAATAACAGAAATGTGCAATGTGTGTGTTGGTGGCATGATGGCACACCCGGTGCTAATGTACTAGTAGTACTACATACAACACAACAGGACTATGTCTCTGTAGTATGCCGGGCACGGTAGAATTCCGCTTGGTCGGGTATTATTTCCACTTTGTGCGTGCGTGCGTACGTTTTCCGAACAGTGTCGGTGTGTCTGTGTGTGTGTGTCCATAAGAATACATGGAAAAGAAGAACGCGCGCGGAAAAAGTGATCACACTCACAGGCACACACAAGGCTAAATCAAACGGCCAGTGGCACATGCTAGAAGGGCAAAAGTGAATGACACATCATGAGACTTCAATCTGTCTGTCAAAACACTGCTCTCTCTCTCTCTCTCTCTCTCTCTCTCTCTCTCTCTCTCTCTCTCTCTCTCTCTCTCGTCTCGACCCTTTCGACCAAACGAGGCCTATCATTCCATTAATATTCTATTTAGGCGAACGTACGTAGAGTGACATTGGCACACACAAATTTCGATTGCACCATGCAATAGAAAAAAACAACCAAAACCGAGCACACACAGACACAGACATACAAAAAGACCTGTACAAATCAAAGAACGATAAGAGGATTTGGGCAGATGTCAAGAGGAATGAGAGAGAATGAATGGGATGGATGGAATGGAGACCAAGAAGAAGATGATGAAAATGAAGATGAACAAATTCATCGAGAGACTCAAAACCAAAAGGAATGCGACTTGTACATTTCCATTGATGACAGTGACAGACAGTCAGACGGACGGAGGGACCATCGAGACCAGACAGAGAATCGAGACAAAATCCGGATTATGACTTATATTTCATACGATCATGTCTGTCTGTCTGTCTGTGTGAGTGTGAGTGTCTAATCATAATGTTATTAGAGTGTGTCAGTATGAATAGAGCGACAAAATAAATAGGAAATTGACTTTGCACCACACTCAATGGCCAATGGGGGCTCGCTGACGATGAGCGGTGAGCCCAGAGCTCGGTGATCATTTTCAGAATGGATGTGTTGGGAAGGCGGCTCGGTAGATTAGTTCATTATTGAGAAGCGATAAGCGATTAACGAACAAGAGCACAAACAGTGGCCTCCCCCGAGCCGGCACCAGCTCAACCAACACCGTTCTATTGGGCCAATCTAGACCATTTGGTGAGAGGCACCAGTGTTGACACCCCCATTCATTCATTCTCTTCTCCTTCTTCTTCGTCGTCTTTTATTGGATTCCACACGTATTCTCGACGCTAAACATTAATGATACTCGAAGGGGTCCGTTTGTGTGTGTGTGTAGGGTTTTGTTTGGTTTGGTGTTGTAGTACACACTACGAACCAATTGTACAGACAGACAGTTGGACAGACAGACAAACAGACACACACAGACACACACACACAGGGCCAATGAGTGTGCGAATCCCGTGTGTTCAATTAGCCTCTCTGGTGTGTGGAATGCTATAGCGGGACTGATCCTCATGAGAGTGACTGACTCCACTGACTCTCTCTCTCTCTCTCTCTCTCTCTCTCTCTCTCTCACTGTGTTTGCTTGTGTGTGTGTGTGTGTAAGTAAACGGTGAGACCTCGGTGTCGTCGCCGCTGTGGCCGCGAGTGGCCGCGCGGTCGTGACCATTACCCTACTAGAATAGTTTCCGCACTGGTCTGAGGGGATGACACGGCCGACACTTTCAGTTCGGAATAGTTCAACACATGCCTACACAATGCTCTACATCATCACCCCTCCACACACACACACACACACGATCGTAAATTGCCAATTTCGGCAATAATCGAACACTCTGCCTTGACGACTGAGTGAGAGTGAGTTGTGAGTTGTGTGTGGGGAGCGAGATTCGAAATCGATCCCCGGAACTGAACTCGAAGGCAAGAAAATATTCCTCACATGCACAGACAGACACAGATACATACGAGCATATCAAGTACGGGACAAGCTAAAATGCAACCAAAAGTAAAGTGTCTCGCCTTTTGGTATGGTACCGCAATGCACACCATTGGCCCAGTGTCAGTGCCAAAACTGGCTTGTCTGTCTGTCTGTGTATGTTGGTCGGTCGTTGTGTCTCGGTGCTCGCCTGCACACACACACACAAACCATTATATTATATGTATTATATGTACGGATGACTCCGCGTGCATGTCCCTCTCTGTGTCATTGCTATTTGCGTTCGAGAATAATATTCGGTGTGCTGGTGTGTGTGTGTGTGTGTGTGTGTACATTACGATTGATTCGGTCGTGGCCCTCGGTCGACGGTCGTCGGTCGTTCCTTCGGTCGTCGGTGTGTCGTTAACTGGCTATACGTAGATGTGTGACTCTATTCGCTCCAACAGACACACACTCACACACACACACTCACGCTTACTTACACTCAATAGATTGTTCATTTGTAGTGATGTGTGTGTGTAGAGTACTCACACACGCAAACACACACACACACACACACACACACACACACACACACACACACACACACAAGCCAATGTATCTAATCTATAAATGAGTACCAGCCAAAGAAGAATACGATGATGAAGAAGAAGCAGCAGGGAGATTTAGATCGATGGATGAATGCTTCAATGAGCATAAGGGGGTCTCCATAACACTCACACACTCACAACACCTCTCACTCACTCACAACTGAACTGACTATTGAGTGAGTGTGTTCTCTCTCTCTCTCTCTCTCTCTCTCTCTCAGTTGAACACCCGCAAAAATCAAAGTGAGTGAAACGAGTGAGTCTTGATGGAATGCCATCAGATTTATGAGAAGGAGAGAGTACATGGCACGAAACACACAATGTCTGTGAACCAGTAGAACAAACCAATCTTTATATACTCGAATAGAAAAGATTCAGGCACACATGTAAGCAAGCAAACAAACAAGCGAACCAAGTTTTAGGCTTGAGATGGTAATTTCAAATCTCTAAGGCTCTCTATGCCTTGCACACACAAACTCGAACACACACACTCACACACACACACACAAACTCCACTCAACTTTAGAGCGAAAAACTATTAATCAAGGTTCCATGACGGGTCCTCTATCTTTTGGTTCTCTATATTATTATTAGTATAACATACACTTGCCATAGTAGTACACTTTACATTTCTCAAGGATCTGCAGCTCAGTTCAGTTCAGCTCAGTTCACTCACTCACTCTCTCACTCACTCACCCACTGAGTGCAACTCAATAAAACTAATCTCCAAGTCTCTTTCTTTCTCTTTCACTGAAGGAGACAAATTGAATCGAGTCAAGTCAATTCGCGTGGCGCGCGGCATCCGACAAAATGCTTTTCTGTTCTATTCTGTATGGTTAGAGCAGATCACAAAAGTTTGTCCACTTTAGGTCATTCATAAAGAGCGTGATCCTTAAAGCAAACTTATGTTCTCTCCTGAATGGCCATCCATCTCTCACTTCGGTTGGCTCACTTCAATCGCCAAATGCATTATTCAATATATTTGAACTAATATTCCTTTAAGTAAAGAGTAAAAATATATATTTTTTATTTAAAATTCTTTCACTGAGCAAATCAAAACCATTCATTTTGTGTGTCTGTCTGCTCAATGAATTATGTTCACTTTCATCACACATTATTATTCACCTTTCACTTTTTTGTTCATTCTTCCCCTGCGATGAAAATTCCACACCACACACACACAGTCCAGAATTGATCGAATCGTTTAGCTCTCTCTCTCTCTCTCTCTCTCTCTCTCTCTCTCTCTCTCTCTCTCTCTCTCTCTCTCTCTCTCTCTCACTTTTATTTTTTTATTTGCCTTTTGGTTTAATAGCAGCAAAAAATAGAAATAGAAATAATAAGAGGGAAAAAGCATTAAAGCGTAAAATGTGTGTGTGCACTTTTATCGTGCTTTTTGCATAATTTTTATTGAATTGTATGGAATAAATAGTGGTGAGATGGTAAGTGGTGGATTTGACCGGAACGCACTTTTAGTGAACCACAAGGGAATTATGATGATTATGCAAGATTATTGCTATTATTATTATTGCATAAGACCAGGAGTGGGTACAGACACTCAAGTGGGCACTCAGATACAATACTCGATATATACAAAAGTGTGTGCACATTGTTTCATATATTGCGAAACTGTATCACCAAAACAATCTATCCATCTACCTTTCGCATTTTGCAGGGATATGTGAGTTAGAGTGTGTGACATAACAAGACGACCCGCTGTCACTCGAAATCAGAGCGGCGGCGGCCACTCTTCTCTTCACTCGTGAACTAATAATCTCAAACACAAACTCGAACATTATTGGGTGCATTTGTTTTTGGCTATTTTGTTTCCGTGTATTGTTCGAATACGACAAAGAACAATCATCATTCCGGTAAGACTCACAATCTCACCCTGTAGGTGAGTGAGTGAGTGGGATTCGAGTAGGGTGACAGGCAAGGACTGAGGCACCAAACAGCTGCAGAGTGTGATTTGGTGTACCGACTAAAAGCAAAAAGATGCGATGCTCGATTTCGTTGGCAAAACAAATAAATTGAGATTCTTTTTGTTTTTGATTTTTGCTATTCGTTAACTCAAGATATCTTTGAAGATCTTTGCACATCTTTGCACATACAGAGGAAAGATCTTCTTGCAAAATGTTCTTTCAATGAATGTGTCGCAATGTTTGAACAATATACGAAAGATGAGAGAGAGAGAGAGAGAGAGAGAGAGAGAGAGAGAGAGAGAGAGAGAGAGAGAGAGAGAGAGAGAGAGAGAGAGAGAGAGAGAGAGAGATAAGATGCCATCAGTACAGTAGAGTGCAAGTACGGTACCGAAAACACCGATACACTCAAACGATAAGGTCTATCTTATTTGTCTCGTATTGTACTGTGCTGTAAACAAACTTGAGAGTGTTGTGCCAGAGTTGGCCAATTAATCTCTTTTCGCGCGGGAAAGCGAGAAGGCTCAAGAGACAAATTGGTCAATGTCGTTAAGTGGCGCCTACTCACAGAAAGAAAGAGAAGAGAAGAAGAAAAAAAGAAGAGACAACGATCCAAACGCGATCGACATTTAAGTGCACGGATTCGGTTTCTCTTCGTTTAACGCTCTACGCTCTGTTGTTGTTGTTTTCTCAAGACTTGATTGCCTGTCGTTCTGTCTCTCGTTCGGTAAATAATGTAATTCCGATTGTCTGTTTGTTTCTCTCATTTGAGTGTGTCTCACTTAAACATAAATGTCGAGAATGTCCCGAACCTCGAGCCCTCATTACCAACTCATCACCTCACTCGTACATTTTCAATGGTAATGCAATAAAACATGTATAATAATGAATGCACTCTCACTATCTATCCAATACACATTCGGAATTGTTCTACTTTATTATTATTATTGTTGTGTGTGCGTTCGAGAGAGAGAGAGAGAGAGAGAGAGAGAGAGAGAGAGAGAGAGAGAACAGAAACAGAGTCTCATTGTAGTTCGGGACAATCATTCATTCAATCAGTCATTAATTAGCTTGTTATATCTTGTCTCTCTACTCTCTGTACGGTACGGGGCTTTACCTTTCCTCTTTTTTAACCGTCAATTGACATTAATTATTATGGTTATGTGCTTGACGGTGCGTTTCCAAAGGCAACTCAATGGAGAGTGGAACAGTGCGATTGTAGTAGGCCAAAATAGCCGTAATGCAAACCAATGAATGAATGATTGTCTTTCTGTGTTTCTATTGTTCCAATTGAGAGAGAGAGAGAGAGAGAGAGAGAGAGAGAGAGAGAGAGAGAGAGAGAGAGAGAGAGAGAAGAGGATCATCTCTCTCAGGTGTACCGGAACGAGGCAGAGACAGTTTAACACCACAATTACAGTTTCAATTCAACTTTTCTCGGAATACCAAACAAAAATCGTACCCAACTCGACCTAGCATGACATTTCTATTTTATTATTTAAATCAAGTGAAGTAAAAAATTAAATAAAAAATCTCCGATCTTTTACACAACATTTCGTGTAACCTAAGGCACATTAATATTTAAATCTATCAATGTTTGTGCGTGTGTGTCCACTGAACAGAAAATTCCGCATTTTCTTGATTTTGTATTCCAAACAAAATCACGGAAATTCAAACTTTCGCAATAAAATGCTAACCAACCATAACCAAAACTTTAACATACAACAAAACTAAGAAATTTTCATAGAATAATATTAATAAAAACACGGAAATTGATCTAATAAATTGATTCGTTATAAGAACTTTGTGTCCCATTTTAGTATGCCTCGAGTTTGTAGGAAGTAAATCATTAAATAGTCATTAAAGCAAGAACATTCCAACATAATAATATTTACGATAATAGACAAGAGGACAAATTTTGGACTTTGTTGTGCAAAATCTCTTTGAAAAACAGGATTATTGTCCGTGATTTTAATGATCAATATCTACTAATAAGCTTATCTTAAATTCTGAGATTGGTTCAAAATAAAGTCCAAAACATGACAAAAGTTAATTAAAATGCGATTTGATGGGACTTTAAGATGCCAAAAAAGAAAAAAAAAATTGATTAACATCACAAAATTCCTTGCCCTGCTCATTATATTATATTCTTTGTCTCGCTCTCACTAAAGAATATATATTCTGCTGACATGATTCAATATTAATAAACTGACGGAGGACTCACTCGCTCCCGTTTTATTCACTCTCAAGAAATAATGAGACTATGCAGACTGCAGTAGCCTTCATGAATAAAATGTCAAGCATGAAACAAGCAAAAATATATAAAAAAAACAAAAATCAAGAATATTCGATGAACAATTTTGTTTTGATTTTTCTAACTTCACTTTCTCGTAGGTCAAAACAAAAGTTCATAAATCAATCAAATTGAGGAATCAAATTTGTCTTGTACAGAAACTTTTCTGCTCATCTACGCCAAATGATGATTGAAAATTGATTAAAATTCCAATGAAAACTTGTTTTTATCGGGATTTTATTTTTCGTAGAAGAACAAAAAACAAATAAAATTATATGCCCAGGAACTAAGACCGAGAGGCTGCTGATACTAAGCGCATTCGAATACGGAGAGTTGACTTCGTTCCGAGTAATACAAAATTAGAAGGTGAAGAAATGTACATTCGAATTCTTGGAATTCTATCTCAATTCTATCTCAACCTAGTAAACAAACCTGGATGTATTCATTATCCGGGATTGAACTTGTTTGTTTGCTTTCTTTTAAATATAAAGTTTGAGTTAGGAAAAGTTATATTATAAATTAGCATTTTTAATTAAATTCAGGTTATTGTAATTGTGTGTGTGCACAATAACTTGGATACAATGGAAGATGATCATCTAAATGAGACAATGGAGAAGAGGGAGGAAGGAGAGATAGGAACTAAAAGTTGTCGGTCAGTTTATTGTTTCACAAGGGAAATGTTTGTCGCCTAATTTAAAAATGCAAAGTTTGTCAATGTTCTGACTACATCTCTCTCTCTCTCTCTCTCTCTCTCTCTCTCTCTCTCTCTCTCTCTCTCTCTCTCTCTCTCTCTCTCTCTCAGACTCTCTCTCTCTCTCGGGCTCTCTCTCGGGCTCTCTCTCTCGGTCTCTCTCTCTCTCTTTCTCTCTCTCTCTCTCTCGCCCTCTCGCCCTCTCTCTCTCTCTCTCTCTCTCTCTCTCTCTCTCTCTCTCTCTCTCTCTCTCTCTCTCTCTCTCTCTCTCTCTCTCTCTCTACTTGTTTAAAGCCAAAAGGTGCATGTTTATGTACACACACAAACATACATCCAAACATGTACACGGGCGAATGCAACCGCTGAAAGCAACAAACCCCGGGATTTACACGGCCTAGTGCGCACCAAACATGTTTCTCGATTCGAAATGAAACGCAAACGAAATGCAAAGACAAACATGATGATAACATGACCAGAAAGTTTTTGGTGCCTTTCCTCCTTTTAACTACTTCATATACTTTTTGCTGTGGTTGTTGGGTTTAGTACTTTACTAGGTTTCGATTGCGGTATTAGTGAGAGTGTGTGTGTGTTCGTGGATGTGTGTTCGTTGGATGTGATGTTTTCGTGTTCGTGATTATCCAAGCAAAGTGCAGTGTGTACAACAAGCACGAAGAGTACAAAACTAGACTAGAAGAAGCAGTACAAAGGCCTGAAAGTACTCGTCTCATCAACCGAAAAAAAAGCGAGAGCGAGTCCTTTTAACTTTTGCCTTTCCCCGATTGCTTTTATCCTGTTTTTTTGCTTTTTTTGCTTTCTCTTTTTCTTTTGGTGTCGGTTTTCATTGCCTGATTGGACAAACATCAGACTATAGTGTGTAGAGTGTCCGAATCAAAAGAGAAAAGCACAGACACAGACAGAGTGAGTGAATCAGACATAGAAACAAGAAAAACAAGCCCAGGAGAACATCTAATTAAATTTGATCGTCTACATACACGAACGCTCATTTTAGTGAACACTTTAGTGGTAGTAGTTGACTGTAGTAGAATCGCTAATAGACCCACACGCACACACACACGAATATTTGCAATTGGACACGAGAATGGAAAAATGTGCGAAATTGCGTAACAATCAACCATCGATTAGCTAATCACCCGCACAACCCGACGAGAGGAATGTCTCCTAATAGGTCTCAAAACACTGAACACCACCAAAATGGAAATGTCCAATTGGATTCTACCGTGATTAGCTCTCTATCGCTCTCATGTTTAGTTTATATATTAAAATTTCTCTAAAAGCTTTTCGGTGCTCGAGAATCCCGTGGAAAAGTAATCAAACATTTTGTGGGAGACATTAGATAGAAGGGGGAGAATTAACATTTCCACGAAATTCTAATGACAAATTTATTGATGTTTGGAGTTGTGTGTTATTAGTGAGGCAAGAAAAACAAAACACTGCCAAAAGTGTTCACCTTTGAGGAAAGGTGAAATAATTGCGCATTTGCCTAATTTGGTATGCAAATGTCGTCGTTTTTGTTTTTGTGTGCTTCTTACCCAACACTTGAGATCCAAGAGAAAACGAATGAACGAGAACTGACTAACTAACTAACTCCAAGCTAAGTTCACTTATTAGCTTTTTTATATACATTATTATTTCGACTAAGGCACAATAATTGGAAAATTGCAGTTCTCCTCTATCTCTCACTTCTCCTCCTCCCCTTCTTCTATTCTCACTCTACTCCTGTTCTTCTTATTTTTCTTCAATTAAGATCTTAACTTCCAGGAAATTCAGGAACGAAAGGTACCAAGACACTTTTTGTCCCGGAGAGAGAAACTCCTGAAAAAGAAGGAATAAAATTGACTTTGGAATATTTATATATATTCTTCGTCTCCTGTTTCTGTTTTTCTCGCAACTATTTCATCTGTCCCATTTCGAATCACCCTAATAAATTATCAAATCTAACGAAAAAAGCTTTTACAGATAATTTATTATTATTTGCGAGTGTGGAGATAGAAACGAAGAAGAGGAAGAAAAATAAGATAAAACAAATAAAGCAAATAACAAATAAATCTTCGCCTTATTTCGAATTTGATTTGATTTGTGTGTGACTGTGTGAGTGTGAATGTGTCTTGTGACGTACACTTTGGATCGAACGAGATCGCATACGCGTTTGGTGTGTTCACACGCTACTTGGGATACAGAAAGAGTGATTGGAGATTGTGTGGTTGGGTGCAAAACACACACACACACACACACACACACACACACACACACACACACACACACACACACACACACACACACACACACACACACACACACACACACACACACACACACACACACACACACACACACACACACACACACACACACACACACACACACACACACACACACACACACACACACACACACACACACACACACACACACACACACACACACACACACACACACACACACACACACACACACACACACACACACACACACACACACACACACACACACACACACACACACACACACACACACACACACACACACTCAGGTAGTCCTACAGTGTGGTAACTTTAAGAATTACAAATTTTCTGGCATTACCGTAAATCCGTATAGCACACTCTTTCACTCTGTATATTCTTAGTCAGTATAATAAGCAATTCCGGAATTGGTTATTATATCTTTAGCAGTCTGTCATACACACACACACACACACACACACACACCAGGTTGTGTTGTGTTGTGATCGTTCAGGTGCAGTTGCACGCGAAATTGCAGTAAATTAATAAGTGTGCACCAAAGTGTGTGCAAGTCCCTAACTCTGATTGCCCCCAACCAATTCCATATTATACTACACCATATATTCTGTATATATATTGCGAAATTACAGGTTCGTGTGTGTGTGTGTGTGTGTGTGTAAGTGTTGGCCCGTTCAAGCGCGTCGCGGCCCAACTCGTTAAAACCAACTAGACCAATAAAACTCAGATTTTCTATCCCACTGCACACACACACAGAAACGAAATTGAAATTGCTAATAAAATTTATGATTTAACGGGCCGAAAAACCGAAAGCTCTCTTTTGTTGTTGTTGTTTTCGTTATTTGGTTTTTGGTTTTCGGTTTTCTACCTCAGCCAACTTGTCTATGATGATAATAAATCTTATGGCCCTATTAGGTTAAAATCACGGACCGACGCTATTCTTGGTAGTGCTGTAGAGTACGATGACAATAAATTAAATAAATCATAAAGCTCATAAAGTGTGTATTGTGTTGTTGTCCTTCAGATTCAGTTTTAGAAGTGAAGTGCACACATTTCATATTATAAATCAAAAGACACTTTCGGCAACAGCTGAAATGACTCGAAAGTGAGAGACGTAAATGAAGAAAACAGCTGTAAAAGTCGCACACAAATGGCAGTAAAACTAAATCAAAACTTCCGTCCAATCCCAAAAGAGAGAGAAAGAGGCAAACAAGGGAACAAGAGATGAAAATGAAAATCGAAATACTTTTAGCTTAAATTAAACTTTTCAATTAAAAAATTATTCCTTTGAGACATTTCACTTTGTGATTAAAAATGTGTGTTGAGTTTGAGTGTGTGTTGGCTCGAGCTCGAATTAAAAAATGTAACAAAAACTTTATAAAATGTTCATCAACTTAAAATATTACAAAAGGATTAAATGTTCTTGTTGAGTTGAGAAGTTGGCTTGACAAGTTCGTTAGTGTCCTCATGACAGACAGACAGACACAAAAAACAAAACTCAAGTGAAAAACTTTGCATTTAACAGAATAAAAAAAATAATCAAAACATGTCTCTCGAAATGTCATTTAAAAATCATCATGAATTCTACTTTTTACACTCATAAATGGTCACTCAAATAGCCAAACTATTAGTTGATTTCTTGAGGCCAATTGAGCTTTCAATTCCCCCGTCACCTCACTAACTTTCCACCCCCTGATCAATCGTACCCGCTCAATGGTTTTCCGTTCAGTGTCCAATTGAGTGTATTGATTGATAATCACTTTCATCAGTGAACTCACTCTCTCACTCTCGCACTCTGTGCTTGTGTGTGTGTAAATCGCATTATGATGATGATGATATAATCGTGATGATATATATCATTACTGCATTATATGATCCATACGTGATCCATTTCGCGATTCGATCCATCAAAACAATCGACTTTGGGGAATTTGGGCTCAATTTGACCAGTGGGAGAGTGAGAGAGAGAGAGAGAGAGAGAAAGAGAGGGAGAGAGAGCAAAACAACAGAAATAGAACACAGACATAGACAGACAAAGCCAACAGATCGAAAAATCAATCAATTTGTGCTAAATTGAGTTTTGATTTGATTGTTCTACGAGCGATTCTGTCTCACAGACGAAAACATGACCCAATTGGGCAACCAAATGAATTAATCATGAGAGAATTGTTGTGTTGTGTAATGGGGACTTCTCTCTCTCTCTCTCTCTCTCTCTCTCTCTCTCTCTCTCTCTCTCTCTCTCTCTCTCTCTCTCTCTCTCTCTCTCTCTCTCTCTCTCTCTCTCTCTCTCTCTCTATTTGGGCGATTCGCACTAAACAGAGAATTTATGTATTTAAAATTTAATTTTCTAAATTATTTAATTTATGTTTGTGTGTTTGTGTTGTGCTTGGGCAACGTTGCCCATTAACGATTCCGTAAGTCTGAGAGACCTTAAATTATTCGAATAAATTCACAATTTCAAAGTGGTCTGCAGAGTTTTGGTTGCTAACCAAACTCAGATAAAACTTAAATTTCAATTAAAATTAAACTCTGTCTGCACACGTTCGTGGGTAAATCTCTTGGGACAAATCATAAACTAAAATAAAGTTAAACGCAAACACAACACACAATCGACGTTTAGAAAATGCAAATTTCCGCCAAGCAACGAACCAACCAACAAAGCCGTTAGCGTGTTTTCCTTTTCCCTTTACAATTTCTCCCTAGATATAATCAAAACCCTTTCGGGAAAATGTCGCCCCTCCAAAAAGTTTGCCCACTAGACTAGGTTCGATACAAATGTTATCGCTAAAGGAAACATTTTGAAAAGCGCCAAAACTTAATTCAAATTCGCGTTAAATTGAATTTTCAATTAAGATTCCTCATCTTCTTCGTTCGTTTCTGTACATAAACAAAGTGATTCCGTCCCGGGGAATGGATTTCCCGTTAAAAGCGCACAATTTCTCCCTGAACAACTCACTCTTACTAAAACCCGGGAATTTATTATTATTTTAACCGGAAATTCTATAAAATTTCGATTTCAAAATCTTAAAATCATTTTCCCGATAATTTTTTTGTGAAGTTCAATCACGCGGAAATATAAAATTTCCAATTTCCGAATTATATTAAATCGAAATTGTTTTTCATTATACAGAAATAATACTAAAATCGTCACACTGAATTCGAGACGAAATATCCGAAAAATCGAAACTAGTCAAGCTAGTAAAAGTACATTGCCTGTCTAGACACTCTTTTGGTGCTGCTTTTGGATTTGTGTGCCTTTGGCGTCGAACGCACATACATTCAATGAAATTGTGCTTGGACTCTTGCATTTTCTTGTTGTTTCCAATAATCCCAATGTGTGTGTGTTTGTCCAGTCTGGTTCGTTCAGTCTCATATTTCAGTCAATTTCACTCTCATTCCTAAATTCCTATTCGATCTTAATCTCTTGTTCTTTTTTACCTCATTGTACTCATATGACGAAAAAAAGAAATAAGAATTGAAATAAGCAGCAGCCAGACATTGCAAGTAAGAAAGTAAGAATGCAATTGGACACACATTTTCTACTATTGCCTGATTTGGTAAAGCTTTTTATCTGTTGTTGCTGCTGTTGGTGCACGACTTTTGGCCTTATCGAATTAAACGCTGGAATTCTGACTAAATTCCGACTGAACTCATTGGAGAATTTGTTTGCCATTTAGGCAACAACAAAACAAAAAGAGTAGAGTCCACTCACCCTTCCAGTCTGAATGTGTCAGACAGAGCGACCCTTTGCTAAATTCTTTTTCGATCATAATCTTTTACTCTTTTTTCGGTTCTGTCTCTGTCTTTCATCACACACACACATTTTATAAATGAAACATTCGAATATATAAACATTCATGCAGTAACCGAAATAGAAGCAAAAGTAGTTGCAAACGAAATTGCGCTAAATTGCGCCAATTGTGCGGAAATATTTTTAAAATGTTGTGCTTGTTTCGGTTGTGTATGTTATGTTGTGTTATTACTAATCAAGTGAACCAACAGTAGAGCACAGCACAGCACAGCACCCACCAAATGCAACTGTCAAATGCAGACTTTGCAATCGTATCTAATATAAACTACTGCAAACACACAGATTGATTGTGTCTGTGTGTGTGTGTGTGTTTGTATGTGCAAAAGGATCTGCAATGTTCATACTAACCCCCTACTTAGTGTGTCTGTCACTCACTTTCTGTTCAGCATCGAGATAGTATCCATCCACATTCACATTTCAACTAAATATAGAAACATATGGAAAATATTGCTAAATTGAACTAATAACACAAGAGAGGAAATAAATCAATCGGTTGAGGCACCGAAATCCGAAGTCAAATCTAATGAAAAATAAGCGCAAAACGACATCAAATTGAGCTCACAGGAAATTAGTCTGAGAAAATCAAGAAGATGAAGATGACTAATTCCCTGACTGCGAGACTAATGGTACAATCAATTAGGACGGAATTTGTGCATTATTATTATTTTTTGTGAAGTTGGAAATGTCCTGTGCTTTCAGAAATGAGTTTAGGTAAGCTTCGCTTAAAAGTCAAATGTCCCGAACTAATGAAATATGAATTATTGAGTTCGATTACTGAGAAGAGACATCTCATCATAATCTTTCTCGCTTAATGTCACGCAACGCAAGCAAATGTCAAACGAACACCTACCTCACATCGACGAATGGTGAACTTGAGCACTTTGGAAGGTTGCAGCACTGGGGTCGTCGTGGGCGATGAAGCGTTGGCGGCACTGACGGCGGCGGCGACAGCGGCGACCGAAGGTTGTCCCTTGATGGCGGTCACTTCCGACGGGTCGGCTGCTGCACCGGACGTTTCGCCACTGTCTATCTTCCGGAGTGACAGTGCACAGTAGTAGGAGAGAATGAAACTCTCCAGTGCCAGCCAGCGATTGAACTGTGTGAGTGCGGCGTGATAGTAGGCACGTAGATCGGTGATCAGTTGGGACTGCTGTCGCTGGGCTGCCTGTTGCCGGTGCAGTGAATTGCTCGCAGATCCTGTATCCGGTCGGTGACGTGGCGACGAGTGATGAGGATGGGTGCGCAACGAACCGGTAATTGGATGAAGGGGTGAGCTGAGGTCGGTGTCACGTAGCTGACGGAACGATCGCAGTCGACCGAAACACTGCTTCACCAGATGATGCAGTGCGGCCCAGACGGTGTAGCCAGAGGCACGTAGTCGGGCCAACAAGTGGTGACGCAGGTTGGACAGACGATCAAAGTCAACCATGAACTCGGACATGTCCAAACGGAGTTTCAACTCAGAGGCATGTTGATTCAACTCCTTCACGATGGTCATGATCTGCTCAATGTTGTTCTCGTGGGTCTAATTGTGCAAAGCAGTTAGTCAACCTATTAGAGTTCACAACTATCACTCAGTTACTTACAATCAAACAGTTCTTGAGTGATTCCACAAAGCTCAAAGCCTCAAGTGGAGTTTCACTTGTGCCCTCAAGTGACGCGTCAAGAGACGACTTCTTAATCTCGAGATAATCGTCAATCGAGTTGAGATGTTCGTGAGCAGTGATCACCCATTCGAGCTCTGACTTGGCCAACTGGGTAATGTATGCGAAGCAGGTCATGTACACTTCGGTAAAGTAACACGCCTGGAATAGGTTTGCGGACACCTAATGGAGAGGAAAGTTGCCTGTTAGACAAGGCACCCAAACTTGTTCGAGTCAAACTTACATTATTGAACTCAGAGTTGAGCATTTCTCGTTCTTCGGGACTTAGAGATCGAGCATGATTCTTGCTCACGGCCACTGTGGTCACATTGTCAATGAATGGCTCCTGTGTGACCACCATCCAGTTGAGATAGTGTCGCGACAGCTCGAGCTGTGACTCTTTCAGCCGAGTGAACAACTCACAGGCGGATTCAATGTTCGAAATGACAAATTCACTTTGAATCTGTTCAAGTGACTTTTCAGTGTTTTGTTGCCACTGCTGAAGTTGCTCCAACTGGAACCATCCACTGGACGGATCGGAGGTTTCGTAGCGAAGAAAGTCGTCGAGCACTTTGTCGAAATCTGCATCTTTGCCACGTTTGTAGGGGTAACCTGACACGTTTGCCACGAGATGTCCAGTGGCCAGTGCAACGAGACACTCACGACGCCATGTCAGTTCACGTACGATTGCACTCCAACGATAGTTGACTTGATCCATTTCGTGTTGGATTCGATTGCGAGCATCGGAAAGCGCCTTTCGGTCTTCAAAGGACTTCACATCAGGTTGGGACGATTCGTTTGGTGTGAAGCACTGAACCAATCGTTTGTAGAGCACATGAAGTTTGGCGTAGATGGGAACATGGCTTTTGAGCTGAGCGATGAGCAGTCGCTGGGTTCGAGCAATGGTTGGTAAGTTCAAGTCGGACACATCAAAGTTGAAACAACCGTACGGCTCACTTTCATCTACGACCACAGTCGTGAAGCGACCATTGGTGAGTTGAAGTTCTACATTCTCGAACCAATCAGCAAGTTTGCGAATCTCCGAGTTGAATTGAAGTGTAGCATCACGAACCAACCACCAGTGGCGATGCAGTGAGAGGAATGTGATCCACGAATGAGTGAACTCATGCTTCAGTCCGTCGAGTGATCGGCCCAGTTGAAGTGAATGTAGATCCCATCGTTCTTCGCTATTTTCCGGTTCTTCTGACTCCAACTTTTGTGGCTCTGGTTCTTGAGCTTTAGCGCCCACACTAGTTTGACTAACAAGGCCAGCCACTGAAGCAGCGCACAGGGCCAACTCGTAGGGCACTCGAACCTTGTTGAGTGACTTGTTCAGACGATGAAGTTCGTCCTCCACCAACGAAATGGACAACATCTTGTCACGACCACCCGAACAGATGGAGTTGATCTTGCGTTCCAGTGCACGGAGTTGATGAATGTACGGTTTGACTGTGTACGGATTGGAGCGTATCTTTCCTTGCACCAAGACTAGTTCAGTTTGGATCAAAGTTGCGGACTTCACTAGGCTTTCGGACTTTTCTGCTTCTTGAGCAGCGGCTTCTGTCGGTTGTCTATGAAGAGACTTTCGAAGTGAATCAGTCGTGGGGGTCTTTGCCTGTTCTATCGGAGTAGTAATCTCTTCGCAGATGGTGCTCAAGTGACCTGCCATGGCTGCAGGGGTGACCAAATTGGTTGGACGGTAACGGATCTGTTCGGGCACTGCAGGCGCCTCAGCATGTCCATTCTCTGTGTGTTCTCCATGCTCCTCTTCGTCCTCCTCTTCATCATCAACGTAACGTTCGGCAATTTCAGTAATGATCTCATCATACCGAGCACCGACCTCTTCAATGCCAATCAAAATGTCCGAATGTCTGATGCAGTGAATGTCAAGACGTTCCTTGAGTTGACACACTTCGGACAGAAGTTGGTTAGAGGCCTGCTTGATTTGGGCCAATTCGGGCTCGGCTTTGTTCTGCTCAGAAGTTGGACTCAACACTTTGGAGCACTCGTGTTCGAGTGAAATGAGCTTGGCATTGATCTGTCGACACAGATCGATCAGATCTACGATCAACATTCGTCGATATTGAAGTGCGTTGATCAGTGCGCGATGGGTTTCGTCCAACTTCTTCAAACGACCAACAGATGGATCGTTTGCAGGCAAGCCAGCCAGTGTGGACTGCATTGCCAGATACTGACGGTGAAAGTCCTTCAGTTGCGTCTCGTAATCTGCACAAACTTGATCCACAATCTTTTGCAGTAATGTAGGAATTGATTGAAGCTCAGAGTCGGCATCGTGGTTCTCAGCCGCGGCCGCCTGAAGGTCTTCATCGTCGAATGTGATTTCCATTTCGTTGATTGCACTACCAAGGTCTGCCAAGAACTGTTCCATTTGGCCAAGTTGTGCATCAGTGTTTGCGGGTGGTCCATTGGTTTTGTTCAACTTTCGTGTGAATTCGTTGAAGATCTGTTGAATAAAGTCTACCCGCGTCTCGAGACTTTTCACTGCCGCTTTGAATGGCGCGAACTTTTTATTGTACACCTTGTCGATGTCAAGTAGTTCTTGGTGTTTGGAGTTGAGTAACTCTTGAGATTCCAATGTGTCCTGATTGTCTTGAAGCCATTTCTGCAGTGTGCACAGAAGCGCGTCCGACTCTTTCCAGTCGATTGCAAATTGATTCATCGACTCGGTGAGACGTTCTGCTTCGGATCGAAGTCTCGAGTCACTGTTGAGAATGTGCTCCAGTGCGCGCTGCTGGTCTTGGACAATTCGTTGTTGGCCAGCTTGAATGAGGAACTCAAACAGATTTGACTCTGCGCCCATTTGAGCGTGAATCTGATTCAGTCGACCTGATCGTGTGCCAGAGATGGCCTCGGACAAGTTTCGTTGAAGCTCAAGAGAAATGTGTTCAGCGTCTTCTGTCGTTTCGAGTGACTTCCTGGCCTTTGTGTTGACCTCGGTGAGCACTTGTTCGAACTGATTGATGAATGTGGTCTCCTGGTGAATGAGTCGAATCAGTTTAGACAGATTGGACAGATGCATTTCGATTAGACCGATTCGTGCTTTGAGTTTGTTCTCCAGTGAATCGAATGCACGGACAAGTTCATTCTTGGCTTGCTTCTTCAGCTTCTCAAATGCCAAGTTTGACTGTCCCGATGTTTGGAAGGATTGCATTTGGGACAGTAGGGAGTCCGGAGGTTCGAGTATTGCTCGAAGATATTCGGATCGCTTCTTCTGAAGACGAATCAACTGCAGCTTTGGTGGAATAGCCAAACGCCAATCATAGGACTCGTCCGATGGGTCAGTCTTGAACTCTTGGTATAGTTCGGAGAGTTTCACTCTGTCGATGTCTTTGGAGCCTTCTCGGAGGATTTCCATTTCAAATTGTCGAAGCCAATTTTGATGCTCATCCAGTGACTTGGCCAACTTACGGGTAAAGTCCTGTGCATGACGCAGACGCTCGAGCTTGATTTGGGTTCGTTCGCTCAAATTGTTCCAAGTGGTCTCGATGTTGGACACAACGGGCACTTCAACATTGCCACTTTTGCCCAAAAGGATTCGGGCAGCTTCCTTGGCGTTGTTGAGGATTGGTTGGAAAGTGTTCTCCACCGATCGTTCCATGTAATCCTTCAGTCGTTCGCATTCGGCAAGTTGATCACCCAGAGTGGCCAGATCACCAATTGCAATGCCTTCCTCAAGAAAGCGAATGGCCTCTTCAATCCATCTACTGATCTCAGCGAACTCAGCTTCTAGTAAGGTGGTTGCAGGTGAAATCTCCTCGAGTTGGGTAAGCAGCGTCTGGAATCGATCCAGAACCAGATGCCATCTATCGATGAGCATTTGAATTGCTTCAATCAGCGAGGAATGCACAGTGTGGTCGATCGAGTCGAGTCCCTTGAGACGACGTTCAGTCTGGGGTAGTTTGTCCATGTCTTGGAGAGCGTCTTCAGTTTCCTCCTCATTTGGTGGCTCATCGAAGATGATCTGTGCCGCACGTCGACAGGCATAAAAGTAGTTCTCCTGTTCTGCGTGCACTGTCTTTTGCATGTCCACCAGCACAAACACTCGATTGTCGATGGCATTGGCCAGGTCTGCTAGTGATTTGAGCTTTGCTCCTGGAACTTTGGAAGTTCGTGCAGCTGTCTGTTGGCCTTCTGCCTCCTCGTCGCCTTCCTCATCTTCGATCTCATCATCATCGTCGTACTCATCAATCACGTCGATCACATTCTCCAGCCACGAGCTCAAAGCTTCAATTGCAACCAGAAGCTTGCCCGTTGGGCTGTTTGCTGTAGTTTCCGATTGTGCCTCCGAAGGTGTCTCAGAGGAGGAAGTCTGAATCGAAGAGAGCGAAGCCAGCGAACTGACTGAAGAACTTGGTGCTCTCGGTGACTTCTGACCGGGCTGATCCTCAATCCAGTCGGACACTTTGTCTTTGGCCAAACTTGATCTGGCAGTGTCCAACTCCAACTCGCCAACACTCTCATCCAACGATTCGCCATTCTTGATTCGCTCAATGTCACGAAGGAAGAAACGTCCCGCACTGGACATTGCAGACCAAACACTGTTGAACAGCATCAAGTCGTTCGACTGTTGGAAGCAACTGAACTGAAATGCCGAAATGGAGATCTTGTTGCTGGTGGACAGTTGGTCGGTTGGAATGCGCTTCCAAATGAAGTCCTGATCGTCGACCTCTTCGGGCCAACAGAGGAACAGCATCGGAGCTCTCAGTCTGTACTGAGCAAGCTTTCGATTGTACTCTCCAATCTTACTGTACTGGCCTTGAATGCTAATTGCGCAAAGCTGTCACAAAGGTCACGATCGTTAGTGTCAAATTCGAATAGTGTCTTGGAACATACCTCAATTTGCTTGTAAAGCGCATCAACTTGAGCATCGGCTTTAGACAGATTGGCCAATTGTTTCTCGGTGTCTCGGAATCGTCGTTGGTATTTGTCCAGAACGTGTCGCATTGTGGCACTTTCTTGGTTCATCTGCTGTAGTCCGTACCACACTTCTGAATAGAGTTTGCACTGATCCAAGACAAACTCGAGTGTCTTCCAACGCTTTTGCAGTCCTTCGAGAACTGATTGCACTGATTCGTATTCCTCGTTTGCTGTTTGAACGAAGATAGATTAGACTCGAACTAACACATCCAGAGATGTACTTACCAGATTGGAAGTCAGCGATAATCTTTTCGCCTTTCTGGACTAAGCCTTGGAAGTCGTTGCTCTGCTGAGCTACCTCAGAGTCCATATGGGCGAGTTGTTCGAGTTCTGCTTGGATGGCGGAATCGTCATTGCTGCCACCTCCACTCACGGCCTCGAAGCACTGTTCCACGAGTTGATGAATTGAAGTTTTGTTTTCCTTCAATTGGTCGTACTGCTCAAGGCAGGCGGAAAGTGTAGAAAAGTTGACTGGTTCAACCGTTTCGGACTCATCAGACTCTCCAAAGCCCTCAAATAGATGGCCAGCAACGGAGAGCTCCAAGAGAGTCGACTCTACATGGTCCATCCACTTGATCTTAGAATCGAGCATATTCTTCCACTCAACAACACCGAAAAAGTCCACTTTACGTCGTTTGGTGGTTTCGGGTGTGGAGGGCACTGTCTCGGTTGTGGTGATTTCTGTTGTGGTTTTGGTCACGGTAGTTGTCTTCATTGCACTTGATGAGACGGAAGAAGTGGTCGATGACTCTTCGGTGGTGATGGCAAAGATGCTCGACACGTTTGACTTGATGGTTGGCACTTCACGGGGTGGTCGCTTTGTGGTCAATTTGACTGCTGTCATTGCCGTATCAGGTTCATCTTCAGATTGAGTTGGGTGTTGTCGCATTGCCAGGTCAAGCTGTTCCAAACGGTTTTTGGTCACTTCTTGAGAGTGCTCAATGCGACCAGCCAATGTGTCCCATCGATTGCGGATCTTCTCAATCGATCGAGGAATGCGCAGACACATGCCTTTGTCACCAAATTTGCCCAACAGAGTGTGGGTCAAGTTGGTAATCTTCGAAAGTGGCGATTTGGTCATTGGCTCATCTTCGTCATCGTCGTCGTTTTTGTTGCCACCACCTGCGTGATGCTTCTGACTCTGGTCAGTGCCGTAGAAGATGTCAATCTGCATTCGATCGATGCGCTTTTTGATGTCTTCGAGGAATTTCTTCTCTTGCTTTACCTCTTTCAGTGTGGCATCAAATCGAATCGGTCGCTCCTCCAACTCATCGATCGACTCTTCCATGTCCGCAAGACGACGTTCGAGTCGATTGAACCAGTCCTGCAGTCGAGTCTCCTCCGCAGTGAAGGCTGCATAATTGTCTCGCAAGCCATACAGAAACTTGCCACGATCCTCAGTGATGCGACATGCGTTGACCCAACGTTCGTTCAACGCCTCCAACTGATCCATGAAGCCATCCTTTGAGCCAGCGTGTTCCTCGAACACCACAAATTTGGAGATCTCATTGAGAAGGCCCTGCTCGGCAACCATAGCCTCCTGGAGCTGTTCATACTCGGCGAGTTGTGACTCCAGCGAGCGCATCTCAACTGGCATCTCATCGAAATGCTCCGGAATGATCACAGCAATTCGCTCCTCGGTCTGTGTCATCAGTTTACGAAGTTCTTCCAACTGAGCGTTCTGTGTCTCCACCAACTGTTGATGCAAGTACTGCTGGTGGTTGATCGCCTTGAAGCGAAGTTGATTGAATCGATCGTCGAGCAGCTGCATCTGAAGAGCTATGACACGTTTCGATTCCATGTCAAAGGTGGAACCGGTAGTGGCCGACGCAGTTGAAGAACTCGAACCAAAGCCGCTAGACGCGGAACTCTTCAGTTTCGATTCTGAACCGTAGATCAACTTTTCGCCCTTCTGAAAGGTTTTCGAGATCTTCTCAAAGTACTCAGTGAGATTGGACATAAAGTCCTCATGCAGTTCGACGCGCTGTTTTGCATACTCAGCCGCCTCGATGGTTGACATGATTCGTTTGTGTCTCTGTCGATTGTACTCCTCAGGCTCGTGTTGTGCACTTTGTGTTGCGCCTGAAGTTGCAGCAGCCGCTGCTCGAGTAGCCGCAAAACGATGAACATCCGCTTCAGATGAGGTGCTGAGATGTTCTTCTGCCCCAAGCAGCCAAGTTAGAATGTCCTCAATTTCGCTATTGTACGTTGCAAGCACTTCTGAATCGAATGAGGAAGCTGCTGCTGCTGCTGGTGCGGAATGACCAGCTAAGCCAGTCGGCACTGGAATGCCCGACTCAGTTCGAGCCTTCTTTGAGCCATCGGAATCACGTCGAGAAGTTGGAGTGTTGCTGTGTTGTCGTTTCTGAAAGTCAGGCGATAGCACCGGGATGTTTGACTGTGGAATGCCCGATGATGATGATGGCGATGGAGGAGTTGGTCGTTTGGAGGTGGGCAAACTCGAACGAGATGGCTTCGGGATGCTGGCTGGTCGGGTTGGTGGGGTGGGCGACTTCACCGATGGAATATTGCTCGTAGTTGCCTTGGGTGGGGTGGTGGTGGTGAGGGTGGTTGTGCTTGGAGTTGTGGGGTTGGGATTGCTCGCTGTACTCGATGCTGTGTCGAACACTTGGAACAGACACATGATGTACATCATCACAGACTTCTTATCAGGTCTTGATGTAGACATGTCTGAGAGGGATTAAAGAGCGACATTAACGCATGTTACTTAAGCTAAACAACTGGTAACTAACCTTCTGGATCAAGCAGTTTCTCGATTCCGAGATGCTTTGACGCCAGGTCAAATGCATGCTGAAGACGAGCTTCAGGTGTTTCCATTGCCAGGACTTCGCCATAGTTCAAAAGTTTGTTACTATTGCGAGAATGGATTGAACTGTTAAGATCATGTCAAGTGCAAACTCGAGTGCAACATACCGAAAATGGTGAATCAAAGCATTGATTGCCAGTCCATCGGACCAACTTGTCGTGAAATTCTTGACCTGCACACCTTCGTAGTCCTTGGTGGCTGCCTGGCACCAGGCCAGCAGGGTCTTCTCCAAATCACTTTGAGACATTGTGCCAAGTGCGGGTGACCGAGCTGACTGGTGATGATGATCACTGGTCTGGGGTGCACTCACGGGTGTACTGACAACCGAACCGAGCTTGGTGCATTCATTCGTCTTGCTGCCACTGGGGAACACAAAACCAAACTTGGGTTTAGGTAGAGTTGGCGGTGGTGGAGGCGATAATGGACAACTGGTCAGATGAGGCGAAATTGGAATACGCGAAGGTAGTGGAGAGTTGGGTGCTGATTGGTTCGACTGATGATGGTGACTATTGCCACGCACTGGTGGCTCCGGAATTGACGAGGACGATGACTTGACCAATGGTTTGTGATGATAAGGAGACGGTTGTTGACCTGTTGTGGTCAATTGGTCCGGGGTTGCGCTATTGCTACTGCTGCTGCTCACCAATTGTTTGGCGATTTGAGAGTTACGAAATATCTGATTAACCTATAAACACATTCAAAATTAGCAAAATAATGCACTGAAAAGGCGATAAAACAAAAAAGCCAATTAGATAAGAGACAGATGGGACATCTCTTGATCTATCCCGAGTTATTATGATTAGCATTGAACGAAGATGCACTTTCCGGTTATCAGTATTAGATTGATTGCAACCGAATGTAATACTAAACAAACACACAAATGCCAAGTTAATAATAAAACACTATTACTACTCTTATCTATTGCCATGGTTGACATTTCGTGTATGGCATTCATGTACAATTAGAGAGAGAGAGAGAGAGAGAGAGAGAGAGATTGCACTGTTGATATATCTAAATTGGTTTATACCAAAAAGTAAGCAAAAAAGAGTGGTTATCGATTGTTTGCTGTTTGATTATGATGGTTGGAATATGAGATAAAGGAAGATAGAAGACACTGATACTGGTGACTAGGTGTATTGTTCAGTGTAGGGTGATCGTGAACAGAGAGCACCTCGTTGTCGAACACACACCAAAATACATATCACGATGCACCTGTCGAGTGAAAGCAAGCCCGAAAGCTTAGACTTGCAAGCAAGCAACATCTAACCCATATCCATCAAGGTGTGTTTGCTTGGTTGTGTGGTTGTGATGGTAGCACGATTGGTTGCACACACATTGGTTCGTTTTGCTATGACACCACATATGGCACACATCACCTTATCAAAGCACACACATCACCGACATGCCACATTACCATGGAATTAGTAACGATTATTAAATTGTGTTTGTCTGTGCATGTAATGCATATTTGTCCGTTTTCTTACATTTGCATAGTTGTCTATTGTTGTTGTTGGTGCAATTGACATCATATACGTGACCGAGTGTGTGTGTGTGTGATGGTGGCACACACAATGCAAATGAAGCATGAACATGTTAGGATGCATTGTGTTTGGTTGAAATTGAGCAAAAATATGAAGAAGAAGATACGAATCTAAATGGATAAATGTGCGAAATAAAACGAAGAAATTCATACAGTTTCTCGATTTGAATGACATGCATTTGGAACATGAGAATCATAAGAATGGACAATCAAGAGTTGTAACTAATGACAATAGACAGAAGGATTGTTGCGAATGGTGCTAATTCCGATTATGTCATAACTAACTGTCCAATGTTCTAATCCAATGATCATTGGCTAATCCAAAATCGCAACAAATGGACAATGGTCACAGATAGAGTTAAACTCATGGGTATAACACTAGCAAACAAAACTAAGTGAAGTAATTGTACTCGAATTATGTGAATGGAACAACATTTAGCAACAACAAACGATCACTCAAAATCACCAACACTTAAAAGCTAACATAAAACCACAACTCACGTGCTTTAAAAAGTCACATTTGTACGTCACGTCTAAACTAGAAGCTCAGTTTTCGATTACCTCTCAATGAGTTATCACTCAATATTATTGAGTTGTGATTATCGCTCATGATAGTAGAGTAAAATAGAGTAAATCAGTTTCATTGCCGTCAATCCCCAAACCACTCATCATCATCGATGGCCTCATGATGACAAATGATGACAAGTGATTGGCCAGTGAGTGAAAGTGAATGTAGTCTACATTACACACACTCAAATGACACTCAAATGACACAATCTCCAATCGATGGCGCCAAATTGACGCTTGTCGGCATTTTTTATTTATTGTTTGTTGCAGTGCCTGAGACAGTCTGTGCCGGTTGTGCCGCACTCATACACAAACACACACAGACACAATACTATGCAACAGAACGAGGTTATTATGTATTACAGACATTTGCACACTAGTGGGATGAAATGTGAGAGAAAGAGAAAAGGACTAACTAACTAACTAATCGCTCATTAAGTGGGGCTCAGGACATAAAAGTCATTAAGAAGACTAACCAGCCGACTCACTCACTCACTCGCTGACTGACTGATCCGAAGTGAATTTGTTTGACTTGACTTGACTGCTGCTGCTGTACTTGAGCTCACAACTTATAATAATCCTAAATACGAACTCGGTGAGTGATAATACACAACAACAAACTGAGAAGAGAGATCATAGTGTGCTTAGTGCGAATCAGCAAACATTCACTGGACATACAAACACACACACGCACACACACGCACACCCACACATTCGCTCATTTCATTAGGGACACATTAAATAGCATTACACAACACAAACAACGCATATGGTGAGTCAAACAGATCACATACAAACACAAACATTCCGAAGAGGCTATTCCCCTGATTCACAAACACTCAAACACATGGACAGACAAATTAAGTAATGCAGTGCTAATGCTGCTTGATGTTGTCAGTCAGTTGGAGGCAAAAGAGAGGCAAAAGTCAAAGGTCAAGCTTTAATTGACTTGCAAATTGTGATTTGATTAATCGTTTAGATTTATGTGTACATTAGAGGAAATTGAGTGTGTGCACTTGTGATTGTGGATTTGTGATTTAGTAAAGTCGGTAAAAGGTGTTGTCAATTCTTGTTAAAGAGCTTTGTGATCGATCTATCTAATTGAAATTGATTTGTTCGCAAAGTGACCAACATAAGAAAGACACTAACAACCCACAAAAAGAGAACCAACAACCCAAAAAGAGAACTACCAAACAACTCACCTGCCAATGTAGAATCATACACCACACGAGACCTAGTGTGAGCTTCGGATTGCCATCGACGATGTCATTGGTGGAGATGTTGACGAGCTTCACCTGTCGCTCTGCCAACACTTGCAGGGCACGAGCAACGTTGTTCAGATGATGCACTCGTAGTCGACCGCGTTCTAGTTTCTGTATTGCATTTCATATATAAAACATAAATGAACAAAGTGAATTCATGAATGCACTCGAAGTAAAGCACAAAGAAAGCACATTCACACCAACAAACCAGAACACAACACGAACTTACAATTTTACAGTCACACAGAACATCGAGCAAGGCAATCAGAATGGTGCCATCACGTAGGTCGGTGTAGAGGTCGACAATGGTGGGATACCCTTTCTGTTGATGAGAGAGAACAAGACACGACACGACACAAACGACATTAATAATCGAACTCATAAATGAACATGAGAACACAAAAGGCTCTCATGACGCAATGTGAACACTTGCCTTTGCAAGGTGCGAGTTGAGCCACTTGGTGAATGCTTTCTTTTGTACAGATTCGGTGTCTGAGAATGGCGCATAGCAACAATACAAAACAAAGTGCATTAGTAAAACGATTACGACAAAACGAAATGCCAAATGCAAAACCAAATTAACCAAAAGAGTAATCATGCACAGACGTTCTCATACAACAACCGAGAAGCAAAAAGGGTTGCATTCGAAAATCAAAGAAAATCGTGTAGAAGGATAGAAAATGATAGCAAGAACGACAAAAGTGCAATGAATCTTAGATCAAGGAACCATAAACCGACAAAAGATAAAGTGTGCCACAGTAGAACAGAAAAGGACAAACGTGCCAAACAGCAAAAGTGCCAAATTCTAAATGTGCCATAAGATCAGTGAAAACGATGCAAAAGTGATACAGAACAACAGAAATGCAAACGTGAATAACACAAAAAGTGTCATAAATTCAACGTGCCATATAACCAAGAGTGCATAAAGTCAAACGAGCCAAATAGCAATCCACCAGAAACCCCAATGCCAAATAGCTAAGATTGCCCATTCCTTAACAAACCAACCCATTCCCTCATCCAAAACCCCCCAAAATCAAACTAAATGGTTCACCTGTAGTTACACTAGACGGGCTATTCCACACACAAGAGGAACTGTGATCATCCGCATAGAATCGATCAATGAAAGTGTCCACTGTGGGAATAGTTGTCCGCTGATGATGATGATGATTGCCAAGTGAGTCACCGTCGTCCACATCGACCGAGATGCCAATCACCACTGGAGCGGACGCACTGATCGGTGTCACCGATGGTGTAGATGGTGACGAAGGTGACGAGAGTGATACTGCTGAGTCATCAACGCAATTCACCTCATCAAGAGAATCCATCTTTGATTGGCATGTTACTGTGCTGATGGGATGTCATTTTGTGCTAGCATAAACGATTAGACAGGTCAATACTGAGAGTGCTAAGTGCAAAGTGCTAAGTGAGGTCAAGTGAGAGAGAGACATTCGATTGAAATGTCATTCGATCCCTTCACATGACTCAATCAAACTAACACTAACACTAAGCAAACTAAGTCAAATTGATTGTGCATTGAAATGTGAGAATGTGACACTAACCACACAGCTCTCTAGTTGCGAGTGATGGAGAATACACCACAACTCACACATTGACACTACCAAATAGATATTGATAAGACTTATGACATGGACATTTCCTAAAAAGGTTACTTTGTTTGGATTTAGAAGGAGGAAGAGGATGATGATGATATTGATTGAGTTGTATATTACCGTTTTAGAGTTGTTGAATGATGATGATGATGATGCTGAGAGTTGAGGGAGAGAGAGATGTGCGTTCAGGGATGTGGAGAGAGATACAAATGCCGTCGAGTAAATGCAACAAGTTGAACACTGTCGGCTGCTGTTGGTGAAACTCGAGCTGAGATGATGGAATATTCCACACAGAGGAGGATGTGACTGACGAGTGCCAAATGCTGTGAACACAATTGGAGTGAACTCAAGTGTCAAATGTGCCGAGTCAGGTCAGGTAGAGACATACACGCAATGGCACATGCACATGCACTCACACACTCACACACACACACATTCACAGACACACACACACACCCGTACGTGGAGTGTAGTGTGCCAACTGCACAAAGCCGGGTTTTGGCCTTTCACACGGCGACGAGACACTTTGTAGTATTGTGTCGTTTGTGTGTGTGTTGTTGTTGTTGTTGTTCACATTCGAGTAAGATGGAAAGATAGATTGGCACAATTGGTACGACAGATAAGTGAGTCACACCAAACACGAAGCACACCGGGCACAGAACACAAACACAGTCACACAGGCACTCACTCACTGCACACGAGAGTGGATTACACACAGCACACAACACACACTCGGCTAACTTGTTGGATGGCTGAGTGAAGTGGTGAACTGACTGCTGCTGGTGGTGTGCTCACTGATGAGGCCACAGTCTGAGCAAACCTCGAACTCACTGCCGACTGATCTGCAGTGTGGCGCTGTGCTGGTTGTGGTGGTGTGCTCTCGCTGTGTGTGCTGGCTGCCGATGACTGACTGACTGAGCACGCCAGAGAGAGGAGAGAGACAACTGAGAGAGACGAGTGATTGCAGCAAAAGTAACAATCGACACTGCAACAGGCATCGATGCCGACGACCAACGACGGTGATGATGATGGCAGAGTGGCTGCTGCTGCTGATGATGGTGATGCTGTTGCTGCACTCGCACTCTGGCAATGTATGAACTGCAAACTACTTCTGCAGTGTGCAAGTGAGGTGTTGTTCGACGGCGTGGTCGGTTCGGCCAACCATCCAACAAAACGACCATCGACGACGACGACGAGTCAATTCGATGCTCGATCAGTGTCTGCTAATGTCTGCCACTCGGCTGCAGTAGTTGAAGTAGTGGAAGTAGTGGTCTATGATCGTTTGTGGTGTCATAGCTCGAGCAGGCACAGAGCACAGACACACACACCGGCTACAGGTGGCACACACAGAGGAGAGTGCACAGTGCACATTGTCAGTGGCAGTGTCAGGTAGTGTGTGCATTAGCTAACCGAGGGTGCATCTACCCTACTGGCTTCTTCTTCTCGTGTGCTAATTACCACGCATAAGATGCACTCACTGAACAGTCCACGAGTAGTGTGCATCCAGTGGTGTCTGTGTGCAGCACAACCCAAATCGGAAAGTAAAACAAAATCGACACAAACAGTGCACAGGTCAGTTCGAGAGAGAGAGAGAGAGAGAGAGAGAGAGAATCTCACATGCTTAGGACGGACATGTCCGGGCGTGGAAGTGATCACCACTGACAACCATCCACACTGGCACTCGTAGTCGTCGTCGTCGACATCGAGATCGAGCGCGCGCCATCAAGCCAACATCATCACACAATGAACAGAAAATCGCTGGCTCATTGAGCCATGAAATGCAGACATACAGACACAGAGTGCGCGAGAACGAGCGAGGCAGAGAGTGAGACGAGAACGAGAGTGAACGAATGTGTCGATGACTGTGAGTGTCGGCACACTATGTGTGCACACATGTAACATACCTTCTATCTATTCCTATACCTCTAAATGCATTGCACACAGGTCGAACTTCACATCCGAGCCGAGTACCACTTTTGTGCCAACTCATTTGGCCTTGCTCTCCCCCACTGCAGAACAAACACGAACAAACACACAAACACACACACATTCTGTGGGAGTTGAGTTTAATTGAAAAATTATACTCAAAAAATCAATAAAATTGTCCTTTTGGCAATATCAAATGACCGGCAGTTTTGCGCCAAAAGCGATAACAATTTCGCCAACACCACCTGCTTCCCACTGAATGTTGCTATACCTGATGGTGTGTGTGCGTTGAGATGAGTTACTGAGTGAGTGAACTAGAAGTGAACTGTGTGTTTGCAAGACAATGCAATGCACGTCGATGAATGCAGTCCTGTTCTCGCAATCATCAACAGGAGGCACAGGAGTTGGGCGTGAGTTGATTGAGGGTGAGGAATTGCGTCCGCGATTCTACTTCTGCACTCGATCACTCCACTAACACTCACTCACTCACTCAATCACACTCATTCACAATTGAGTGCAATGAAGCATAATGTCGCGCGCGCACTTGTTAATCATATCTCAAGACGTTCACTCACATACAAACTCGCGTGATGATATTAAAATATTATTCATTAGACAGGGACTGCGAGTCATAATGCACTCTGTGTTGTGTGTAATTACAAATGTTACGATCGTCTCGTTCTTTCACTCTAAATAGACGACTAAACGATCGTTCATTGAACAGCAGCATTGCACTGTGAAGCCCTCTCTTTGAGTTCAGTAATAAACAATAAACAATGCATATTACCAAGCCAGTCTGTGTGCCTGCAAATTGGCTATTAAAATATATATATATCAATTAGCAACACAGACGGACTGAAAATAGTCGAACCGAAGTTTATTATTGTTTAAGTTTAGTTGAAACTAATAATATGAGTTCGGGTCTTTCTTTACTCGTGTTTGTTTGTCTGTCTGCTTCGTTTAGCAATAAAATACACTTTTACGAGATACTGCACTAATGAAGCAATTAGCAGGAAAATCGTTTGTGAGCATAAGTCACCAGTTTAGACGATCGAACTTTGAATCGAACTCCTTTCATAGGCCAATTTCGAATTGAATTCCTATTAAGTTCGACAAAACCTCTACACTAATTTGCGTCACTTAGCATGTCTACTCTAAGTTGATCATTCGTGCACAAAAACCGGCACATCATCAAATGGTAAAAGCAAACACACTCATCAAAGGTCAAACGGTGGCAGTAAATAGTACACGGGAGGAGAAGATGCACATTCTCGCACACACACAAACACTCGAAACGTGTGACTTTTAGTGTGTTTTAGATGTGTGATCTATCTCGGTCTGTTCTATCTTTCGTACTCGACAAACAGACCAATCCTAAATGTGTGTTCTGTTGTTCATTCAGTAGCATTCACCAACACCAACCATCGTTCACAAACAAACATTACACACACATCACCATCAGATCACTACTGTGCAGTGCACTGTGTTTGCCTGTATGCATTCATGTCTGCTCATTATGGCTCATTTGGGGTACACATCAAACTACTACTAAGAATAGATTCGATTCGATTTCGAATGAAGCAAACACAGACTATTTTGGGTGTGCATTTTGTGGTGATGGTGGTGGTGAGTTGTGCAGTTGTGTATGGGGGTTGTCGTGCTGCTGCTGTTGGCCTCCTCATGTCACTCACACACACAGACACTCTGCGATGGCCTGTCAAGATGCATCTCAACACAGCAGAGTGCAAAAAGAAATGAATGTCAAGTTTAAAACCAATTAAAAGAGAACAATATTTATGATACCACGGGGGCAAAGTGCACACACACACACACACACACACACACACAGGCCAACAGGACAACCAACCAACCATCTAACCAACCAACTACTGCATAGCTTTAAAATATTTCAAAGATGTAATATACGATAACATTTTTATTAACCAAGATGGTGTGTGCCATTAAAGCCAAGAGCGGTAGCCAAGAAGCTAAAGACAAATGTCTGAGAATGCCGTGTCATTCACTTTAGTGCCACAACCCGCACACGTGCTTTGTATGAAAGAGCATCATTTGTTCTAGCAATTAGCATTCGAGAATCATCATTAGAATGCATCGAGGGTTGTGTGTGCACTGCACATCATCATTTATGTTACTAATTATACGCAAACTTACTACTGCGTAACACATGTCCTCAATGCCAAATGTGAGGAGGGTAGGAATATTCTCCTCAAACTATGCAGATGATGACTCGTGTTGGCGCTTTTTGCGTGCAAGTTCAAACTTTAATTTATTATGTTTAATTTTATCATTTCACTTCAATAATAGCCTTAATAGAACATGTCTAATTTGTTTATATACGAACGCACAAACACACAAGCAGTCACATTCATGATTGGTGGTCTTTAGTGTGTGCGAGTGTGCCAATCAAAGGTCATTAGAGTACTAAACTTGTGTGTGTGCGTTTGTGTGTGCTCAGTTTGATGAGCTAATGAAAGTAATGTGCCCCCACTTGACTGTCCAAACTTTTCAAATCTTTTCGTAATCGATCAAAACATGTGTTTATATTTGAGTGGTGCTTTGTGCGTTGTGCATCTGTCCAACTGTTTGTGTGTGTTCTTAATTCGTTGAAATAATCGTGTCCAACTATAGACAGCATCGAAAGACATATAATCAACAAGCCTATTCAATTAAACAGAACACAAATAGACTTTAAAGTCATCAATGAATTGGACATTTTCGATTCGATTTTGATCTTTTTCAAGTTAAATGTTAAAAATACATTTTTAGCCAAAATTTCAGATACTATTTATGTAAATATCTAAAAATATATGAATGCAATCGTGAAATGTATTACTGCAAAATTAAATAAATCGGGCAATTCGAAGCGACACCTTTTGGGCTCAATATGAAACAATGCTAATTTGTTTAATTTCAATAAATATATTTTATTTATTCGAGTTATATACTACAATATGTGGCTTATTTAGTTAATATGGGAAAAATAAAATAATTAAGGCAATAAATATAAAAAATTAACCTTTGCGTCGTCCGGGAATCGAACCCGGGCCGCCCGCGTGGCAGGCGAGCATTCTACCACTGAACCAACGACGCACTCGAATGATAGAAAGTCGACTGTGAGGCTATTTAACTGTACAGTAGAGAAATCTAATCATACAAACACGGGAAAAGATAAAAATGAGAAGATACGAAGTTTATTTCTCTCTCATGTTGTGAGTCTCTCTATTTGCTCCGATCGGTGAACACTTCACGACCGGACTTGTCCGTAAGCATGTGAGTTTCTCTCTCTCTCTCTCTCTCTCTCTCTCTCTCTCTCTCTCTCTCTCTCTCTCTCTCTCTCTCTCTCTCTCTCTTCTACCTGACCTGTGTCTGTCAATTTTGTTTTACTTTCCGATTTGGGTTGTGCTGCACACACAGACTGGATGCACACTACTCGTGGACTTCTCAGTGAGTGCACTTTATGTGTGGTAATTAGCACATAAGAAGAAGTCTGTATAGTAGTTGCATCCTCAGTTTGTTAAACTTTTCTGGCGATTCCTTTTGCACATGATACTTAAATAAAATATATATAAAATAAAACAATTTCCTTCTTTCAAAATCGAGTCCATTAGTCCATCGCCAAGCTCAATGACAATATTGCCTACATTCTCGTACACACACAAACCCCAAAAGTAGACTAATAGGTCATCATAACATATAAAGTCCTTAAACAAACATTAGATCACACAACATAATACCATCACGACATAATCCTCTTACATTTCTCGTTATTCGTTCCGCGTTCATTCTCGTATGTGCACTCTCAATAGGCAGAATGTTCTACTTGCCCACACACACACAGAATTCTATTCGAATTGGACATTATTTGCATTGTCATATATATAATGTAATGTATGTACTTGGGTTTATTGCTAATGGAAATGATATATTCTCGAGAATAAAGATCCTTGTGTGTATTGAGAAAATAAAAATAATTGCCCATAAGGGAGAAAGTGAGAGAATCGATTTGCTCTATTATTTTGATTTTGTTTCGCTAATATTGATTCTAGTTTCGGTACTGGCCTGTGCCATTTCGCATTTCGTATATTCGATTGGTAAGCGGAAAATATGAGTCCAAGTTGAGCAAATTCTGACATCAAAAACTCGATTTCTACTTGAGGGAGAAATATTGAAATGAAAGAAAAACAAACATTTGTCATTATGACATTTCTTGTCGGTAGTTGCCAATGACAATGTTAATGGTAATGTCAAAATGTTTAAAATTATTATTGTTTTACAGTTGTCAAGTGGTCGGTGTGTTTGCCTTTGCCACCGCCTGACAGATAATGTCTTTAATGAACGACTGGCATGTTGACCTAAAGCTACGATCAATCGATAACTAGCGGAAGGTACATGTTCGGCTTGGCCTCTCTCCTGGGCCTCTCTCTCTCTCTCCCTCTCTCTCTCTCCCTCCCTCTCTCTCTCTCTCTCTCTCTCTCTCTCTCTCTCTCTCTCTCTCTCTCTCTCTCTCTCTCTCTCTCTCTCTCTCTCTCTCTCTCTCTCTCTCTCTCTCTCCTCTCCCTCTCTCTCCCCCTCTCTCTCTCTCTCTCTCTCTCTCTCTCTCTCTCTCTCTCTCTCTCTCTCTCTCTCTCTCTCTCTCTCTCTCTCTCTCTCTCTCTCTCTCTCTCTCAGCTTGTCAACTCTGATCTCGAAACGGAAAGTACTCAATTCAAAGTCGTTAATTACAAGTTTTTGGGTCGATAAGGTCGTAAAGGAGAAGTTAGCCATGTGATGATTAATTATAATGAGATTATTATAGAAATAGGAAGACAGTTTGGACAAATGATATTAATAACTTGGAAAATAGAAAGATTGTGTTTTGAAAGATGGCCAATGAATGTAGTGAACTTATTCATAAATTCGATATAAATTTGGTGAATTCTGGCAAATGTCATTTTTACTATCTTTTTTACTTCCGACATTGACATTCATTTCTGTTTATATTTACAACTGCTCTCCATTTAGGAATATCGTTAACATAATCCCATAAGTTTTGTATTCAATCTGATAATCTGATTACCTATTATTCTGTACAAGAGATAAGTTAGATGGTAAGTTGATGATGTCAAGCTTGATCGTCGTATAACGAAGTCTTAACGATAGAGAGAGAGAGAGAGAGAGAGAGAGAGAGAGAGAGAGAGAGAGAGAGAGAGAGAAATCGTTAAAAGTTTTTTAGTGGCACTCTAAACTTTTTGTGTTTTGTTTTTGTTGTTAGATCGTTAACTTTACTTTGACTTTAATGTCGTTTGGTCTAATCTCAAATGAAAATGTCGTTTGTGCGTCATTTGAGATTTTGTTGTTGTTTTTCTTTTCAGCACAATCGACGAGCCGCAATAATAAAGACACAAACACATAGAAATGTTGTATCCGACCATTTGAACTTATTAATAAATAATGCTATTTTGCTTTGATTTATTGAATTTAATAATACATTATATGATACCAGTAACAGTGTTGGTTCATTCGGCAGTACACACAATCGCACTAAATCGTATTAATTTTTAGGTAGGCTTACAAACTTTTTTTGCATTTGGAATCGAAAACGACAGTTGAGAGTGTGTCATTAGCACGACAGTTGGCATTTTGTCCCGTTGTGGAATATTCCCTCTACTTCAAATCTACTTGAATAATCTATTAGATTCAGTTGGAAAACATTTTTCCGTTTGAATAGAACCGACATGTGCGCCATAATGACATTTGACTTGATTACTCGAAATAGCTTGCGGGCCCTTTGACTTTTGCGATAATTTGATTTACCTCATTCTCTTTGATTGTGTGGGCTTCCCGCACAGATTGCGCCCCTCAAGAGCATTATTAGATTTCTTTTGCTGCATACACAAAACTCGAACACTCTGCTTCTCTTCACTTTTCTGTTCCTGTATCTCGCTCTCTATCTCCCACTTTGTCGCCATGGTTGTTGTCGCACTTGATCAATTCAATAGCTACTAAATTGGTTTTCAGGGGGTTTTTTATTTTTATTTACAATTTTTGTTCTTCTTTATATTTCACTTGCTTTTGTGTGTGTGTGTTTTGCGAGAGAGGGAGAGAGAGAGGAGAGAGAGAGAGAAACAGGCAGATTCGCGCGATTCTCTCTCTCTCTCTCCCTCTCTCTCTCTCTCTCTCTCTCTCTCTCTCTCTCTCTCTCTTGGCGATATGTGATCAACTTTGTTCTGTGTGTGTGTGCTCGTTTGTGTGCTCGCGTCTTGTGGGCTCGTCTTTGTATTATTCTCTCAACTTGCACACACACTCACACATATGCAAGAACTGAGACGGGAATTGTGACAATTTGGCGAGAGGGAGCGAGTGAGAGAGAACGGTGCGACCGAGTCCAGAACTTACCGACACCGATACTGCACACATATCGTGACTGTGATCCATTCGAACAAATATTAATATCTCACCAGTGGAAGGAAGAGCGAGAGAAGGACTGTGCACCGCTAATTGACTAACCAGTGTTTGGTTCTCAGGCCACTTCTCGCCCGCTCTCTTCTGTCTCAGTCTCAGTGTTCACTTCTCACGGAAATCGATTTGGTCGAATTGATTTTGACTTGACTCTCCATTCGCACAACATTAGCCGTCGGCTTATCGCAAACAAGTCACAAAGTCACACACACACACGCCTGTCCATCCCCTCCACTCACTCACCTACAGTTTGGTTTGTGTGTGTGTTTGGATGATTGATTCTTAACGACTGTGTGAACTTGACAATGAATCATTGCACTGCACTGCTTGCCTGTACACTCTGTCCCGAGAATGGTGTGGCCACCTCGCATACCTGGCCCACCTCCGTTTGAGTCACTGATCAACATAACCACCGTCAGAATCTTCTACTACCCGAACCCTCAAGTGGTGGCCATTCAGTCCTGGTTGTACATGGCTGCCGAACGAGTCTATCGTCTCGCGGTGCAATGTTTGCTCTCACTTTTGGTGATTCATATGCAAACACTCATGCAGGTCATCTCACCGCTCTCAATTGGCAACGAGTTAATGATGAGCAATGCGAGCGCCAATACAACTTACTATGACAACATCAACACAATCGAGCTAACAGAAGTGACCAAAAAGATCAATCTCGTTGCTCCATTTGGGAAGAATGGTAATTCTATTCCAGGTAAGTGAATAATTGACGGTTAATGATCTGTGATTGTGCAATATTTAATTAGTGCCAAGTTAATTAGTGTGCCATTGTTCTAATTAATGCATTAATTGACTAATTAATTAATAAGCTAATTAATACGCTAATGACATTATGATTGCAAATTGTCCCGCAAAATCTTGAATTAAACGTAAATACTATTTATAAATAGATGAGGACTGGGAGTACTGGGGCCCTCACGGTGAGCACCACTGGGACAAGAGTTTCAAGTCGTGCAAAGGCAAGTCCCAATCACCGATCAACATTGAGACCAATCGTATCGTGTACTTGCCCGATCTGCAGTTGTCCTTCATTAACTTTGACCGTGCACTTAGTTCACTCAAGCTGGTCAATAATGGTCATACAAGTAAGCAATACAATATATTCATGATTGATAGTATTATGAATTTATAATTACACAACTAATCGATCTGTCTGTCTGCTTGTCTGTGTGTGACTGTGCAGTCAAGATGGAACCTTCGCATATGACTGGAAAGCAATTTCAGTGTTTCGTCACGGGCAACGCGCTCTTTGGACAAACTTATCGATTCCTGCAGTTACACTTCCACTGGCGCAATGCACATTCCGCCGGTTCGGAACATGCGATCAATGGCGAGAAGTTCTCCATGGAGGTGAGTTGGCGTGTGTCTGTCTCTGTGTGTGTTGGTGTGTTTGCGGTTGCAAATTAGATTTCCAAGAAAAACGTTTAGCCTTGACTCATGTAGTGAACCACTTAATTTGCGGTGGAGAGGAAATTTACATGTTCCAGCCATTTTGGCCAAATGCAGGACGAATTCAAATTGCCTTTTGAAATGTCAAGTCATTTTGAGTTCAAATTCTTGCTAATCGTTGTATGGAATCGATAAGGATGGTCAAATCGATATGGTCTACTGTTTGTTTAATCGAATTGTTCCAAATGTAGATGCACGTCGTCTTTCAGAACATCAAGTACGACAAGGAGACAAACACTGAGGCAGTGTTGCGCCAGTCGGATGCATTCACAGTGATTGCTGTGTTTTTTGACGTATGAACTAACCAAATAACCAACTAATTAATTAATTAACTTATTCCTAATTAACAATGAACGTTGAACTAATCCAGGAGAACAATGTTCACAACTGGGCACTAGATCCGGTGATTGAGCACTTGGACATGGTGACCAATGTGCACGATTTCTTTATAATGAACAACACAATTCGACTGGAGACTCTTCTGCCGGCGGAGTTGACTCGATTTTATCGTTACTCGGGCTCGTACACAACGCCTGGCTGTCAAGAGGTGGTCACCTGGATCATCTTTCCCGATCCGCAGCCAATCGACGCAGAGCAGATGCAGCGATTCGATGATCTCATTTTGCATGTGGTGCATGCTGATGGGACGAGTGATGGTACCAGTGGAAAGGGCGCAAAACTGTCGTTCACTCATATGCACGAACAGTTTCTTGGCTTCTATCGACACATTCAGGAGATTGGCACCAGGCGAATCTACGCACCAGAAGGAATGCAACCGGATGCGGGACTTCAAGTTACCGCTTCGCTTGGAGTAGTGCTGTTCAGTACAGTGTTGGCCATGATTGTAGCAATTGTCCACTGACAAACATAAAACCATAAAGGTCATGTCGATGTACGAATACAGAATTGGAATCCTGTATAGGGTTTTATCATCAAGGCTGTGATGTGATACAAATTGCACTAGTCACGAATCGAGAATCCAATAGAGTAATCAAACACACATTGCACTCATTGCAATCGATCGATCACACTTGATCGAAAACTGTAGTATTACACACTTATTATCATTTAGCATAAGCCAACACATATGAATGTGTGCACTCGTGCAAACACTGCACCACAATAGAGAATCTATATATGAATGTTATTGCACTGATGCAAATATTTATGATTTCAATAAATCGATTGCGTTAAGCTTGTTTAATGATGATTTATTCTTCAATGGTTGTCTGATGCAATTGAGAATCACCAATCTTGTGGCACTTTATGGTGACTAGATTGGTTAGTTAACATGTACGAGAGACATGTACAACAAGAACAAACTGCTGTACTTCTCTCAAGCAAAATCGTTATTTTATATACCAAAATACAGCGCCACTATGGACACCTATCGGCGAAGAACGAAAACAAACCTCCGTAACTGAATGTAGGTATTAGTATTGGTGGATAAAGTCGAATATCATTTACTCGTTTACCTTTTCTGATTCATTTTAACGAATTATCGTCAATATCATTAACATGAATCTGTTTGCAACAACACTTAAAGACCAAGAACAAGACAATAGAACAAAAAGACACAAGATTCACGACAGTTAAAGGATATGTTTATTAATAATAATATAATACGTGTGATTATATAATTACGACCAAAATTGATGCAATTCATACCGAAATGTTGCATACATTCATATATGATAATATTGATTTGGTAATTATAATAACAACAATGCAATAGTCAATAATCAATCTAAAACTACGACATCAAACTTAGTGATTATGCATTTGTGCCACTTATGTCAATACAAGTAGTGATATATATTGTAGTAAGTAATAGAGTGCGAGTGTGTATCTGTGTGTGCATGTATGTGCCGAAAACACAAGTGATAAGTGAGATTATATCATTGAATATATGAATGAGACCCTGCCTATAACGATAACTAAAGTATCACAAATGATAAACCGTGAAAATATCGACTTGGTGTGTGTGTGTATGTGTGCATGAATGTTATGTTTAAATTCGAAAGTAATTGTGAGATTTAGAATTATTCTCAAGAAATGTTGGACATTCGCCGCCTACTGAAATGTAATTATGAAAATGCATTGGAATTCGTGAAGCAGTCTTTAATCGATGATAAATGTGTTTTTTGTGGTTGTGTGATGAACCCAACTTTGGTGATGAACTGGAACGTCGTATTCTGGGCATTCGATCGTAGATGTTCGTGATGGTGTGGACCACCTTGGCCATGTTTGGACGCTTCTCCGGTGCATAGCTGAGGCATTTGGAGCACAGGTCAACATAGGCTGCAGGGAATTCTGCGCGAATCCTCGATGGTTGTGGCTTGAGATATCCTCGGCCAACTCTGAAGATAATGATTTGCATGTCTTTAATGTGCTCGAATGGTAGTTGGCGGGTTCCAATTTCAAGCATCACCATGCCGTATGCGTAGACATCCGTCTCAAAGGAGTATGGATTGGGTTGACCTACTTTGAGACACATGATCTCTGGTGCCATCCACAGTACAGATCCGGTCGGATTGGATGATGTATTGGATGCAGTACAAGTGGACTTGATAGCCGCAAGCCCAAAATCGCCGATTTTTGCTGTAAAATCACCAGTCAAGAAGATGTCTATTAGAGAGATGGATAGAAAAGTAATTCGATTAAAGTCAAATTGAGTTTGGTTTAGTCCTAGAACACACGAACAGTTTGACTTACTGTTTGACTTGAGATCGCGATGAATGACGTCCTTGGAGTGCAGATAACCCATGCCTTGTGCGATCTGTCGAGCAATGTCCAGCAAATGGTGACACTCAAACACGGTCTCCAGTACGTGCAAGTGTCTGTACAGGGTCGATCCATCAGCCCACTGAGTGACAATCGACAGGCGCGGAAAGTTGAGTGTGCCCATGAACAGAATGATGTTGTTGTGTCGCATATTCATGAGCATTCTCAACTCGTTTCGGAAAACCTAGATCATTGGACAAATTGATTGGACTGAATTTTGGTTAAGTTGCCTTACGGTGATGTCCTTCTCGGTTGGATTGTTTGCATTCATCTGCTTGCACGCTACATTTCCGTGCCATTCGCAAAGGTAAACAGTTCCATACGAGCCAGAACCGATTTGCCTCAACACTTTCACGTCTGGCCACTTAATTTCCCATTCAGCAGGCAACACTTCAAGCGAGTCCTTTTGAGCATGATCCACTGAAAGGGTTCGTTTGAGTCGAGGTTCTCGATTTTTTTGAGTTTTCGCTTGTTTGATCAATGTTAAATTGTCTAAAGAGAGATCACGATATAGTTGAGTCTTGTGAGACGATGATGAGGATGCTTCAGATGATGATGAGTTTTGAGACTGCTTTGTTGCTTTGTCCTTTTCGTTGTGTTGATTCGTTGTGAGTGATTTTAATGTTCCATTAGACGGCTGAATATGTTCTATTTGAATTAATTTAACTCATTATAAACATTTATGTACTTACTTATTGAGTTCTCTTCCTCTTCCACAAATTCGCCATTCTGAAATTGCATTTCCTCAATGAGGGGCTCCGGCTTGACTAGATGCAAACGAATGGTTGGCACCGAAGTGGCTCGTCCTCGGTGGCGATCCTCTTTGGGTGCTCGAGGAGCACGATTCACGGTCTCGTCCACACTCGTGTTGTGCGAATTGTACATGGCTCGCTTTCGAAGATCCACATGCTGATCCATTGTGGCTGAACATGATGAGGCTCGGCCTAGTGAAGCTGCTGTGTGCATGTTAAACTGTTCGATCCTATTGGCCAGTTCAGTCTGTTTCAGCATAGTAAAGTAATTAATTTTGGAGTCCTCCAATTTGCTTCTCATCACCACAACTTCCTTGTGAAGGAATTGAGACATTTCACTGAACCAATCAATAGGTTTTCTAACATTGTCACAATGATTAGTATTTAAAGTATAAAACCCGTTCTGATATGAACATACCCGTCTGACACATTGTATATGTCTGCAGTATCAATATTGACATTATTTTCTTTTAGCAGTCGATAAAGAGCTACATAAAGCATCACACCGGGGACTATCGTCACGACAGCCAATTGGAGTTCTGGCAAGTGTACACGCATTATATTCGTGTTTGGATAGTAGTGGTTTGGACGGAATGTTGGGTGAGGCGACCTGTACTTGATCCCTCGAAGCACGCATGGTATGACCTTGAAAGTGCCTGGCTGTCCGGCCATCTTCACCAGATCTTCGAATTGTTGTCTTCTTTTATCTCGCTTTTCGGCGTATTCTTGCCTATTAGACAATTGGACACGAAAGTGAGACAGTCGTTGTTTGAATGTTTTCTTCACGGAGTTACCAGTCGACCCGGAGCTTTCCGATAGATGTGACATTGAGCTTGGAGATTTTGAATCTCGTTTACGAATGAGCCTCTGAAAGAATCCTTTTTTAGCCTCTGAGAGTGATTCACTTGAAGGCATTGATTCAATCTTTCCAGCATGACTTAGTTTGCGTTTAGTGTCAAGTTCGATGGGCGACTCGGACTGACGGTCCACAACGTCAATTGAAGCCGACTTGCCTTGAGAGGCAAAAGTGGCGCTTTTCCCATTGGTTAAAATTTGGGTCGATGGCTGGTTTGGGTCCAAGTCAGTGCCACTTGCACTGGTGAAACCTTGTTGAGGCGCAGGCGACTGTTCTGCAGCCCTGGTTCTGCGCGATGGACTAAATCGAGCCCAAGCAGCACTAAGGAAACTACGAGATCGTTTCTTCTTTTTAGGATCCTCGGTTGGAGCCGATTCTTTTTCCTTTCGTGGTGGCAACGCAAATTCTGCCTCTACAATGTTATCTTTTTCACGAATCACTTTGCATATTCGCTCGAGATACTCAGTTATGAAAGGCTTCTCATCTGATGGTTTGTCAGCTTTAGTCTGTCTATACAAACGCTTTAGATCCTGTGTGCTCATGCCATCGAGGATCACTTCCATCTCGTGCTGATAGTTGGAAACGTTCCCATCCAATCGATCATATTCTTCCTGAAACTCAGGTGGAGCTGGTATTTGATCTTTACCCAACTGGTCAATCATCTTCTTGATTTCATTACAGCCGGTGCAAATTTTTTTGTGCAATGCATAGAGATTCTAGGCACACAAGCACAAAAGATAACGTAAAACGCAAACAAAAGTTAATGAGCACAGACTTACCTTAGAATTCTCATCGAAAATCTCTTTTTCCTTTGCAGCATTTTGTTCAGCTTTAGCCGGATCGACTTGAACCAGATCGAGATCCGTCACCAGTGGACTCGGTCTCAGCAAATGACGAGACAGAGGATAAATGTTTGCCATTTTGATAACGAACCAATTCTTGATTTGAACGATACTGATTGAACGAAAGTGACTGTAGACTTCAAATAGAAATGTATTTGTTCAATAGTCACCAAATATGAAGAAGTTCAAGGCCTGCAAATATAAATCGATAATGACAATTTGATCAGCAAGCTCAAATTTTAATAGTGAGTGAGTATATTCTTAAAATAGAACACAGATTCGAATAGTTCAAATGTTCAAATAGTATAGTTCCATTCATTACTTTTCTTTGATATTGAATTCAAATATTAATTGACTTGCAAGGTTAAATTAATTATGTCTACTTAAACTTGATACATGATCATAAATGATTGAAACACTCAGTGGGCGAGATGGATAAAAATAGTCACGTTATTTTGGAATTACTTAATGGTTTTAAGTATTGACATTTAAATTTATAGTCAGCCGAAACATTCTCAGACGAGTAAAACTTAATTGATTTATTTGAAGATCAATTCAATTAAGAATAGATACATTGTGTTTGGTTGACATTGGTTTGTTAGACTAATGATTCTAATGATGGTTGCGTAATGATTGGGCAAATGTCAAATGTGGGTTTAGCGACATAAAGGTGAGTCGGTGTGAAATTGTGATTTGAATCAATGATCTAAGAGGTCGAATTTTTGCCAATTCCACAATGTCATTGATGGTGTATGTGAGCAATGTGTGGTACTGACTGATTCGGCACTAGAGGCCGGTGCTAGTTCAGTGCATTGGCGCCCAGTGCTATTATGTGACCAATGTGTGGTACTGACTGATTCGGCACTAGAGGCCGGTGCTTGTCCAGTGCCATTGGCGCCCAGTGCTAGCATGTGACCAATGACTGGTACTGACTGATTCGGCACTAGAGGCCGGTGCTTGTCCAGTGCCATTGGCGCCCAGTGCTAGTATGTGACCAATGACTGGTACTGACTGATTCGGCACTAGAGGCCGGTGCTTGTCCAGTGCCATTTGCGCCCAATGCTAGTTTGTGACCAATGACTGGTACGGACTGATTCGGCACTAGAAGCCGGTGCTTGTCCAGTGCCATTGGCGCCCAGTGCTAGTATGTGACCAATGACTGGTACTGACTGATTCGGCACTAGAGGCCGGTGATTGTCCAGTGCCAATGGCGCCCAATGCTAGCATGTGACCAAAGACTGGTACTGACTGATTCGGCACTAGAGGCCGGTGCTTGTCCAGTGCCATTGGCGCCCAGTGCTATTATGTGACCAATGTGTGGTACTGACTGATTCGGCACTAGAGGCCGGTGCTTGTCCAGTGCCATTGGCGCCCAGTGCTATTATGTGACCAATGACTGGTACTGACTGATTCGGCACTAGAGGCCGGTGATTGTCCAGTGCCATTGGCGCACAGTGCTAGCATGTGACCAATGACTGGTACTGACTGATTCGGCACTTGAGGCCGGTGATTGTCCAGTGCCATTGGCGCCCAGTGCTAGCATGTGACCAATGTCTGGTACTGACTGATTCGGCACTAGAGGCCGGTGATTGTCCAGTGCCATTGGCGCCCAGTGCTAGCACGTGACCAATGACTGGTACTGAATGATTCGGCACTAGAGGCCGGTGATTGTCCAGTGCCATTGGCGCCCAGTGCTAGCATGTGACCAATGTCTGGTACTGACTGATTCGGCACTAGAGGCCGGTGATTGTCCAGTGCCATTGGCGCCCAGTGCTAGCACGTGACCAATGACTGGTACTGACTGATTCGGCACTAGAGGCCGGTGATTGTCCAGTGCCATTGGCGCCCAGTGCTAGCACGTGACCAATGACTGGTACTGACTGATTCGGCACTAGAGGCCGGTGATTGTCCAGTGCCATTGGCGCCCAGTGCTAGCATGTGACCAATGACTGGTACTGACTGATTCGGCACTAGAGGCCGGTGATTGTCCAGTGCCATTGGCGCCCAGTGCTAGCACGTGACCAATGACTGGTACTGACTGATTCGGCACTAGAGGCCGGTGATTGTCCAGTGCCATTGGCGCCCAGTGCTAGCATGTGACCAATGACTGGTACTGACTGATTCGGCACTTGAGGCCGGTGATTGTCCAGTGCCATTGGCGCCCAGTGCTAGCATGTGACCAATGTCTGGTACTGACTGATTCGGCACTAGAGGCCGGTGATTGTCCAGTGCCATTGGCGCCCAGTGCTAGCACGTGACCAATGACTGGTACTGACTGATTCGGCACTAGAGGCCGGTGATTGTCCAGTGCCATTGGCGCCCAGTGCTAGCATGTGACCAATGTCTGGTACTGACTGATTCGGCACTAGAGGCCGGTGATTGTCCAGTGCCATTGGCGCCCAGTGCTAGCATGTGACCAATGTCTGGTACTGACTGATTCGGCACTAGAGGCCGGTGATTGTCCAGTGCCAATGGCGCCCAATGCTAGCATGTGACCAAAGACTGGTACTGACTGATTCAACACTAGAGGCCGGTGCTTGTCCAGTGCCATTGGCGCCCAGTGCTAGCATGTGACCAATGTCTGGTACTGACTGATTCGGCACTAGAGGCCGGTGATTGTCCAGTGCCATTGGCGCCCAGTGCTAGCATGTGACCAATGACTGGTACTGACTGATTCGGCACTAGAGGCCGGTGATTGTCCAGTGCCATTGGCGCCCAGTGCTAGCATGTGACCAATGACTGGTACTGACTGATTCGGCACTAGAGGCCGGTGATTGTCCAGTGCCATTGGCGCCCAGTGCTAGCATGTGACCAATGTCTGGTACTGACTGATTCGGCACTAGAGGCCGGTGATTGTCCAGTGCCATTGGCGCCCAGTGCTAGCACGTGACCAATGACTGGTACTGAATGATTCGGCACTAGAGGCCGGTGATTGTCCAGTGCCATTGGCGCCCAGTGCTAGCATGTGACCAATGTCTGGTACTGACTGATTCGGCACTAGAGGCCGGTGATTGTCCAGTGCCATTGGCGCCCAGTGCTAGCACGTGACCAATGACTGGTACTGACTGATTCGGCACTAGAGGCCGGTGATTGTCCAGTGCCATTGGCGCCCAGTGCTAGCACGTGACCAATGACTGGTACTGACTGATTCGGCACTAGAGGCCGGTGATTGTCCAGTGCCATTGGCGCCCAGTGCTAGCATGTGACCAATGACTGGTACTGACTGATTCGGCACTAGAGGCCGGTGATTGTCCAGTGCCATTGGCGCCCAGTGCTAGCACGTGACCAATGACTGGTACTGACTGATTCGGCACTAGAGGCCGGTGATTGTCCAGTGCCATTGGCGCCCAGTGCTAGCATGTGACCAATGACTGGTACTGACTGATTCGGCACTTGAGGCCGGTGATTGTCCAGTGCCATTGGCGCCCAGTGCTAGCATGTGACCAATGTCTGGTACTGACTGATTCGGCACTAGAGGCCGGTGATTGTCCAGTGCCATTGGCGCCCAGTGCTAGCACGTGACCAATGACTGGTACTGACTGATTCGGCACTAGAGGCCGGTGCTTGTCCAGTGCCATTGGCGCCCAGTGCTATTATGTGACCAATGTGTGGTACTGACTGATTCGGCACTAGAGGCCGGTGCTTGTCCAGTGCCATTGGCGCCCAGTGCTATTATGTGACCAATGTGTGGTACTGACTGATTCGGCACTAGAGGCCGGTGCTTGTCCAGTGCCATTGGCGCCCAGTGCTATTATGTGACCAATGTGTGGTACTGACTGATTCGGCACTAGAGGCCGGTGCTTGTCCAGTGCCATTGGCGCCCAGTGCTAGCATGTGACCAATGACTGGTACTGACTGATTCGGCACTAGAGGCCGGTGCTTGTCCAGTGCCATTGGCGCCCAGTGCTAGTATGTGACCAATGACTGGTACTGACTGATTCGGCACTAGAGGCCGGTGATTGTCCAGTGCCATTGGCGCCCAGTGCTAGTTTGTGACCAATGACTGGTACTGACTGATTCGGCACTAGAGGCCGGTGATTGTCCAGTGCCATTGGCGCACAGTGCTAGCATGTCACCAATGACTGGTACTGACTGATTCGGCACTTGAGGCCGGTGCGAGTCAGTTACCGTTGTCGCCCGACATGGTCTATTGTGTGGCCATAATTGGCACTGAATGGATCGCCACCAGATTCCTGTGAGAATCAGTTGCCATTGGCGCCAGGTATGGGCTAGTATGAAGCTATAAGTGGGACTGAATGGATCGCCACCAGATGCCGGTGGGAATCAGTTGCCATTGGCGCCCGATAATGACTAGTAAGAGGCCATAATTGGGACTGAATGGATCGCCACCAGATGCCGGTGTGAATCAGTTACCATTGGCACCGAGCATGGGCTAGCATTAGGCCATAATAGGGACTGAATGGATCGCCACCAGATGCCGGTGTGAATCAGTTACCATTGGCACCGAGCATGGGCTAGCATTAGGCCATAATAGGGACTGAATGGATCGCCACCAGATGCCGGTGTGAATCAGTTACCATTGGCACCGAGCATGGGCTAGCATTAGGCCATAATAGGGACTGAATGGATCGCCACCAGATGCCGGTGTGAATCAGTTACCATTGGCACCGAGCATGGGCTTGCATTAGGCCATAATAGGGACTGAATGGATCGCCACCAGATGCCGGTGGGAATCAGTTGCCATTGGCGCCGAGCATGGGCTAGTATGAGGCCATAATAGGGACTGAATGGATCGACACCAGATGTCGGTGTGAGTGAGATACCATTGAAATATGCTCACCTTTGAAAAATTGAATTATTCGATGATTCTGAATTTGGCACCAATTTGATAAAATAATCACAATAATATCGTTCGAAATCACTGATTAATCGATGTGTTGTTATTGATTATAGACAATAATAATATTTTAAACACTTAGAATATATTTAATATTTGAGCATGAGCAGGAGCACACAAATCTCAAAAAGTCAAAGTCGGAAAGTCGATGCCGAAAAATTGGCAAAGTCCAAAATCGGTGTGCCCGAATTTGGCTAAGTCCAAACTGTATGAAAGTGTTGGACTGTTGGTTCCGATGGGGTAGTTGGTCTATGCTGTTCGAAGTCAACTGGTCTGAATATTGGCCAGAAATGACTAACTGGCAGACAATGCAGCCCGTTTAAATAAGGTAGCCAGCGAACAAGTGGCGGTATGTCTTATGGCTGGTGGTGGCACTGTGTTCAGTGTCAAGATTATTGGCGCCACTCGAACAGTTTTAAGTTAGTGTGTGGTGTCAATACTGTCAAGTGAACTAGTAGAACCAACCACATTGATTCAATTGTGGTGAGCCAAAGCCATGTACGTGTATGCAGTGTGGAAGTAGTTCCAGACCGGTGCACTGACTGCCACCAACACTGAGAGTACACCTCAAATTGGAACGCAAACTCAAACTCACTCCTCTCCTTCACTCATCGTTTGACTGACAGTACACATGTACATCGACTGTGTGTGTGTCATGAGGGTAGTATGTGAAGATTCTTGAGGAATATTCTATCCTCATACCACAAGTGTACATGTAGATTTGTGTGCATGGGCACAATCACTCACACTCAAACTCAAATTCCCGCGAACAAAAAGAAAAAAACCGTATTCGATGCTAGAGAACCATCGCCTTGCCCTAGACCTACTTACCTAAAAGTCTCTCCCTCCCTCTCTCGCACGCCAATTCCCAAGTTCAAGTTCAAGTGGCAAACTAATACCAAAGTTGGGCTTTCCAATGAAATCGCTCAAAAGTTTTCGAGACTTAAGAACAAAATAAAATAAAAAATAACAAAAATTCAATTTAAAATTTTGTATTATAAGTTAAATTAAATTTTAAGTCGGTCACCCACGTACACCCACTCGCACCTGATTATAAAGCCCTCAGACACTTAATCCCCATCAAGTTTCTTGATAATCGAATTTTCTCTTCAAGTCCGCCTTTTGTCAGTGCACAAAAGGCGGACTTGAATCTTAAATCTGATTATAACCGATGATCGACTTTGGCGAGAACTAAAAGACACGAACAAGGCAAACAAAGTCAAAAAACACAAACAAGAAAACTCTGACTCGCTAAGTGCTTTGTTTATTATATATTCTCCATCATATAAGTCCACTTATGGCGCACTCAAGGGTAACGAAAATTATGTTGTTTGTTTTTAGGTTTGATAGGTTTTGTTGTTTTTCATTGTTGATCGTTCACTGTGTGTGCATTCACATTGACTCGCAGTAGTGTTCAATCAAGAGGGCCATCATCATAAGTAATGCTTTGCTTGAGTGAGTGAGTGAGTGTGTTGCCTAAGCCTTTTTGCATCACTTCACGTTGATTAGTAGATTGAGAAGTAAGAACAAAAATTTCGCTTTCACTTTCATTTTGTGTGCCATTTGAGTGCGTACTTTTGTCGTTAATTTAGTCTTTTGCCCATAATGCATAGAAGCACTACATAAAGAGCAGCGCATTTATATGCTCACATTTAAGTGATTTCTTGATTGGAGCTGGGAGGAAATAATAATAATAAAGAAGTATATAAAAAATAAGAGAGAGAGAGAGAGAGAGAGAGAGAGAGAGAGAGAGAGAGAGAGAGAGAGAGAGAGAGAGAGAGAGAGAGATGATATGTGAGATGGAACACATAATGGGGAGATGATGATATTTGGCAAGAATGATGCTTCTTGATCGGCTTCGGTAGCGCCAAAATGAAAGAGCGCTAAGCTGCTTTTCCACTTGAGCGACAAAATGAGGATTGAAGATGGCCTAAAGATTGAATCTTTGGGTTGCAGACGGGCAAACACAGGCCACAGTCACTTGAAAGGATTCTGTTAGATTGAAAGATAAAAAGAAAAGAAGAAGGCACTCTGTCTGCTTGATAGAACGAACACAATTGCAATAGGTGACATTGACTATCGGATATAGTCACAATCAGGCTGACTCACTCATTCATCAAGAGAAGGGAAAGGCGCAAGAATCAAGAAAATGTCCAATCTGTGTGTTTCAATGTCAAGTTCGTCGACGATTTAGGCTATTGCAAAATATTTAGCTATTTCGACAATATGATCAACAACGTTCAACATACAGAAACATTCAACTCTTCCTAATGTTCGCATAATGAAAGCTACTCAACCCCTAGTGCATAGTAAATTGTATATCCAATATTCACGCACAAAACAAATAGTACTACTAGAATATTCTCGTTTTGTTATTATTTCAATTAATTACTCAGAGAATATATATTGTGTGTGTGTGTGTGTGTGTGTGTGTGTGTGTGTGTGTGTGTGTGTGTGTGTGTGTGTGTGTGTGTGTGTGTGTGTGTGTGTGTGTGTGTGTGTGTGTGTGTGTGTGTGTGTGTGTGTGTGTGTGTGTGTGTGTGTGTGTGTGTGTGTGTGTGTGTGTGTGTGTGTGTGTGTGTGTGTGTGTGTGTGTGTGTGTGTGTGTGTGTGTGTGTTCGCGGGCGCAATTTGTTTTGTTTGATCAACACACACACAAAAGCAAAATGTCTATTTAATAAAGTTCTACTTGTGTGGGAGTATTTGAGTACTTTGAGTAAATAGACGTGTGAACAAAAAAGAAAGTATGTATATTTGCTCGAATGTTCTAGAAGGAATAGGCAAATTGATTTATTATAGTAAATATAATTTGATTTTAAGCGGTAATTCATTGAGCGATCATGCGATCATTTGTTGGGATTTAACGACAATTTAAAACGTGATTATTATTTAGAATGTTAATACACGCACAAATAGTTTAAATCAAAGTTTTCTGGTTGGCTTTCTGAAATAGTTCAATTCGAAATCAAATTTGAAATAAACCAAACCGGACCGTAATGTCTTTTACAAAAGCAGTAATTCATTTGTGTATTGACATATTCAACTTTTGTGTTTTACTTGCTTGACTAGATAAACTTTTCACTTTTAGAGACCAACATGTCCGACACTAAACTACGACCAGAAACTTTGTTGTTTTTAATTTGACTGAAATGTCATTCCGCTACATGAGCACGGACATGGTCTCTCACTACACTTCCCAACAAGTCTCTGCACAAATTGGCACCTTAAATGCAAAGTTGGCAACATTTCTTGCAAAAAACAACAAAAAAACACAACAAAGCAAAAAGTAGCGACCACATTTGTACATGGCGACACACACACACTTTTTGTTGGACACCAAAAAGAAACAAAAAAGAAGCACATTTGACATTTAACTAGTCAGTTGCCCTAAAAGCCAAGTTCAGCCAATACACCACCTCCATCCCCCAGTCCAAGTTCAAGTTCGCGGCCAAATTTATATGCAAACTATTTTATACAACTTGCAAATTATAAAACTAAACGGAAATTACAGAACCAAACTATGTGTGCCTACCTCAAAAGTGAACTCGTTAAAAAGTGCGCTTTCCTGCATTGCATTTCCTTAGAACTACTCTCATAAAACTACCTACTTTTATCCTTATTTTCTTCTTCTATTTCTGCAACTTCTTCGATAGATGCTTGGTCCGACCAATCGTATATCATTTAAATCGCATGAATGCCTTTACTTGTTACGTCATTTGTGAATTAGTAGTATTAGTTGTATATTAATGATTAATATTGCACAGCGAAAATATACGTCTAATTTTTTGTTTTTGACAATCTATCAAATATTACTTAATAATAATAATAATAGCGGAATTTTACCATCGTGTGTGTGTGTGGTTTTGTAACTCACTGGATGTTGCTAAGCAAAGTATCGTCGGAGAAAGTCTTAAGTTTGGCGAACCAGAAACATTTTTTTTAGTTTTTTTGCAGAACTAAATTTAGCCATGCAATCAACATCTGTCATGATTCACATATTACAATTTTGCCTCCATTACCTAAGAATAAAATTAATATAATCAAGAGGAAAAATTTCCTAATTCTAAAATGATCACTATGCTTATGCTTTCGGCTATTTTCTTTTTATGTAATTTAGACTAAAAATAGAGAGTCAATCGCCCCTATTTGGGACTCATTTCTGGTAACGTAATCGATTCTGATTGGACGGCACAGAAGAAAGTTAGCACTTGACATTATTAATTTGTGTGATATGTTTGATACATGTGTGTGTTGCAATGTTAGTCAAATTCTTTTCTTTTATGTCTCAAACTATTAATAGCGCCCACTTTCGTAATTCTCCAAATGACCCCGAATGTATCAAATGTTATGTATTTTGTATCTAACCAATCGCAAAATTATGCAATGGATTTTGGGTTCTAGCTTGCTGTCGTCATATCGAACACAAATTAATCTCGACTTATGCAAAAACAAACAAAAGATTAGAACATGTAACAAATAGTAATATATTATTGATTTATGCCATTTCAATTTGTTATTTGTCGATTCAATGCGCTGTGTATCTTTGTACAAAGTATTTGTGTGCGTTCGACATTTCTTTTGATTAATCCGAATTTCTCATTTGAAAATCATCAACTAATCCGTTCGATGCGTTGGTGGTGAATGCACGATTCTATAACTTACTAATACCCTTTCGTTTCATTCATTTTTTATTATGTTTATTTTGTTGTTCTTTTGCTTAATTATAGATTCTAGAAACCAATCACAGAATGAGTGCACACCGACCAAAAGTACAAGACTGGAAAGTTTTCTCATATAAAAACCAGTGAGAGAGAGAGAGAGAGAGAGAGAGAGAGAGAGAGAGAGAGAGAGAGAGAGAGAGAGAGAGGGAGAGAGAGAGAGAGAGAGAGAGAGGAGAGAGGGAGAGAGAGAGAGAGAGAGAGAGAGAGAGAGAGAGAGAGAGAGAGAGAGAGAGAGACGGATGGGAATCTTCAATGAAATCATCAATAAAATAAAATTAGTCTCGCCAATGCAATAACTAGCAAAATAACAACATCCAACTAACCAAGAGCACTGTCACACCAAGACAAGTTTTAAGGCAGACACCAGACATTGCCGAAAGTGTAAATGTCAGACGGACAGAGTAAAAACTTTTCAAGTTCAAGTTTATCATGAGACCAGTGAGCCATGCCAGAGCAGGCCAAAATTAACCAGAATGAACACAAACAAATGTTCACTAGAGACCATGATGGCATGACCGTATCATGTTCTCATTTCAATAAAGAGTGTAATTTAAATCACTGCAAGTCAATTTGAAATTCAATAGCAAGGCGATAACGATTATCACCTCTCGATCGAAAACGACATTTAACACAAAAATCGAGAAATCAAAAACTCATTCTGTTTTGCCTTTTAAATGGCTTTGCACTCAGACGAACGGACACCGGCGGTTATTGGCAAATGGTTGGCCAATTCCGTAATTAGTTCCTTTCCAAAATCACAAGTGCACTATTGGCACAATTGCACTCAATTGACACACCTCCAGGAAAGAAGAGACTACTATCACACTACTCACGATTTTTAGTAACGTTTAGTGTTTTAACAAGTTTTGCGCTAAACAGGACAGCAATTCAGACTGTTTTGAACCGAAACTTTATAAATTGCCTAACATTAAAGTGAATAAGTGGATAATTTTAAAGTGCCCATTTTCATTTCTCACTTTATTGTTATGATCAAGAGCACACATAAAACAACAACAAAAATCAGCAATTTCAAGAGCAGTCAACTGATAACACACACATTTAATGCCTCATTGGTTCAAGTGCACTCGATTAATTGTGTTGTTTATTAGTAATATTGAAAATATTACTGCTAATAACCTAAAGTTGTCGAAAA